>CAHIKZ030005063.1:3385000-3465000 GCA_903632075.3 Acanthosepion pharaonis
TTCCATTCTCTCTTACTTTTTCTTCATATCCTTAATAAATAAACATAGAGAGGGGGATAGAATGATCAACTTAAAGAAGCTTCAACATATAAAAAAGTAAATATAATCATATCATCGCTGAAAGGGAACAGAGAAAATGAAGGAGAGAACAGAGTGATGGGTGATAAAGAAAAGATGAAGCAATGTAGATTATTGATGGCCACAGAGAGATAGAAAGAAAATAAGTTGAATGAGGAAAGACGAGCCCACCAGTCACATAGGAAGGTCGAGTGAAAAAGATGTACTTTTTAATCAACTGGAAACAATGATTTACAGTTGCTCAAATAACCACTTGAGAGTCACTAACCGAAATAATAACGTACACTTTCCTTTTATATTTTTTTTTGTTTATTCGTTTTATTGAATTTAGGATATTTTATTGAATTTAGAATTTAAAACCATAGAAAATCATCAACAGATGTTATGATTAAACCTCTACGCTACGTCTAGTTTTGATATAATAAAGAACAAAAACTGTTTCCGAATTGATTCAACAGAATTTCGTTTTAAAATTGTAAAGCTGAAAATGGATTTTCCATCCAGCGAGGCGATTCTAAAAGAACTAGAAGTGCTGCTGGGATTCATTAATGATGGCCGAAATCTTAAAAACAGAAGATATGCAGACGCCACAATGTCGATAGCAGAAATCTACAAAATTCTCTACAGAAGCTAGTGGAGGAAGTCGATTTGGTTTGGTTTCGTTTGGTTTGTTTATTTAATGCCGACAAAATTTTTATTGCTGGTAATATGTTTTTATTCAAAAATCTATTTCTGGAAATATTTTTCCATGAAGAAATCTATAGCTGGTCATATTTTTTCAAAGAATATATGGCTGTTTGTAATTCTCGTATTTTTTAAAGTATTACTGATAATAATTTTCCTTAAAAACTTATTACTAATAATAATTTTTTTTTTATTACAAAGTATTTCGGCTGTTAAAACCTGTTTTTACACAAGTCTGGGTGTTAACTATTTGCCCATAGCTGGAACCCTAACAGGTGCTACCACCCCAGGTCAAGATGGACCGGGGAAGACCAGCAATTAAGAGGTGGTTTCTCGCTCCTCAAAACCTCCTGATCAGAGGTCTTGCTGTTGGATGTAGTTTGTCGTCTTACCCAAGACGCGGATGTACTTTATTGTCATACCCAGGACGGGAGGAAGGCGAGAAGAAAGAATTAACTATCAACTATAAGAAAATAGAATACGAAAATGATGAACCCAAATTGCGAATTGCAAATCGGAGATACCAAAAATAAAGCAAGTAAAATAGAAATAAATATTTAGGAAGTGCTTTAACAGTGGACGGGAAATATGCCACTGAAATCCGAAACTGTATTTGCATAGCTAAAGATGCTATCAAAAAGCTAAGCAGAATAATAAGAAATAGAAAAATAAAACATCGTTAGAAACAAAGAAAAGAGTACTAGACTGTTACGAGATATCTGTCCTCTTTTATGGCAGTGAGTGCCGAACAATCTCCTCAAATATGAAAAGACTTAAAACAACAGAAGTGTGCCTTATATAGGATTAAAGTGTCGTTCCTGACACATGAATTTGAAAACGGATTGCCACAGAGCAAACGCAAGTGAACCTATTATTGAATTAAGTAGACCTCGTGACCCTAGAGAAAACGCATATATGTAGGAAGTAGCTGACGACCAGCGATCCCTATTTCTATTCTATCCTCTATTACTAAACGGCTCGCTATTTCTAGTCTATCCTCTATTACTATTCGGATCGCTAATTCTAGTCTATCCTCTATTACAATACGAATCGCTATTTCTAATCTATCCTCTATTACTATTCGGATCGCTATTTCTAGTCTATCCTCTATTACTATACGTATCGCTATTTCTAGTCTATCCTCTATTACTATTCGGATCGTTATTTCTAGTCTATCCTCTATTACTATTCGGATCGCTATTTCTAGTCTATCCTCTATTACTATCCGGATCGTTATTTCTAGTCTATCCTATATTACTATTCGGATCGCTATTTCTAGTCTCTCCTCTTTTACTATTCGGATCGCTATTTCTAGTCTATCCTCTATTACTATACGGATCGCTATTTCTAGTCTATTCTCTATTACTATTCGGATCGCTATTTCTAGTCTATCCTCTATTACTATTCGGATCGCTATTTCTAGTCTATCCTCTATTGCTATACGGATCGCTATTTCTAGTCTATCCTCTATTACTATTCGGATTGCTATTTCTAGTCTATCCTCTATTACTATACGGATCGCTATTTCTAGTCTATCCTCTATTACTATTCGGATCGCTATTTCTCCTGTATCCTCTGTTACTATACGGACCTCTATTCTCTATTCACTATACTATTCCTCTATTCGGATCACTATACTGATCACTGTTCGAGCGAGTATTATCGATCAAGTAATATTAGTGTGAGATTATTCGAAAGCGTTTGACACCAGCATTTTTCAACAGCGTACTATAGTTGTATCTGCGATTGTAAAGATTCTACTACAATGTGCATTTATGAAAGTGACAACGAGTATTCGTTGGCATGACAAAACTGACCACGAGTTTTAGTTTACATCACAAAAGTGTGGTTCTACAGAAAGATGCTGAGTATACCATGGATCGAACACGTAAGAAACTACGAAGTTTTAGAGAAAATAGAATCAAAAACGAATCTTATTCTTAACATCAGCAAGAAGCAGTTGAGGTTTCTAGGAAGCATAACGAGGAAAGAAGGCTTGGAAAATCTGATACTCACATGAAAGATTGAATGCAAGAAAGATAGAGGAAAACAACACATAACAGTGAGCTTGAGTAAATGGATGGCGGAACTGCGTTTATTATCAAAATCTATTAAGACTTATAAGGCATAGGAAGTTGTGGAGAGCCATGAAACTTCGTTCTGAGGGGATACGGCACATAAATATGAAGATAGTTATATTATCGATGCAAAACAAGTGTGCAGTGAAAATATTAGACGTAACTGTAACTAAGTTCTGTTCAGTACAGCTGCAGGTAGCCTCTATAAATGTGTCTGAGGAAGCGTCTGCAATAGGGATTTGCTAGCCGCACTGGTAGACGAGTACCCTGGAATACAAGTGGCCAGCTGTAGATCTTAGGGGCTTACTTACTTTTGCGAAGCACTCACTCTCTCTCTTTCTAACTCTCTCTCTCTCTCTCTCTCTCTCTCTCTCTCTCTCTCCAGCTGTCAGAAAATGAATCCAGGCATTCGAGAACAAATGCTGGAGAAAGTTTCTTCGCATCTCTTACTGAGAGCAGAAAATCAATGACGATGTACGGAGCAAGGTGAAAAGTCTCCGTGACCAACTGTAATCTCTCTTAGCTGCTATTAAGCGTCAGAAGATTCCATGTTTTTTTTTTTCCCAAGTCACACGGCATAGCTGTCTGCAAGACGACCATGCATCGCACTGTTAAAAGCGGACGCAAGCGGAGAGGGAAATGCAAATGCTGGTCAGACAACATCAAAGACTGGACGGACATGAAAATGCCGCAACTCTTGGCATCCTCAACGATTGAAAAGTCAAGAGAATAATGTAATATCGTCTAGTAATCTTGTACACTTTATAATAATAAGTTTCAAAAAAGCAATGTCTAGAAAACTTTATTCACGGCTTCAAATGGACGAGAATGCGTTTAATTTCCCAGCTCAACTACCATTGTCCAACTATGATGCCGGCAATCTACCGAAGATGATAATAATGAGAAAGTAATTATAGCAAATGAAAAGTTCAATAAAGCAAAGCATATCTTCCGCGCCCTTTAATTATAATGAATAGAACAGTAGGATCATGGCAGATTTGTAATGGGCTGTAAACTGAGGCTCTCGCCTATATCCAATATTGACGTAAAATCACAAAGGCGTATTCTAAATTCCAACACTGAGAACAAATCATTAGTTAATGTATGCTCTGTCTACTCAAGAGTGGATATTATTTACCGTTACATGAAATTTGTAATACAATACTATACAAAAGATTTTTGCAAAAAGCATATATATATATATATATATATATATATATATATATATATATATATATATATATATATATATATATTATATTTATATGTGTGTGTTATGTATATATATATATATATATATATATATATATATATATATATATATATATATATATATATATATGATTATAAATATATGATTATATATATATATATATATATATATATATATATATATATATATAAGGGAGGATGTGTGTGTGTGTGTGTAACGAATGCACGACCGCAATTTTCGATGGATTTGAACCAAAATTTACATGCACATGCTCCAAGTTAGCGGAAAGGCCAAGACCGATTTTGCATTTCCCAACTCCCATCGATAGTGGAAATAATCGAATTTTTCATGTTTCTACGGCAATTTCCATGAAGTGTGCGGCCATTTTGTATTGGCCAGAGCGAGAGCCAATAGCTGGCTGCCACGTATAAGCAAGAAGATTTTATTGGCCAGCGTGTGAGCCAACAGCTAACTGACACGAAGGTTAACTGGCATGCCAGAATCGATAGCTGCATTCGTCACAAGTGGGAAAAATTTAAATCTGCATGGCACGTTACTCCAATTGGCTCATTCGCTTGCTTAAACTCAACGTTGATTCTGATTCCGCAGAACTGGGTTGGGTGTGAAAAAGTATGTTGTTAACATTCTTTTTTCATTCTGTTTTTCCAGTTACGAGTCCTTTTTTAAAGCTGATCGTTTTGTGTTCATTTTGTTTAGTTCTTTTTTCGTAACAGATTTAATGTTCAGTATAGAGTTTAGAAAAAATTCGCAGTGTGAGATAGGCAAGAAGTAAGGCATGTAGCAACATCAGCACGGCAAGGGCACTCCTTTAAAGGCAAGGAAGAGCAAAAATAATTTAAGTCAAGTGATAGCGATTGCTGTATGAGTCATACGATTTCTCAATCAAGCACGGGCAACGCCGGGCTATGCTACAAATACATATATATATATATATGTGTACGCAATGCATATATGTATATATGTATGCACTATATATATATATATATATATATATATATATATATATATATATATATATATATTCAAATTTCCATAGTATAATTTTGCTGTTTTGGATAACTTAAGTCTCTCCCCCTCTTTCACTTTTTTTTTTCTGCTATATTAATTATAATTTATAAACTTTCCGCTACTTAGAATTTTCTCCTAATTCTCTTTCCGTTAATCTTATATATTTTTAAAAATTATTCAAATTTAAATTTATTCTTTCTTATTTCTAACTTATTAAAACACTTTCTCCTGCTTTAATATAAATAGTTATGAGCCGAAATAACATCTATCCGATAACTATCGTCTGACCTAAATATTGAAAAATATGAACACTATTTAAGGTTATCATCGGCAACTTCAATTTTAAGTTGACCCTTAAGCTTCTAATATCACATCCTTACAGTCAACTCTGACTTCCCTCTACGGACGATGTAGAGCTTGATTCACAATTATCGAGCTTGAAAAGAGAGACGACCACTTTGATCGTCTGCCGAAATTGATTATTCTCGAAATGAGATAATTTTTTATTTGTTATTCATTCATATATATATATATATATATATATATATATATATATATATATACTGTGAGGCCGGAAACTACCTACACAATAGAGTCTTCCAGGCCTATATTAATAGGCGACATAGCACTCTATAGAATGACAGAGAGAGACACAGAGAGACAGTGAGAGCCGCGTACGACTACCTGTGTTGGACACTAACTTATAGTAAGCTGTGCTTACACTATCTCTATAAATTGTTGTTGATATATCTTTCTCACTTCTCATCCGTGTTCCTTGTTTTTACTTCTGTGGTCCCAACTTTGGCCCCACATCAATATATATATATATATATATATATATATATATATATATATATATATATATATATGTGTGTGTGTGTGTGTGTGTGTTTGTGTGTGTGTTGGTGTATATATATATATATATATATATATATATATATATATATATAAAAATGTATGTATGTATGACACACACGTATATATATATATATATGTGTGTGTGTGTGTGTGTGTGTCCATACAGGACGCACACATAAACACACACACACACACATATATATATATATATATATGAATGAATATATATATATATATATATATATATATATATATATATACGGACACACACACACATATATATATATATATATATATATGAATGAATATATATATATATATATATATATATATATATATATATATATATATATATATATATATATATATGACCAATTTTCTTTTACCAAAGTCGTCAAAATTTATTGATTTTCAACCGAGGTTTAGGATATTAATATATATATATATATATATATATATATATATATATATATATATATATTCATATTCATATATATGTGTTTGGGAGTGTGTGTGTGTATGTGTGAGAGAGAGAGAGAGAGAGAGAGAGAGAGAGAGCAGGTGTGTGAGTCTTCTCACCAGGCACAGACACACACAGATACACACAGAATCATATATTAGTTTTATATATATAAATGTGTACACAGAAATCTAATAGGCGTGAATGGATGAGAGGCAAGTGGTTCTGTTATTATATAAATATTCTGTATATGAAATGAAAAATTGTTAAACACGCCCGAAAATCTATGTATAAATGTGAACATACAAATAATCTCATATATGCATATTTTATTCGTTTAATTTACATATTTTAACCATCCTATTTATTTACAATTCAAATTTTAGAAAATTAGCATGATATGAAAGGTTTCTATTGATTTTATATATATATATATATATATATATATATATATATATATATATATATATATATATATATATATATATATATATATATATATATATAAGTGACGGATGTCAACTCTTGTCTGGAATACAGACTACTGAAATTGACTTTCTTTTCCATTTTCTTTTTCTTTCCTTTTCTATTGATTTATCTTCTTTCTTTTTTTCTTTATACAAATCCTTTTTACATTTGATGGAAAATTTTCCAAGGACAGAAGTGAAGTGGTTTTTCATTAATTGAAATTTTGAATAAAATCGTTTAGTACCATCATTTGTTAGCCACGTGAAGAAACGTTTGATTTTAACGATGAAACAAAATGCACAATTTTGTAGTGGATATTTACATGTTCTAACGTAACAGTGTATAATCTATCTATCTATATTATATATATATATATATATATATATATATATATATATATATATATATATATATATATATATATATATATATATGTGTGTGTGTGTGTGTGTGTGTGTTTGGACAGGGAGTGTTCGAGCAGATATATACAGAGAGATGGCTATAAACATTGCTTTGTGCTAATCCGACATTGTCTATAACTAGAAGGACTCTATACCTGATTTTTTCTCGTTTTTGCCCTATTAAATATAATATATTCCATAATTAATTGTATTGAATTTATTATATTCATATTCGTGCTAATCTAAGCGTTTGCATGTAGTCATAAAATACTTGTATCGCATCGTACTGTTACAAAAGCGACCGACATAAGGCGTAATTGTACGAAAGCGACGGTGTTACCGAGATATTGTTTTTCTTTAAAATATAAAAACGAACCTCATCATAGGATGATTTTATTTTATACGATATTTTCGTTTAATCACAAAACAACCAACTCAACTTATGACCATCAATGAAGAATACTGCATGTCTGCGTTTTTCTTTTTACAGTAACATCGTAAATATTTCAGTATGGCGCAAATAATTCCTGAAAAGAAAATAAAAAATTTAGACTGATGAAAAATATAAGCAAATTATTAATCATGATTACTTTCTCTTCTCGACGGAACTCCCAAAAACTGTGCATGCAGTGTTCGAGGAACCATATTCTTTGAATTTCATGAGTAAATAATTTTCAGATTAAGCGACGTTATATATCATTTATTAGAATATCATATATATCCGTCGTTTGAGATATACCTCCGGACATCAGGTAATGTACTGAATTAATTTCAACAATTAACCAAGAAAGGCATCTGAATTATTAACGATTTTTCATTGTTAATGTTTTTCCTTGTCTCTTTTTCTCCATTCTGACAATTTCCTTTCTATATCACTATTAAGGCTGTATAAATATTATACAATTTGTGCAAGCGTCTTTGGCTTTCATAAGATCTAGTTATAAACATATTAAAAATACTACATTAAAATAGTTAGAGAAAACAAAATATTACTTAGGCCGTAAATTATTTTATATCTTTATGCAAGAACTAAATTAAATAATGACTGAGTTGTAAATTTTCAAAAAAATATTACACTAATGGACATGAACATTCTTAAATTATGTATTGAATAAAATGTTTGCCGAATGGATTATGAGTATTTATTTGACGCCTGAAATCATACTCGTTTATGTATTATGAAAATATATTTCAATATTTCAAAAGGGAATAATGTAATGTCAAATGAAATTGACTGTATCAAACGGATAATTTTGCACATCATTGTATCTACATAGTGCGATGGGTAAATTGTCGCTATTTTATATTTTTTTTATTTTCGGGCATATGCGTCGTTGTTTGTTTATTATTTTGCCGACTGCACAGTCGAGTAGGGTCAGTTGGGCACCGTCCATGAGAAAAGGAGCACCCTGACGCTATTAACTCCTCCAGAAATTTAGAAACAGCATGCTGTACAGATTGGATGAGTCTAATAGTGATTAAGAAGGTATGTAGAGTAATCACTATTGATGCCAACGTTATGCCTCCATTCATCTTCCCACAGGCTCCCATATTCAATACGGAGTGCCTACATCAAGTGCCTTGGGGAGGTAGTGCTGCCCTGGATCAAGAGGGTGGCTGCTGGAAGCCCCCATATCTGTTAACAGTATTCTATACCATGTCACACAAAAAGGAGAAACCAGTCATTGCTGTCCGACAATTTCTGCGACCATATCACACTTTTCATCTGGCAACCTAACTCCCAACACTGCAACCACTTTTGATTATTATGCGTGGGTGCAGTTGAGTGTGAGACCAAAAGAAAGAAAATTAAACTCAAAGCAAGCATTATGGCAGCATTTCACAACTTAAACAAGGAGACCGCCCAGAAGTGTTGCGGGAGATAACAAAGTTATCTGGACGACGTTGTTGAAGCCAATGGCGATTTTATTGAAGGAATTCACACTTTAGTATTTCAAAATATTTTTTCGTTTAATTTAGTTCAATATATATGTTAAAATGAGATGTCAATGTTATTTTCATATTTCTTTAATTTAGACGACCATTTATCCATCACATCTTATATATATATATATATATATATATATATATATTAAAAAAAACTGACCACTTTTATATATATATATATATATATATATATATATATATATATATATATATATATATATATATATATATATATATGTATATATATATATATATATATATATATATATATATATATATATATATATATAGGATAGAAATTATTAGATTTGAGATAATTATAATTAAGCAAATCATCGAGTCTAGAAGAAACCTCAACAGAATGCAGGAAGCACTGGACGGCCGTTTCGTCGTATATTCTTCTAGACTCGATGAATAACTTAATTATAATTATCTCAAATCCTCCTAATAATTTCTATCACTTGTATATCATTGCTTGAGCCAGCTTTTAATGCTCTGAATGGAGCGGCTTGGGGATAGTAGTCGTGGCTCGTGGTGGCACAGTCCTATGGTTAAGGGAAACTCGGATGAGTTCTACCACGGAATATGTGATCGAGTGACGCTATATCGAGTCTAATTTGTTACCGCTTCGTCACCGTGTCTCGTTGGTAGAGTTGGTATGACGTTTGCCTCATGACGTAACTGTCCGAGTTTCAATTTTCAGTAGTGGGTGCGCACTGCTGATGAGTCCCATATATAGGACGTAACGGCCGTCCAGTGCTTTCTGCATTTTGTTGAGGTTTCTTCTAGACTCGATTAATTGCTTAAATATCTATATACTTTAATTTCTTTTTTCCATATCTGACGAAGCTTTGATGAAATTCAAACATATTAGATTGATGAACGTATGTTAATTGTTCTTTTTTATCTCATCCTATACATATATATATATATATGTGGGTGGGTGTGTGAGTATTTTCAAGGTGCGTAAGGACTGATTTATGTTTACAGAAAAAGAAATATATAATAACTGTATTGTTGGAAAAATTTATAAGCATAAAAATATCTTTTTATAATTTTACTCAATAAATCTACTTTCAGCTTCCTTCAGCGCCACTTTTCGAAGTCGAAATATTCGAATTAAATGGCCCTGGTTCATATTCGATATTACTCTATGACTACTTATTTCAGCCATGTGTGATGGTGCAGGGTTTGCTGGAACACATAACACCTTCCATTGCGTACACTGTGTAACAATCGTTTGTAGGACCTCAGTATAGGGCTGCAGAGTTAACGCCAAGGTCTTTTGGAAAGAAGAGAAGAGGCATCACATATCCTTCATTGCTGACAATCCCCAAAACCATGACAATTGCAGGGATTTTTGTGTGCAAACAGTCGGAATTTCAAAACGGTCGGCCCATATTCATCTGATTTTTTTGTTAAATTTCTAGCCTGAGAAAAACATCACATCCTTTTATGCTGGATTTTTAAGATCTGGTGTTCTTTTGTTTTTCTGACATAAATTGATCTTTCCTCGTCCCATAAGACATATATCTGATGTCTTCGTGGGCAACATTTCGGTAATATTTCATAAGAGACCTCAGATTTTCTGGGATTCCGGGATGGTTTTCTGAACTTGATGGATACATTCAGGTGTTCCAATGATGTCAGGGCCTTTGTAATGCTCTTTCGCTTTGATATTGATAACGTTTTTCAATCTTCGGTCTCTAAATCCTTACGAACATTGCAAATGACAGATCTGGCAACTTTTGAAAATAGCTATATCTTCAAATCTCTTTGAAGGCACAATTACATCATTTCTTCAGTAAGCTGAGTGTTTGCCATGTTAGCTTCTGAAAAAACAGTTTATAAAGTTTAGTAAAATGCAGCAATAAACCCAAAAATGTATATACCCCAACCACTATATATATATATATATATATATATATATATATATATATATATATTGATGCATGTTTCATTAAATAATGTAGACAAGTTTTGGCTATTTATTTTAAGTAAGTTTCTTTCATATTGTCTGATAAGCTTAATAACATTATCATTGAAAGACGAAAGGAAATCATCATATTGATACATGTTTAAATCCAATTTAAGCTTTTTGTTGCGTGAAAAATTTCAAACCAACGACAAAGTCGTGTATACGAGACGCGGAAGCGAAAATCGCGTCGCAGCTCGTGACGTCACACATGACCACGCGAGAGTGAAAACGAGAAGTAATAAGTTGGGAAGCCGTTAGTATAAACCAATGGCTTCTGTTATCAATTATAGGCATTTAAGAATATTGTGGAGATTTCGTTGTTTATTTTGTTCAGGTTAGATTTCAACTGTTTTATGTATATAGCTTCATTTTTTTTATATATGCATTTAAAACAACATGCCTGGCCGCGTACACAATTCCGGAAAATGCTTGTTGAAAATACAACTATACTTAAACATGAAAACAAAAAGCAAAAACTTAAAATTCTTGAAATATGAAAGGAACTTACTTAAAATAAATAGACAAAACTTGTCTATATTATTTAATGAAACATGCATCAATGAAAAAATTGCTGCCTAAATATATATATATATATATATATATATATATATATATATATATATATAATCAGAACATTTTTAGTTTTCGAAGCCAAGTAGTAAAGGCGCTGTTCCTATGACGTCGGTTTATTTTCAGATCTACGAGACAACGGTCGAAGAATAACGGTTTGAGTTTAAGGAAATACTACTAAGAAGAAGTAAATTCAGCACATAATTAGACTAGTTCATTAGGAAACGGGCTTACAGTCATATCACGTTGATACACCAGTTCCAGTAAGATCATCAAAGTTAAGCAACGTCGAACCTAATCAGTACCTACATGGGACGACCGCTTCGGAATACTATGTGTTGTAAGCTTCATTTCCGTGTAATGAAATGGATAGCCGCTAGGAATTGTTCATCGGAGAGACGAGTTTGAATATCAGTTGAGTTTGTTATATTCACCTACGATCAAATACCCCTGGGAACGTTATGAACTCAACTCTTTTCCCATATCTATGTGTTAATTAGTAAGTCTTGTATCAATAAATCATTAATATCTCAAAAAAATCTTACAATCTAAAAATATGATTTAAAACCTGCAAATGGCTGATAAAACGTTGCAACCAAATCAATAAATCACTCAAGAATTGGTCCGAAATTTAAAAACATTAACTTTATATCGATTTAGAAAGGGGGCCTTTTTATAGTATCAATACATTGTCAAATCAATCCCTTACCTTTAGGGTTTATCCGCACTTAGTTTTATTTATTTATTAATTTTTTTATTTATTTAAAATGCCGTGCTTTGAAACAGGGCTTCCTTCTTTGATATTTGATTATTTTTACCTTTTGTTAATTTATGTTAATATTTATTCCTTAATTTAAAAAATGTGACACTATTTTAAAAATCTATAAATATGATTGATTTAATGACAAAATATATTTATATAATAAAATGAAAAAAAAAAAACAATGGCTCGTTTAAAATATTTTCTTGAAGTAAAACATAACAATAAATAATGCCATTTGCTATACACGTCAAAGAAATATCTTTGTAAAATAAAAATGTCCGTTTTCTTCCAAAGTTAATGACGTAAGCATTTACACTTGACATTAGCAAACAGACAGTTAATTTCCGATATCTCTGAAAATGATCAAGGGTCGATTTGACACTAATGATATTATGAAGATGGTCTCTTTAAAAAAAATGACAGAAACTCAATATTTTTCGATTCTGATAATTTTCTCGGTCTAAAAAATATTTAAAAAAATGTTAATCTACAAAATTATACCACCACCAATAAAAAAAAAAGTTCCCTATTTTTTCTACAAGTGGACCAGTCTGTTTAAGTAGTGTCAATATAGCAATAACTTTGCTTCTTGATGGAAATTCGTAAATTATTCCAGTAATCTCATCATGAATGATTCATATACTAAACTGATTATTCAACGATTCGAACTCTTCTCCTCCCAATTTTGACCAAGCCGAATAGAGGACCTGTTCCTTTTCCCAATTAGACTAAGACTGGATCCATTGTTAGATCTGGAGCTAAGAAAGTTCGTTTACTGTCTTCTCCAAGACAATTTTGCTCTCCTTAATCTATCTGACATATCTATACGTCTACCATTTGCCCATGCCTCGAATATTGCTGCTTCATATGGCCCGGTGCTCCTGTTGTATATTTAGAGATTCTTGATAAAATCCAAAGAAGAATCAGCAATATTATTGCTCCTGATCTGGCGTCTCGGCTTCAGTCAATTTTGCTTGCTGTGCCTGTTCTATATTTTCGCTATGGTACCTAGCCTTTATAAATTTAAGCGCAACTAGATTGGCAACAAGGTCTCATCAATTTACAGTTGAATTCGCTGGATGTAACCGTATGTTCTATGCTAACAGCTATTTTTCTTGCACCTCTCGCTTGCACCTCTCGCTTCCGGGTCTTGTTTCCGAGTCAAGTTTGATTTTCAGACATTTAAATGTAATATCAATCATTTTCTACTGTCTTCCTGATTACACTTCTATTGCTCTCGCCGCTTAATAGTGTTTTTGTTTTGTAATCATTTCACACCTCGTAACCTCTTGCGATATATTGCCTTTACTGCCTTGCTTAGGGTGATTTCGTTTTCTTATAACGTGTTGGTACGTAAAACGTACTAACCTGGACTAGTACTTATTTATTACTTATTTATTACTAAAAATATACATGAAAATTTTTACGCTTTTCCCATGTTACTTTTCTGGGGAATCTCAATTCTTAAGTTAATGCTTGAATGAACCCCATTAAAAGTTCTGTGACAATAAAATATCCGTAGAATTTCTCCTATCACATCGTTAAATATCTCAGCGTAACATTTTAAACAAAATATTGCAATAACAATAAGAATATGAATACTGGTCGTTATTTTTATGAAGTAACTGGGTACAGATGAAAAGATCTTAAACATATCTATCTTCCTTTCTTTCTCTCACTGAAACTAAGTAGCGTCTCTGATATGTCTTTTCAGTCTTTCCATGTGATCAAAATGGAATTGTCCTTTATATATGTGATATTGTCAGGAGACGTTAAACACTTCTAACTTTCCTTTTTTTTCTTTCTTTCTTTCTTTCTTTATTTCTTTCTTTCATTCTTTCTTTCTTTCGTTCGTTCATCCTTCTTTCTTTTGTTCTTTCTTTCTCTCTTTCTTTCCTTCTTTCCTTCTTTCTTTATTTCTTTATTTCTTTCGTTCGTTCGTTTTTTCTGTCTTTCTTTCGTTCTGTTGTGGTAGGATCCACTTAATTTGCATAGTGGAGTACCGACCATATAAATATGGTTGGTACCGGGAAGAGAGGAAGGAATCAAGAGATTCAACCAGAGACTCTGCCCGACTGCGACTCAGTCAACACATTCTCCAGGAACGGTCTTACCAGGAATATACAAAAGGCTATATGTAAATATTGTGTACACTTTCTTGTTTCAATACATTTTGTTCTAAGTACATTTTGTGTTGCATTATTATTCCATGCATTAGTCAAGTTTCACCACGTTCTTTCTTTCTTTCTTTCTATCTTTTTTTTCACTTTACCACTGAAACAATGCACCGTCTCTAATATGATTTTTTCCACGGGATCGAGCAGTGAGTAACGGTCGTGCTAAAGGGGGAGGTAAATGAAGAATGATAACATGATTCTAAATCCCCTCACAAACTTTGACTAAACAGATTAGATAGTATGTTTCTCAACTTATGTCAATGTTCTCCCTTGACCATTTCAGACCACTTCTTGATCTCTGTTAACGTTGAAGCAAAACCAAAGACCTCCTCAGATTTTAGCTTTTAATACGATATCTATCGGTATAACAAACCTGACTGGGACAGTTTCATGTCATATATTGCAGACGCACCTCTCTAAGTCTTCTTCAAAAAAGCACAATCCAGGATGAACTCTCTTCTTTCCGAGTGAATTCTCTCCGGCATTAAATACGTTATCCCTCTAAAAATGACTAGCAAAAGCCGGACAGCCAGGCGTAGTTCAGGCCTGAATGCGCTGCGTCAATAGGTCACTGAAATCCATATTACTGTGTCTATTAGAGAGAACTGTGTAGCAGAATGCTTGTACGATTTTGAAAGTGCAAAGAGCAGTCCAAAAGAAGAGAACAAATAACTTGGACACCTCGGTTTTCTGGAAAATTGCAAACGCAATATTTAATTTCGGCACACCTTCAATTCTCTACATTATAAAGGAATTCTGTCAGTCTCATCCTCCTCAGATAAGGCTAAGCCCTATGCTATGAACTAACATTAAGTTAGCTCACAAACACCATACCCTACCTGATTTTCCCCAACTCACGGTATGATCACCGAAGTTAAGCAACGTCGATCCAGGTCAGCATCCAGATGGCTAACCGCTTGGTAATATCAGGTTCTGTACGCCTTGATGTGCTGGGGATGCAATGGATAATGACTCGGCATTTTTAATCGGAGAGCTGAGTTCCAATTCCAGTTCAATTTATTTTATCGCATTTACCCCCTGTGAAATGTATGAATCCACATCTTCTCTCCCTAGCTATGGGTTAATTAGTAAGACTTATGTCACTAAATCCTTATCATCTCCTCCAAAATATTCTTACAATCTAAAAATATTTTCTGGCTTTATATAAGCTGAACGAGGTTAATAAGAAAGAACACCTCGATCAAGCAAAAAAACTCCACGGAGTACAAGTTTTGTAATATATCGACTTGGGAGGTTTCCGAGTATATGAAAAGTCTTGACGCTCCAAAGACGACTGATTCCGATAAAATCCCTGTTGTTGTTCTCAAGAAACTTGACCCAGAACACCAATCGCTATCTTAAGAAAAGTATCTTCTCAAATTCATGGAAGTTTTCTAGTTCATGTTCTGTGTACAAGAATACAGGGGAGCTCCTGTCACAATATCACCCAAGCAAGGTCTTTGAACCTATCATAAAGAAAGAGTTGATTGAACAGCTCAATAAAAAGAAGTTCCTGGTCGAGAAATAGAATGGTTTTCGCTCTTCTATTGTTTATGTTCTAAATACGCATACAATTAATGAAGCGCTATATAATTAAGAATATATATCAACAGTGATCGCCCTAGATATCTCGAAAACGATTAAGAAAGTTTAACGCAGGTGCATGCTACACAAACAGGCCATCAATCTCTTGACGTAACCTCTCAATCACTAAATCTTTCCTGTCGGGTAGGTCTGTGAAGGGCGTCGTTAATGTCCAGTCTTCTGAGGCAGATGAAATCAATGCTGGTATCCCCAAGGATTTTCACATTCTTCCTACTTTCTAACGATCTATCCGAGAACGCTCTCGGATAAATATATGCAAATAACAAGACAATGTATGGGTGCACCTTAAAGCGACTTGATAAGGGTCCAGACAAATATCTAACCTACACGTCCACAATATACAATTCTTAATTCCTCCTAACCTCTTCCTTACAAGCATTTCACGCACTAACGCTTTACTTTGAGTAGGTCTTGGGCTTTGCATTCGCTAAACTAAAAAGAATAAAGGAATAGAAATATAAAAACAGAATATAGTTTACATTTTAAAAACTAATATAACTATATCATAAAACTATATCAATTGGCGCGTTCGCAGACATTAAAATTCATTTTTAAATTTCTGTCAAACACTATATTTCCCGATAATTGTCTCTAGATTAATGTGTTTTTTATCAATGATAAATGACTAAGATAAGCAAATACTCGATTGTTTTTTTTGAGAATTCTGGCCGTGAATGATTCTCATGAATGAACTAATGTTCCGTTCATCATCGATTATTTTCCTTTGACATTCTCGGCCTCTAAAATTATGGAGATTGATTATTGGTCTAGACAAAAAAATAAGCATTTAGCTTCGCAATAACTTTTTTCTTTTTTTTTTTTTGTAAACAACTCCATTAGAAGCAAAACATTTTTTTAAAATTTTAAACTTTGCAATAAAATAAAAATGGCAAAACAATTCTCATTGAATGTGGAATGCTTCTAATAGGAATATTTTTAAATGTGGTGTTTGCTTCAAAATTCAGAGAAAAAATGTTTGATCGTCAGTTTTATATTTCTCTCGTTTTAAAGTTTTCTTTTTTAATATTCTCGTTTAAATTCAAATATACAGAAATAGTTTTGAAACCTTTTTAAAATTAATGTTGTTTGCATAAAGAAAACTTGTTTTCGTGATTTGAAAATGCTCATCTAGGCAAGAAAAGGTTTAATTGCACTCTATGTAAACAAAGTAATCACAAAAAAAAAACAAAAGAGAAAAAAAGATTTTTCTTTGTATTGAAAATAAGTGAAGTTAAAATATTATATATTTAATATACATAAGAATTCATTCAATTCAACACCTGTAACAATGTTATCAGACTTTACAAAACACACAGATAAAAGAATCAAAGATAATCGCCCAGACATCGTGATTTGAGACCACAAATAAAGCATGTGCTTTATTATTGACATAGCAATACTGTAGACTGTAATGTAATCATTAACGAATTTAGCATCGAGTTTAAAATATCAAATGACAAAAACTTGACTTAGACATGAAAGCCATGTGTTTCGTGTTCTTAGCTTTTTAAAATATGTGACGTCGTCCCCCCTGGTCGCAGCGTCGACTGTGTCGTTCGATCTCGTTCGCGGCGCCAGCTGTGACGTGACGTGGTCCAGGGTTCTGATCCTATGGTCACGACACCAGATGTGACGTCTTTGCCGCGGCGTCAGCTGTTCGTTCCTCGCTGCTCCAAGTGTGACGTTCTAACCCTTTGGTTAGATGAATACCAGCCTCGTCGTTCCCAACTCGCTTCCAACGCCTGGTTACTAGGGTAACTGCACTGATCTCCGGTCTGCCTACCCACGTTGTGATTAGATCTTAGACAGACGGGATCAAACAGGGATTGGGGCCGTATGCAAGCTGAGTCCAACGGGGGTGATAACACACAAGAAAAAGAAAAACTCACAAAGTCAAAAATTATTGAAGAAAAAGGTAACAACTTTTTATATCTAAATTTTCATTACACAAGATTATTCCTACCTCCCGACCCGTTCTGTGGACCGTGGCACCAAGCTTCTACCATACAACTTTAAGGCTTCGAGTTGCTTGCTCTCTAGAATTTTGCATTTCGGGGTGTGGTCCGGCCCCAACACTGGGCGCTGATCTCTACCTGTCGTTCACGGCTGATTTCCCTCGCCGTCAGTGCGCGAATTAACTTCTTCTCTTCGGCTTCGGTTGGACGAACTTATTCACTTCGGCTTGGGTTGGGCGAATTTCTTCACTTCGACTTGGGTTGGACGAATTTCTCTTCTTAGTCTTGGTTTGGTTCCAACTTCTCCACTTAGGCCAAACGGGCTGCTTCACTTCGGCTTCTCTTGCCGCAAAGGGGACTAATGAACAGGGCCCGCCGTCCGCGCTGCAACTCCAACTCCAACTTCGTCCGAGGCGCAACCCCAACTCTCTCTTCAGCCTCTCTTGCCCGCAAGGGGGCGAATGAACCGGGCCCACCGCCCGCGCTCAAGCTCCCTCGCTGTCCGCGGCGTAACTGCAACTGATTTCTTCTCTTCGGCTTCTCTTGCCCGCAAGGGGGCGAATGAACCGGGCCCGCCGCCCGCGCTCAAGCTCCCTCGCTGTCCGCGGCACAACTGCAACTCCACTTCGTCCGAGGCGCAACCCCAACTACAACTTAACTTCTCTCTTCGGCTTCTCTTGCCCGCAAGGGGGCGAATGAACCGGGCCAGCCGCCCGCGCTCAAGCTCCCTCGCTGTCCGCGGCACAACTGCAACTGATTTCTGTCGATTGGGGTCCTGCTTTTATTGAGGCAGTCAAAAACTGGGGTGGGTCTGTCGGCGCCAGGGTTTTCTTGATAATTCTAAAGACGTATTATTTCTGATTAGGGATTTTCCATTATCGGTAACTTACTTTCACTCCTACTTCCTTACTGTGCCTCTGGGGGGAGGCGTATACCCGCTTCCCCTGGTCCCTCGTATGTCAGGTGACCGCTCTCGACCAATGGGGTCCTGGTCGGGCATCTTTCCTCCTCCCTCGCACATCACGTGACCGCCCTCGGCCAATGAGACTCTGGTCGGTATCTTTCCTCCTTCCTTCGTGACGTCTCTAATCGGGCGTGGACAATCCGTGGCATTGTTCTGGGGGAAGAAACACCTTGCTTAAAAAAACAAAATTTAAATTGTCCTTTTCGTACGTGATCGAATGACGCTATCGGTTCCTTTTACACGTGGTATCTGTCAAACAGCCTACCGCCAATTGGATACGATCTAAGAAAGGAATTTCTTAACTGCGTGGCGTTCTCGCGAGCTAATACAAATATTTCACCTTTTTCTTTCGCTCGGAGCTTGTTAACAAAAATCTTAATTATCTCAAAAAGCATTTTCTACATCACCTTGTGTGGCCCTCCTTTCAATTCTGGAATCGTCTGGGTTCTTGTATTAATGCTTTGTTTTCATATCCTTAGATACACTTCCCCATCTGTTACCTATCATCTCAATGACATCCTTTTCATTTGTTACTTATCAATATTTTTTTTTCATTGTCCCTAAAATTTTATTTCTTCAGCCAAATTGATAACAACTCCCATCTTTCGTGGACACTGAAAGTAGGTCATGGGCTTGACCTAATATTTTTGACATCTGATATGTGCCAGTTGAGCGTGTGTGTGTTCGCTCATGACCTGGTTTGCGTATTATTTATTTTTCTCTCTTTTTCCTTCCTCCTCCTTTCTTTCTTTCTCCCAGATCGCCCGAACGCAATTAGAGAATTATTCTCAACTCCGAAATATTTTTCATCTCTAAATAACTATCAAATGGTTAACAAACCGAAAAAAAGAAATCATATATTTATGAATATCTCCTTTCAGTTTTCCAATCATGCATGGTGCCACAAATAAATTTCTTTTTAAAATATAAAAATTATTCATAATTTTTTTAGGTGGGATTGTTACGCCGCCATGTGTACTGCATACTTAGTAGAAGTGGTGTTTCTTGGGTAAGATATCATGTGAGAGTCCAACCCTCACCAAGCTGCTTTTTCCTTCTTTTAGACCTCTTGCCACTCAAGGCTATCGAACCCAGTCTGTACTGCTATTTACCCATAGCAAAAGAAGATGATTCATAACTATCACAAGTTCATTATTATTATCTGAGCCACTATCAATTAATCCACCATGACTCTATTCATAAATTACCCTTCTATTAACTTGGGGCAGGCCTTCTACTTTTCTTCAGGGCGTATCACTAAGACCGGGCGCAACTTTTGAGAAATGCTGATATGGAAGGATCTTGAAATGGAAAGTTAAAAAATATCGCACATGAAAACATCAATAATTTCATTCGCAACTAGAGCCCTCATTTTCATAGTAAATGTTCGATGTACTAATTAAAGTGATCACTGGTCGTCCATTCCTTCAAGAAATATAAAAATTATACTAACAATTCACGCATTACAAAGAGCTTTATCTATCTAAAATGTGTTTGAAGTTAGGTGGTTTTATTTTTATTTTTTACAAAAATGCTCAGTGGAAAATGTTAAGGTGTCATGTTTGACCTTAGGTCTTTGGATAGGACACAGAAGAAAATGAATATACAACAGAAAATCAAAGGAAATAATAATAATAATACATTTGTACGATATATAACAAGATCAAAAATGTTTTAAAAAAATGAATAATAAATGACACTTCTGCTTCCGCTTCTTTTATGAGTCATTTCTTTTCAACACGTTGGACTATAGCAATACCTTTCGCAAGGGTATGAGCACGTAAAGGAATGTAATGGATTCGACTGGAATTTGAACTCGGCTCTCCGATTCTTCAAACACAGTCGCTATCCATTACTCTTAATAATAATACATTACATTTGTTAAATTACTTATACATTGGCATGAATAATACGACTCTATGATATTGAAATGTAACATTTCGCTTTTTATGAAAAAGTTATTTCCGAATTTGTAGGAAAAGCATTTCCAGTCGTAATGCTTGTTTTGTTGATCTTTGACTATTGGTTCAATATTATTTATTCCTTTTCTTTACCATGTGTCATTGAAACATTTTTAACAACATTTGCCGATAATTTTATTCTTGAGCGTCACAGATGCAGATTTGAAGCTTCCATTGATGAGTTTGGTTTGCATCCTTTGTCCTGTTGCCGTCATGCAGACCACTTTCCAAAGTATGCAACAATAAACGACATCATCAGAAGAGCTCTGGATGCAGCTGAGTTTCCCTAGGGAATCCAACCCGTAGGCCTCGACTGTGGTGATGAAAAGCGACCGGATAGCATTACCATTTTCCGTTTTAAAATGAGAAAGTCGTTGATTTGGGACTCGACTTGTGCATTTTCGGCCGGTAAGTTGATCAGGTCCGCGGTCTGTCGTGAAGATAAAAAAATATAGTTAAATATTCTTCTCTTGCTGATAGATATTTTTTTACTTTTTTTTTTTCTTTTGGAGACTTTTGGGTTCAATGGCCTTCCTACGGAGGATTGGTGGGATGACGTCTCGATTAAGGGACGAGCCTCGCGAAACGGAATGGCTTTGCAAAGTGTCCCACTGGCGATGGTACGAGCTTTCTCCATCATTACGGCTGGCAGGGGATAGCAAAAAACATTTTGTTTATAGATACATTATTCAAACTTTGTTCAAACATTGTTCAAATAAATATGTATATTTTTGGAAAAATATTCCTTCATTCTTTTCTTGTTTATTGAGTGTAAATTGTAACATAACATTTTTTTTTATTGACGGCGATATACTTTCAAATTTGTATGAAAAGTGTTTCGAGTCGTAATGTTATTTTGATGATTTTCTTTTACTGCTGATCCAGACCAAAATAGTAAATTTCTTCCTCTATTATTTATCTTTCAAATATTTTTAACAAAAACAATAATCAAAAATGTTCTCATATACTTGATGATAATTTTATACTTTTATTATTTTCTTATTTTTTAGTTTGTAAAGTAATAATAATAATGTAGCACATTTTATGACAAACTGTTTACTCCAACATCCAGTGCAAAATATGTTTCTATGTGCATATCTCTGATGGTCGCTCTTTGTTGTAGTGGAGGGACTTGTGTGGTCCAATGACTGAAAGTGATGTCACTAGAAGTTCTAAACTCCTGGTAGAGCCACTCTTGGTGGCAAGATTGAAGATGAGGACTCAGACTAAGTGTGACCAACACCAATGGTGGAACAAGCAGATGACGATTGCAACAGATCTCAATACTTGAACCAGGGGATGAAGAGGGTTATGCATGACAGACATGCTACAGAAGGTGCTACTTGAAATTATAACAGAGCTGCAGTTTGTTGCAGTTTCATAAATGGATTCTGTATGCTTTATTCTGTATATGCCACAGTGGAAGTTGACGAAATCAAGTACATGGGTCACTTCTTAGAAAGCTGAGGTCCACCTTAAACAACTTCAGAGAAGGACCTGTAAAAATTCAACAGTTTCTGTTTATTTTAATATTGAAGCTAATAATTTCAGGTTGGCATATTTTATATTACTACACCATTTTTTACTATTGATTCAGAATAATCAATTTCTTCCTTTATTATTTATCTTTCAAATATTTTTAACAACAACAATAATAAAAAAAATGTTCTAATATATTTGATAATAATTTTATATTTTATTATTTAAATTAATTTTGGTTTCTAAAGTAATAATAATAATAATAATAATAATAATAATAATAATAATAATCTGGTACTGTTTACTCCAACATCCAGAGCAAAATACATGTGTATGTATTCGTTTATGATTCTTTGTAGGTACCTCTGATAGTCGATCCTTGTCGTAGTGGAGAGTCTTTCGTTGGTTACTGACTCTGATAGCGATGCCTTCGGGAGTTCTAAACACCTGGTAGTGCTACCATTGGCGACAAGGTTGAAGACGATATTCAGTCACCCCCCACGAGGGTGTGATGTGGCACAAGGTCTTTTTAACGTGGGCATTCCGAGCCCGTGGGCTCGGCCAAAAATATGCCCATTGAACCCGTATAAACGGGTTCAGGGCCGGTTTTACCTCCCCGAAGGAGACTCCGCCCTTCGGCGTAGCCTCCTTCGGGTTCCTCCCGTCCGTAGGAAGAGAGTACAACCGAACAGTCGGTTCAGAGTTGAACGACTGAAGACAAGTTTGAAGACGAGGGCAAAAACTAAAAACGCGACCAACCCCTGAGATGCCAGCAGTGAAACTAGCGGATGACGATTCGAACAGATCCCAACGGTTAAATCAGTGGGTGAAGAAAACTACGCATGCTCCAGAAGGTGTCACTCAAAATTATAGCAGTGTCAGTAGGAGTCCGTTAAATGTTAATAATTCTGGACGTGCCGCAGAGGAAGGTCATCAAACCTTGTGTGTGGGTCACTTTTTGGCAAGTTGAGGTCCACCTTAAATTTACGTCATCAGCACATTCTTCGGCTCTGATTTTGTTTTACCGCTAACTGAATCTTCTTGGAAGCAGGTTTTTGTGAAACCGAAATCTTCTAGTTCTCAATCGGCACGTTTGGGGCAAATTTAGTTATAAATGAAGCGATCAGCAATAAAAATTAACAGACGAGGCTATTTCGAAAGGCAGATTCTAGTATCGGGAAACAGCTACCCCACCTCGTTTTATACAGGGTCTAGGGGAAATTTTTGGCTGAGCCTACGGGCTCGGATGCCCCACATTAAATTCATCTTTGTGCCACATCTGACCTCGTAGGGCGGTTGGTAGATATCGTCCCGTTGGAGATTCATTGTGGAATTCACTTGACTCACTACTAACTGTTGACTACTACTTCTACCGCTGGCGAATCTTATATGTGTTGTTCTCCTCCTAAGTATTATCGTGCATTATCAACCTTCGTTCGATTATTCGATTCAGTAAACTTTCCTAGGTTACAACAGATATAAAACCCAAAACGACGACGATAATGCTCAAAACAGTGGCATCTATATCATTCAGATGGTATCACTGCTGAAACCATTTAGAATACTGAGTTGGAATCTTGAAGAGACTTGATTTACGCAGTTCTGACTGTTATGTTATTATGATTCAAACGGGCCTCCCGCCCAGGACGTATGACGGCAATTTTGCTAATCATTGTCGAAACATTGAAAATAATCCCGGAAAGCTTTCCAAAAAGTTTAGAGGAATTAAAAATCTCAGGATAAGCCATCCAAACTGTAGCACTATAATACGGAAGAGTGTGAAAGTGTTATGAAGAAACTTTATGTCACAATTCTGCAGTGTCAAACCATCGTTAAAATAGTTGAATAAGGGCAGTAATAATAATAATAATAATAATAATAATAATAATAATATACGTCAAGTTACATAAATCGAAAGAAGAAAGCAAAAGTAAACAAATGAAACCATTAAATAGATATTCTGTGAATGTCCCAAGTCGACATAATAAGAGTATAAGCAACGACATGATGACATGATTGGATTGGTAAAGGAATCCGTTGGGAAGTATGTCGTATTCATGGCTTCAGTATATTACAGAAATGGTATTAACATCAGCCAGAGGCAATAATAGAAAATGACATAACAAAAAAGTGTTTTTGATCTCAAGTGAAATAACAGATAATTTTTTGCAACAACAACAACAATAATAATAATAATAATAATAATATATGGATATCTGAGCAGAAGTAGTGGGTGTATCCAGAGCTTTTGTTCTTTACGTTTGAATGATGAGAGCAGCATTTGCAATTTGGATGCCATATCTAAATATATCTGAATAGCCTGAATCGTCGATCATCTGCGGAGATTGGTTACACAACCTGAAGGTATTTCTACCTCGGCCACACCTGAAACGTTATATACGGCTGTTACCATATCGCACACATTTGGCTCTAATGCACGTATGTGTCTTGTATGCTCTTAAACTGAAACGCCTGTTCCCGTACGATCAGCGAAGTTAAGTAACGTCGAGCCGGAACAGTACCTATATTGGGACTTCTGAGGAATAACAGTTGCTGTAAGCGTGGATGAGTAGGTGGTGTAATGGATAATGGCGTGGTATTCTTAATCGGGGAGTCTAGTTTTCAATTCCAGTTGGGTACGTTATATTCCCTTAAACTTGGATAATGTATGAATCCACCACTTCTCCCCAGCTATGGGTTAATTAGTAAGACGTGTGTCACTAAATTGTCATTACCTAAAAAAGAATTCTTACAATTTTTGAGTTTAAATAGGCTGCAAAAGGTTGATAAGACGTAAAAAATGAATGAATCAAAACTTAGGAAATTGGTTGTCTATTATATTGGATATAGTATATTCGTACCTCTTATTTGGACTTCCAATATTTCTTATTGCTGCAATAATAATAATAATAAGAAGAAGAAGAAGAAGAAGAAGAAAAAAAATTAGAACAACAACAACAACAACAAAAGATGAATAAATGAACAAAGAAACGAGCGACCGAACATAAGAAAGAAAGAAAGAAAGAATGAAAGAAAGAAAGAAAGAATGAAAGAAAGAAAGAAAGAAAGAAAGAAAGAAAGAAAGAAAGAAAGAATGAAAGAAAGAAATGAAAGAATGAAAGAAAGAATGAAAGAAAGAAAGAAAGAAAGAAAGAAAGAAAGAAAGAAAGAAAGAAAGAAAGAATGAAAGAAAGAAAGAATGAAAGAAAGAAAGAAAGAATGAAAGAAAGAATGAAAGAAAGAATGAAAGAATGAAAGAAAGAAAGAAAGAAAGAATGAAAGAATGAAAGAAAGAAAGAATGAAAGAAAGAAAGAATGAAAGAAAGAAAGAAAGAAAGAAAGAAAGAAAAAATGAAAGAAAGAAAGAATGAAAGAAAGAAAGAAAGAAAGAAAGAAAGAATGAAAGAAAGAAAGAAAGAAAGAAAGAAAGAACGAATGGAATTAAAAGTCATGAAAGAGTATGAGAAAACACACCTCAACCTAATTTGGAAACAGTAGAACTATAGAAAATTGTAGAGAGTGATGTCGATGATTTTTCCAAGACATAATGTTAACAATTCCAAAGAAAATTGTCCGGAAATTGTATTTATGAGAATGCAGACAACAACAAGGAGATAAAGAAATGAAATAAAGTTTTCAGTCATTTCTTCAGCAGCAATAACGACTTTTGTCGTCCTTACTACATTTTATAGCGAACAAATGCAATGCATAAATACATTCCCCAAATCATATGTTAACAAAGTAATCAAGAAATATTAAACCTATTCAGAAATGTTTTCAATATGTGTCAGTTATAAAAGAAAACATTTCGAAACAATAGCTCAGTAGATTACATGTTAAGTATTATAAATATTATATAAAATACTTAACTTTATTGAGGCAATAAGCAAAATATTTAAATAATTGCATGATCAAAACTCATAGCAAACGTAAAATATTATTTATTGGCTGTGTTTCTAAATAGTGTCTGTACGAAAATTCTTTCTCTTTCATTTTCAGGTTAACAAGATTGCTTCATCTTTAATTCTTTTTCGTTCTTTCTTTGTATATTTTCCCACAATTCTATTGACATTTTAAAATGATATTTTTCATTGTCGTGACGAAACACGACAGTAATTTTTGCAAAACAAAAAATTTTATATTTATATAAACGTATGAAATAAATGTTCAGAACTCTATGTATACAGGTTTCTGTATGTATATCTGTGTTGCAGTAGGTGGTTAGGTAAATTAATTTTCACAAAAAAAAAGAGGCAAAATCCTGACTTTGAAATCAATGAATACATGTCATCATTTATCGGGAAATCGTGAAAATACACAAACAGATTTTATACACAATTTAATAAAATCTCAATAAAATTAACCAACAATTTTCGTCTCAATTCCTAACATGAAGTGTTATCATTATTTACACCATTTATATTCGAACGTTTCTCATCATTATTGTTATTATCACATCATTTCGGCCGTTAAGACCGCCAGCCTTCCTCAGGTGTTTATCGATCTGTGTATTACAAGGAATTTCGAACTGAACCGTTTATTTAATCTACGCGGTAGACTGTCCTTATTTCTCTGACAATATCTAGGTTGTTTTTGTTTTTTACAGAAAGGCCAGAGGCCACTCGATATAGAGGGTTAGGTTATCGGGTACTTTATACGGAGAGGTGTCGGATATAACGTTTAAATATAGACTTGAATAGATTACGATTATAGAGATCGGGGAAACATCCTCTTGGGAGTCTGTTCCACAGAGCAGTGATTCGCCGAAAGAAGCTATGAAACTTACTTCTCACCGATGGAATATAGAGAGAATGTAGGTGATTTGCTAGTATGTAAATGGCATAGCGGGTCCTAGCTGTAAAGGTTAGAGCTGACGGAACCAAAGAATATAGTTCGTTCGAACACTTTCCATGGGAATAACAATTGAGCAACGAGTAACTCACCATATTCTGCCTGAGAGAGAGAGAGAGAGAGAGAGAGAGAGAGAGAGGGGGGGGTCAGGACGTAAGATAATTCGTTACCCGCAATGACTCGAAGACGCTTTTGAACTCTCTCGAGACTGTAAAGTGAGAGCTTGGCAGTTGCCGCACAAATATAACAATAAATCTGCCTGACGATCGCAAAAGGCGTGAAACCCAGGAACACAAATTCACATCAACACATATACACCCCCCCCCATATATATATGTATATATATATATATATATATATATATATATATATATATATATATATATATATATATGTGTGTACATACATATATATATATATATATATATATACATATATATATGTATATGTATTTGGTTGGATAGATGTGAGTTTGTGACCCTGGGTTTCACGCTTTAGCGATCGTCAGACAAATGTATATATACATATATATATATTTATATATATATATATATATATATATATATATATGTCTTTTGTATATATATATATGTTATATATATATATATATATATATATATATATATATATATATATATATATATATATATAGCGAGGGACAGTTAAAATAAAATATCCCCCAACAGATTAAGAGACTTTACAAATTCTTTCTGCCGACAGAGAGAACGTTTTCTTAATCCTATATACACTTGTTTGTTATTTTAGTGTGTTTCCCCCCTCTTTTGCTCTTCATTGTCGTTAATATTCTTTTCGTTGATCCAACGATTGTCTCCTGATCAGATGTTGGCTGAAAGGGCCCTAGAGACTTTTAAAATTAAAATCAATACATTCCTTGTTTTTAAAACTATATATAAATTTTTACCTCCAAACATTTTATGTATATATATATATATATATATATATATATATATATATATATATATATATATATATATATATATATATATAAACAACCAACCCTCAGTGTTCATAATAAAATTTCACACAACCGCAAACGTACTGTTGATGTATGTAATAAAAATTATTTCCGGTGAAATTTCTACGGCATATTTATCATATAAAAAATATATCCAGAAATGTTTCTCTATGTCAATATTTTTTGTATTTATCTTACTCTGAAGATATTAACTTGCCTAATGAAATCTGGCATACTGAAATGCCTGAAAAATAATTTTTCACTGAAAATACTGAGACACACTGACATTTTGATCGAATAGTTTTTGACCATTTTGTATGATCTTTTTTTCATTGGCATCAAAGAAGTTCAAAATGAAATCCTCTAGAAATTTAGTTTCGTACATATCGTGTGAAATGTTTAGTTCGAAACGTTGATCAGCTTAGCATTTTCTGACAATGGAAATCTGGACGAATCATTATGCCTGCATCCCTGTATTTCAAAGGAGTATTTCAAGACACACGAACATGCTATTCTTGTTTAAGAACTTGTCAGTTGGCATGTCTTATTCTAATCATATCTATCTATCTATCTATCTATCTATCTATCTATCTATCTATCCCAATCTGTTCATATATATATATATATATATATATATATATATATATATATATATATATATATATATATATATATTAGCGCATTTTTTCATATCTATGTATATATCTCATTCTCTTCATATCTATCTAAGTATGTTTCTATCTATCTATCTATCTATCTATCTATCTATCTATCTATCTATCTATCTATCTGTTTGTCTGTCTGTCTGTCTAAGTTAATCTCTTCATATCTATCTATTTAAACCTGAGTACATACATGTGATGGAAGATAGATATTACTTTGATATACATTGTTTCTTATATTGTTTACATTGTTCATATCTATCTAGCTACCTAGATCAGTATATTCAAATCCTTCTATCCAATTCCTTTTCTATCTATCTATCTATCTATCTATCTATCTATCTATCTATCTATCTATCTATCTATATATCTATCTATCTATCTATCTATTTCAGTATATTCAAATCTATCTTACTCAGTTCATATATATTTACAAGTAAGTACATATATGTGATGGAATATAGATGTTACCTTGATATACATTGTTTCTTTTACACACACACACACACACACACATACATACATATATATATATATATATATATATATATATATATATATATATATATATATATATATATATAAATAGCAAAATATGTCTCTAAAAATATGTGGGAGATAAATGGACCAATGAAAAAAACATTTCCTATCCAGACAACAATCGACTCTAATCGCCTGCAGGACAATAAAAGAAAGCAAGGAAATTATACGAGGATAATAAATCTTCTTTGGTTTCCAACTCTGATATTTTAGCGAGGATTTAATAAAGGAATTCCGAAAGTTATCTTTGATTTGTTTTCGGGGGAGCTCTTTGTCAGAAATCTTTTTTTTTTTTTTTAATTAGATGCCATTGATATAGGAGGAAGAAGCACACAAGCAAATTGAGTTATTCTACATAGAATGTGCGTTCTAACTCTTTTAGACCTCGGAATATTGGTTTGTCTTGTGTCACAGTACATTTTTGGGAAGTATTTAGTTATTTTCTTTAGCATACATAAGATTTAGGGAAGGCCTATTAATCGAGAATCTTTTACAACTAGGAATCGTTTTCTGAAAACACGTAGTAGTTTTATATCCTTATACACGTAAAAAAGACAAACACACAAACGCACAGAGAGAGAGAAAAGAGAGAGAGAGAGAGAAACATATATATATATATATATATATATATATAAATATATATATATATATATAATTAAAAAGAAATTTTCATATTTTTCTATCTTTCTATATATCTCTCAAATTATAAGTATGTAAACATTTCCCAGATAGCAATTTCACAGCCACACTCACACAATCTCTGACTTGTGACTGTTGAAATCTTATATATTTACTTTTCTGCTATAAATGGAAATGTGTTGGAGAAACAGACACGGAATTCCGTCTTTGGTTCAATAGTCACAGAAAAACAACAAAGACAACAACAACAACAATATTACTGTTCGTGCGCACTTCAACCAACCGTTTCATAACATTGGTGACATTATATGCGTGCTTTTATTTGTCTTCATTCAACAGCCGACAATAAAGACGCAGATCGGATTTTAAATATATTTTCAAAATAAAATCACACATTGAGCGACGAGACAGTGATTTGGGTTTACACAGAGTTTAAAATTTCCATAGGAAGCCCTCTAACGACCACCACCAACAACATAATTCGGAACATTAAGTCTCACTTCTTTACTTCTTTGTTTATTTTCTCGTCACGTTGAAAAAGAACACAGAGGTGTCCCAAAATTCCAACATTAAAATCATTCTCCTCGCGCTCCAATTTAGTCAAAAGTCTAAATGATAGAATAAATATCATCAATCTTTGTGCTATCATTTTCTTAGGGTTTTATTCCTCAAATATTATTAACTGGCCTATCGAATGTATATATATATATATATATATATATATATATATATATATATATATATATCAAGAATTTGAAGGGCGTAAGTTATGTCATCCATATGAGAAGAGTTCCTGGAGAAATCAGTTGACGTGATTCCTGGGCGGATCAAAAGGTTGTAGCGAAATCTGTTGTCAATATCGAATTTTAAATAAGACATAATGCAAAAAAGGCTTTCCTCCGATATCCATTTCTTGTTAAAGTATAGTAAATATATATATATATATATATATATATATATATATATATATCCAAGTATAGGATTGGTGTATACAGAATAACCAGAAAAAAAACTATTCTTAAAAGAGTGCTCAATACAGAGTGGAGCAAGTATAATTTATTCGAAAATTATAATATAAATATGTTAAAATCACTACAAAAATAGCCATTTTGTTTCAACACGTCTGGTGTCTTATCAAGTGAATTTGATAAGACACCAGAAGTGTTGAAGAAAAAATGGTTATTTTTGTAGCGATTCTATAACATATATTTTATATTTTTCTAATAAATTAAACACACACACATTTTTTTTTTTAAATTAATTCATCGAGTCTGATAGAAACCTCAACAGGATGCAGAAAGCACTGGACGGCCGTTTCGTCCTATATATGGGACTCATCAGCAGTGCGCATCCACTACCGAGAATTGAAACCCTGACAGTTAGGTTGTCAAGCAAACATCATACCAACTGTTCGAACGGGCCTCGGTGACGAAGAAAATGCAAATCAGACTCAATATAGCGCCGCTTGCTCACATATTCCGTGGTGGAACTCTTACTGAGTTCTCTGTAAGCATAGGACTGTGCCCCCTGGAGCCACGACTACTCTCACCCAGCCGCTCACTCTAGAGCATTAGATGTCGGTTCAATCAATGATATACGCAGATAGAAATTATTAGCAGGATTTGATAATTATATTTAAGTAATTTGACGAGTCTGAAAGAAACCTCAACAGAATGCAGAAAGCACTGGACGGCCGTTTCGTCCTATATTTGGGACTCATCAGCAGTGCGCATCCACTACCGAGAATTGAAACCCTGACTGTTAGGTTGTCAAGCAAACCTCATACCAACTAATTTTCGCGATTTTATATTTGTTAATTTCGTGCAGTGCGTAGTTTGTTTTTGGTTTTCTCGACTGCACGGTTAGTTGGGCACCGTCTGTGAGAGAAAAGATCACCATGACACAATTCACTCGGAAAGTGTTTAATGAGTCTAAAAGTACAGCTGCTGGAAAAATTTATTTTGATCATTCTGTTAAGAAAAGAACTCCCGAATTTGTTGGTGAGGGCCTCAAACTCAAGACGGAGACCTACGTCAAGTGCCTTGAGCACGTAGTAGTAACCCCAGGTCAAGAAGGTGGCTACTGCACGATACCGTTTGTTGCTACAGAACTCTGTATCATGCCACACAAGCAAGAGAACCCAGTAATGCCTGGCCACCTAACTCCCTAGAATTCGACCCGCTTGTTTATTATATGTGGGGAGCAGTTGAGTGAGAGACCAACAAAACTCTTTGCAACAGCAAAGATGAACTGAATGCAAGGATTATGACAGCATTTACCAAATTAAACAAGGAGACCATACAGAAGAGTAGCAGGAGATTCCGAATTCGTCTGGATGTCGTAGTTGAAGGCAATCGCAATTTTACTGAACTAATTAACTCTTTAGTATTTCAAGATATTTTTGAGTAATTTTGGTAAATATATCTTCTAAAATGAGATGTCTATGTTATTTTCATTTTGCGTAATTTAGACAACAATTTATCCACCATCTTATATATATATATATATATATATATATATATATATATATATATATATATATATATATATATATATATAGGGTTTGGACAAAATAATTGGAACACGTCCACATTCAAGATTTTAAAGACCGATTATATTAACAACTTTATTTAAAACTTCGTAATTGCAGATTATATCTAGTGTAAATACGTTTATTTAATTTACTATCGTTGTCTTATTTATTTTTAAAAATTAGTAAAATTTAAGCTTAATACGTGACCTCTCCGATTTCGAAAATTGGAAAATTGTTGGAGATCGCATGGAAGGATCCCCGATCACTAAGGTTGCTGAACTGTCTGGTTTTTCAAGAGCTACCATATCAAGAACTATGACGCAATTCGAGGAACAGGACAAAACCTCTGCCAACCGTAACAATTCGGACCGGACTTGCAGACTTACTGAAAGAAACGACATTCATTGAAATCATCGGTCTACTGCGGCCAAAGTGACTGCTGAGTTGAATAATCATCTGAATAGTCCAGTTTCTACTAAAACTGTTCGTCGTGAGCTCCATAAGGCTGGATATCACGTAGGAGCCGCCGTAAGGAAACCTCTTCTCTCCACTCGCAACATTAAGAAGAGGTTGAAGTGGTGCAGAGATCACAATCCCAGGTATGCAGACCAATGGAAGCAAGTCATATTCTCAAACAAGTCCAGTTTTTCTCTTTTCCCAACTTCAGGGCGAGTGTGGAGGCAGCCCAAATAAGCTTACATCCCTGACTGCCTTCTTCCAACAATGAAACATGGAGGTGGATCAGTGATAGTTTGGGCCGCCATATCATGGAAATGTCTCAGTAGTTCAATAGTTGCCCTGCATGGTAGAATCAAGAGCAAAGATTACCTGAACATTTTGAGAGATTATGTTCATCCAATGGCCCAGACTTTATTCCCTGGTGGTGACTGCATCTTCCAAGACGATAATGCTCCAATACATACCGCTCGAGAGGTTAAGAATTGGTATGAAGAGCATAAAAGTGAGCTAGAACACTTGGAGTGGCCTCCCCAATCTCCAGATATCAATATTATTGAAAATTTGTGGCTGATTTTGGCGCGACAAGTTAGGATCTGCTATCCTCCACCGTCGCGTCTTAAAGAGCTGGAGAAGGTGTTAATGGAAGAATGGCTGAAAATTCATCTGGATGAAGTCAGGAAGCTGTATGATTACATTTAGAGGCGTATTGAAGCTGTATGTGTGGCTAAAGTAGAACAAACTCCATATTAAATACATTTTCTTTGAATTTAACAAGTGTTTCAATTATTTTCTCCAAACCATTTATTTATATGTATATATATATATGTGTGTGTGTGTGTTTGTGTGTGTGTGTGCATGTATGTTTACATTGTCATTGAAAAGTTACTCCCTATTTTATGTATCAATGGCTAGTCTGGAATCCTGACTTAACATCATGTGACATTTTCTTTGCTTTCGGTGAATGGAGCAAATCAACTATACCTAACCAAGTCATTGGAAGAACTTGAAAGGCGTAAGTTATGTCATTCATACGACAAGAGTTCCTGGAGAAATCAGTCGACGCGATTCCTGGGCGGATCAAAAAGCTTGTAGCCAAATCTGATGCCAATATCGAATTTTAAATAACACATAATACAAAAGGCTTTCTTCCAATATCCATTTCGTGTCAAAGCATAGTCTATATATATCTATATCTATATATATATATATATATATATATATATATATATATATATATATATATATATATATATATATACATATATATATATATATATATATATATATATATATATATATATATATATATATATATATATATATACCCAAGTATAGAATTGGCGTATACGGAATAAATTCCAATAACCAAAGAATACTATCCTTAAAAGAGTGTTCAATACAGAGTGGAGAAAATATAATTTATTCAAAAATTATAACAAATATGTTATAAAATCACTGCAAAAATAGCCATTTTCTTTCAACACGTCTGGTATCTTATCAAGTGAATTTGATAAGACACCAGTAGTAACATATTTATGTTATATTTTTCTCTTAATTTATATATATATATATATATATATATAATCATATCGATTCAAACCATTAACAACATAAATTCTGCACACGCTATCCTCTTGACTGCAAGAGGTAATCTCCAAGAGTGCAAGAATATCTCCAAAATCATCGATTCTTTAAATATTAATCTTCCACTATCTTTGAAATGATGTAACATATATTTCAATAACTGGTGAAATTGGTTATACTTAGCGAGAAGTAGAAAAAGATAAGCGTATTTTGAGCTCGCAAACAAAGCAAACCGAAGCCATTGGAAAGCGTATGAGATTATAAATGAAGACTAAAGTGAAGCGCTTCTGCAAGTTAAAAACTGTGAGAAACTAGCATTTTCTCTTTTGCTTATAAATACTTTAAAGTCGATCAGATGACGGTACGCTTCGGCGAAGAAAGATTTTCCGTTTTTCTTTATTCATAGTTATTTTACAGATATGAGTTTAGTTATATCTGAATTTTCAAATATGGAATTATGTTTGCAAATCATTCAGTTGAAATAAATATAGAAAAGTAAAGTCATCTTGAAAGAATATTTTCATTGTCAGCTAAATTGTATGACACACCAGTTATCCCTACTAATTGTCTTTTGTTAGCCATCACAGATCAAACACAGACGACAAAGAAAACGTTTACAGTATTGGTTTTCAAATCTTTTCATTCATGATCTCTTTTTAATATGGAAAATTAATTTTTATTTACCAACTTATTTCTTTTTATAATAGTAATATTAATACACCTTACACTATTTAAATCCTTTATCGCAATATCACGGTAAGAAATAGTGAATATTAAGCCAATTTGGAACCTAATATTTAATCTATATGCTACAATATACATTAAAATTGAAGTTAAAAAAAACAAATTACTAAATCAGAAAAAGATGAAATTCATTCTTTTAAAAATGTCGCGTAGAAATAGGACATTTTTATTATACCCATCATTAAGATAATCTCTTCGTACAGATGAAGACAAAGGTGCTTCATGGAGTATGACATGCGGGACATCAGCTTATATATATATATATATATATATATATATATATATATATATATATATATATATATATATATATATATATATATATATATATATATGCTCTGTTCATACGTTATTTTTATAGGTAAATTTAAGTAAATGCTCTGTCTTTTAATTAAACAGTATTAGTTACGTTTACTGGCGTGAATGTTCGAGATATTTCGTAGACAATTTATGACAACAGATATGATCCATCTACAAATGTATTCGAAAGTGTCTGCTTATAATCCGTAATTCGGACTTTGCTAACCAGACGCTTCTTTGTGGCTGAATGGTTAACAGTACGTCGGATCAAATGAAGGTACCCATTGGAGTTAAAGGTTCAATTCCTGTCAGAGAAGAACATATTTTCTACGAAATTATTTGAACATTCAGCTCGTTAAATGTAATAATACTGTCGTTAAACTGTCTAATTAAAATCAAGATCATTTACTTAAAACTATTATAACTCTAAGAAAACGTAAAAACATAAAATATATTAAAATAATTGTCGGATTTAATCCATTTCATAATATGTCGTCATTGTTTACGTTTCGTGAGCAGATATGATCGAACGAGAAAAATCACCGAAGGTGGATGTTTATAAACAGAAATTCGGACTTTGTTAACCAGACTATTATTTGTAGCTGAATAGTCAACAGCACGTCAGATCAAATGATGCTTCTGATTAAGTGTTACAGGTTCGATTCCAGTCGGAGAAGCATATATTTTCTACGAAATTTCTCGAACATTCAGACTATAAATGTAATCAATACTGTTTAATTAAAAAAAAAAACAACGGAGAATTTACTCAAGTAAGTTTATCCATAAAAAAAATGTCTAACCATAAAATAGATTAAAATATTTATCGGATTTAATCCATTTCATAAATATATATATATATATATATATATATATATATATATATATATATATATATGAATTGCATCATATATGTATATATATATTATGAAATGGGTTAAATCTGATACATATTTTAATTATAATAATTACATCTCTAAAATTAACGTATAAACAGAAAATATATTAAAATAATTGTCGGGCTTAATGTATTTCATAATACACACACATACCCACGCACGCACACACACACAGAGTTAATGACGGAAAGGAGACAAATCACACAGTAATGAAAAAGAGATGAGGAGGGTAAGCTGTAGAACACGATTAAACTATATCTACTGTTAAAATAATTTAGGAATAAAAAATAAATAGTTCCAAGTGAGTGTAAAATGGAAAACAATAGTCTTCACGAACCTCCTAAATGATTGAGGGAACGTATGAAGTGCTCTGTTTGCACAGAACCGGTTGATGTAACTTAATATGGGACCACTTCAAGGAAACTTAAATAATGAACGGACCGAACTCCGTGCAAAACCGTGAAAAAATTGTTTACATATTTTCTTGCACAGTCTGGTTTATCAAGCAAGTGCTGGCCAATGGCGAGATCATGCACAGAGTGAGTTACTCTCAAAGAGTGACTCAAACCACCTAGTCTTATAGTGGAAGGAACTTGCTAATTAATTCGGATTGCCAGTCACAGACTGGGTTGTGCTATGTATTCAGCTTCACACTGACATTTGAATTTGCTCATAATTGAACTACTTGGAAAAGAGAACAAAACATCTTTGACAAAGGGGGAAAAACGAATTAGTCCCTTCAAGCAACACACAAACTAACAGTGGAAAAACTTGTTACAACACAAGTCGATAATCTGTCGATCAGTGTTTGACTTTACCTATCAAGCCAGAGTAATTTTAAATAAACAGGAAAATCAACAACGCGTTTAATGATATCCGCAGGATATCCATTATCACAAAAATACAATGAATGTTCTCCAATTTTTGATCGAGTCTACAGGAAGAAATCATGAAAGCGCGATGGACCGAGGTAGAAATCACAGATATCTTACGAGACTTAGTGACAGAATAATTCCAGTTGGTGTATACAACTGTGAACGTCGGCTTCAGATAAACACTATTAATGAATAAACTACCCATACATTCCACCACTACGACACAAAAACTAAGTATCAGCTCATCCCATAAGCTCTGTCCGAATTTTAACTTTTTGTTAAAATGAACGAAATTTAAAGAGTATTTTATAATGTCTAATGGAGCTGAACATTATTTTTATGTTTAGATGCATTTAAACTGATCAAATTTTATTTTAGAGAACAATAAAATTAAATTTTGTTTGATTAAAACCCTGTTAACATGGGAAGTACCCAAGAATCATTTGAGGCACATAATGCTTTATGAGTTCAAGAAAGGAAACTCAGCAGCCGAAGTGGCTAGAAACATTCATTCAGTTTATGGAGAGGAATGTGTGAATGAAAGAACTTGCAGAAGATGGTTTGCAAAATTCAGAGGTGGAGATTTCATCCTTGAAGATGAATATTGAACCGGATGTCCAGTTGAGTTTGATGAAAAGCTTATTGAAGCAGCCATGGGAAGAAAATCCTGCCTTATCAGTTGAGGAATTGGCAGTGGTTCTCAGTTCAAACCATACAAGTGTTCATCGTCATCTTCAACAACTTGGAAAAGTTCCTAAACTTGGAAAATGGGTGCCTCATGAATTGTCTGAAAACAAACTCAAATCCCGAGTTGACATCTGCTCTTCTCTCCATTCTCGCCAACTTGTTTCACCTTTTTTGTATAGACTTGTGACTGGCGACGAAAAATGGATCTTTTATCGAAATGTTAAGCGTTGTTGACAGTGGCTTGGTAAAGGGGAACGACCCCTTCACAGCCGAGAAGAGAACTTCATGGGCAAAAGTTTCTTCTTTCAATCTTGTGGGATCGCCAAAGAATAATCCACTTTGAATTCTTACCACCTAATGCAACAATTAATGCTCAAATATACTGTCAGCAATTAGAGCGTTTGAACCAAGCTTTGAGGAAAAAAAGACATGCTCTAGTGAATCGAAAAGGGGTGATGTTTCATCAGGACAATGCGCGACACCACACAGCAAGAATCACGTTAGAAAAGATCGAAGAATTTGGTTGGTAGAAAATTCCTCATCCATCCCGATCTTGCTCCTTCAGACTACCATTTTTTTTCGTAGCTTACAGAATCATTTGGAAGAAACAGCTTTTGCAACACAGGAAGAGGTTAAAACTGACATTTGTGAGTTCTTCGAATCAAAGCGAAAATAATTAGTAAGCTTGTTAATAGATAGAAGGAAGTCATAGATAATCAAGGAAAATATATTGTTGATTGAATCTGTAATTAAATATAACATTTGGTCATTGTTTTCTTTATTCAAAATTCGGACAGGACTCATTGGATGACCTGGTAATAAACATACTTTTCATATAATTAACTGTATGCAGATACATAATAAATAAATATGCACAGAAAACAGAAAAAATGATTTAATATAAATAAATACCATTTATCCATTTTAATGGGTAAAAGAATTATTCGTAGCATGCAAATTTCAGATTTTAAAACTTGTAAATTTTAATACTATAGATTATTAAATTGGAATATTCTAAAATATTCCAATAATGCTATCAGTAATTATTTTTAGCCTAAAATTACAAACAAAACCTTCTTTTATTGATATTCGTGCAAGAAGGTTTTTATCATGACCAGCGGTAAAGAACTGACAAATCCGCAAAAACAACTGATTGTTAAGCTCTTGAAAAGAAGTAAAGGTTATAGGAAAATCACAGACAAAGCGAATATTCCGTTTACTACCATTAGTCCATTTATTGCAGATATAAAAACTGAAAACGATTGAAAACAAAAGAAGAACAGGTGCTCCACGAATCTGAAGACCATATACGAAGACGAATGGAACAAATTAGCAACTAAACTTTGAAAATCATGAATAGAGAAAGACATCGTTTGCTGTGAATTGAAAAATAGTTATTTTAAAAAGTATTAAATAAAGATTATGTATTCTTTTTTGCATTGCACGAATACTTTTTTCACCCATTAAAATGGATGAATGGGATTTATTTCTATTGAATGTTTTCCGTTGCTATGCATATTTAAATATTATGCATCTGTGTCCAGTTAATTATTCCTTAGTTGAAAATACAATAAATTAAAAATGTGTATGAATATGTACTGTTCCCACTGTATATATAAAGCATATTTTCAAGAAAATGTAAACAAAAAAATTAAACACATCATATATATATATATATATATATATATATATATATATATATATATATATATATATAAGAAGAAATATAGCTTTCACATGTGCTATATTTACAGGACAAAGTGCTCAATATCAGAAATAGAGATTATGTAATATATATAGAGCGTATGTCGGGTCTGAGAGTTGTCTTCAATGTTTTTATATATATATATATATATATATATATATATATATATATATATATGATAATGATATATAAAATTGTTTTATATATGAAGAAGAATTTTGTAGGAAAAATGTATGAGAAAATGCAAAAAGTTTTGTTTCGTCTTTAGGGCTTAATTAGAATAAGTTTATATTTACACTGATGCGACTACGCAAAAACAAGAATCGCTAGGAATATATATATATATATGTGTGTGGTTGGATCGATGTGAGTTTGTGACCCTGGATTTCACGTTTTTGCGATCGTCAGACAAACTCTGTGGTTGACTATATATATATATATATTTAAATTTATATTTATACGCCCCCCACACACATAGATATATATATATATATATATATATATATATATATATATATATATATATAGTCATCCACAGACAGACTCTTTTGGCTATCAGTGTGGCTGAACGCCCGGTTGTCTCTAGCTAGGATCGAAACCCCGTTGTATTGTCGTTATTCGGAGATTCTATCCTCAAGCCTTTGGCGCAAGGCAGTGGTGAAGATGAACTTAAGTGTATTTATTTTTAGATAAACACACAGTGACTGAGAGAACTCGATTCGTTTTACCGAAGAGTCTTGCATCATTAGCAGTAATAGTCACTCTTTACAAACCCACACTTCCTCCCCCGAATTCTTTATTATAAGATATTACATTCGAACATAGTTAAACATCAATAAATCCATTTTAGATGACTATGATAATATATATATATATATATATATATATATATATATATATATATATATATATATATAAAATTTCTCCGATTTAACCAGTAGAGAAGACAATATTTATGAATAAAATTGACGATAGGACAACTGGTTATTTTCAGTTAAAAATATGAAAATAGCATTTCTCTACATTCCAGTGGCTAGGTACATTCTGTTTTTGTTTTTATTTTGCTTTGAGAAAGTCCACATTGGACGAAACGCGTCAGCAATTACTAGTTACTATTGTCATTTTTTTATTTATATATATATATATATATATATATATATATATATATATATATATATATAAATAAAAGAAAGAACAGTAAGATATAAAATCCGGTGTTCTTATAGATATTTTTAGTTGGAACTGTGTAAAAAAAAACATATTTTAAATCAATTAATTTATTATATATATATATATATATATATATATATATATATATATATATATATATATATATAGTCCGTTTCCTCTTTCATTCCTGTCACAATGTGCATATATAATACATAACTTTATATTGGGCACTTATGTAGTCTGCATTATATTTTCATATTTAACATAACTCCATTTAGTCTTGTCATTTCCAGTTTGACATGATTTAATTTCCCATATTGGTACGCTATTAAATATTACCATTATATCTTTGTCGCGAACAGTCGCTGGATGACAGACAGGTGACTCCTGTCATACATGTCATTTCTTATCAAATGTGGTTCCAAGGCAGTCTACTCCTATCACTTGGGGAAATGGAGTGGTTCCCATTACCTTTTCAACGGTGACATTATGTAGGTTCCACCTCTAATTAGCTGGCTGTAAACTCTTTTCAGCCCATCCGGTATTTTTACCTTACAGATTTAATAGCCACTCCTCTTGTCCAATCTGTTTTGATGCGAAAGAGTTAGTTTATTCATTGAGAACATAGCAATAAATTTTCCCTGTTCTGCGTCTTTTATAGAAACATCTTCATGAAATGGCGTTTCAAGAGAGCAGAGAAATTCATATCCTTCCTGGCTTAACAATTATTTTAGAACAAATTCCTAACAGTTCTATAGCCAACGGTCTAGGCTAGCATGAAATGAAGAATATGATTTTCTTCTCATTAAATTATTTCGGCAGCTGAGAACTCTATATGTACACAAGCTTGCTGAAACAAGGGAACAATGCAAAAAAGCTTCACTGTTCACTTTCGCTATGGATGATTATTTAGAAAAACCGGAAGTGATATGTTCTATATTAATCCGGATGTTATTACTACTTCTACAAACACTATTGCTATTATTGAAATCATTGAAACATTTTATAGTTAGTCTGACAGAACAAAAATTTACAATGATATCCAGTTACCGAGACAAAATACATTTCAATAGAAAGAAATATATATATATATATATATATATATATGAAAATTTCTCCGATTTAATCGGTAGAAGACAATATTTATGAATAAAAATGACAATAGGAAAACTGGTAATTGCTGACGCGTTTCGTCAATGTGGACTTTATCAAAGCAAAATACGAAAATTTTCGTATTTTTGCTTTGATAAAGTCCACATTGGACGAAACGCGTCAGCAATTACCAGTTTTCCTATTGTCATTTTTATTCATAAATATATATATATATATATATATATATATATATATATATATATATATATATATATATTTAACTGTACAAGCTCCCTTCACACAAATAATAATGATAGATAAGGGTAAATTAATATGATGAAAATATTGGACAAGACAATTTTGTTTCATGCAGCTATCACGAAGCATTACGCTAAGGAACATATTCTGATAAGTCGATGGTCCTTCACATTTTATAAGTCTATCTATAACCAACTTCTTTATTTACTGTGTCCCCTCAGGACGTTAGCGATCATGGTTCTCCACAACTTTCTGTCCCTTGTAGTTCTTAATAAACTTTGTCTTTCTGTTATTCCTCTAAGCCCTGTTTCGCCATCCATTTACTCAAGCTTACTATGTTATCCGTTGTTTTTCTCTGTTGCTTTTGCCCTCTATCTGTCCAGTGAGTATCAGATTTTTGAAGCCCTCTCTCCTTATCATAGGCTCCAGAAATTCAACTGTATCTTCCTAGTGTTAAATATTAGTTTCTTTTTCGTTTCCATTTTCTCCAAATCTTCGTCTTTGTTCTCATGTTTGGTCCAGCATTCTTCTATAGAATCACGTTTCTCTTTCTTAGAGTACGATGTCATAGAAAAAGATTTCAAAAACACAATAGCAATAGCACAGCCTCAGTCTCATCATGTATTACTCCAATAGTACATGCTTATCCTTCGGAGATGTATATATGAATGGAAAACAATATTAAACAAATTTCTGTGAAGCAAAACAAGTACTGCAGTTAATGCAGAACTAGTTTGCTTTGGTTTGTTTTACGGCATATCAACATCAATGGGTTATTTAATGCCGACATTTTTTCCGGGTAATATCATGTTTTGTCAAAAGTCTATTTCTAGTGATAGTTTTTCTTCAAAAATGTATTGCTGGTAAATTTTTTTTCTTTTTTTTTTCTCAAAAAAATTTGCTAGTTATGTTTTTTCCTGAAAAATGTATACCTGGTAATATTTTTCAAAAATCTTTTGCTGATAATAGTTTTTTTCTTTAAAAATGTATTACTAGCAATAATTTTTTTTTACAAAGTATTTCTGGTATTAAAACCTATTGTTACACTTTCATAGTGTTTTTACACCAGTTTCGGGGTTAGCTATTTGCTCATAACTGGGACCCTAACAGGTGCTACCACCCGGGTCGGGGTGGACCTAGAAACACCAGCATTTAAGATCAGAGGCCTTGCTTTTGGAAGTAGTTTTTCGTCTTACCCAGGACGTGAATGTAGTTTATCGTCATACCCAGGACGGTCAGAATCAGTAGCAAAGTTCATAAAGTCAATCGCTGAAATACGGATGACGTGTTTAGAATGTCACGCGTTCCATATTAACTTGTTCAATATAAATGAATTCGTTCAAATAAATGTTATATTGCGTTGAGTATATTTTTCTCTGGCTTATATATTTTGAAGTTTTAAAGACTGTATATTACTTTTTTTTGTCCAAAATATAACTGACGCCCACAAAAAAAGTTAATATTATCATTATTAATTAGGAGAAATATTGTAAACTGAAACTCATGTAATATATTACATATATACCCGGAAAATTTTACCAAGGTTTTTACACCATATCAATTTTGAAAAACATTAATGGCGTAAAATATTTTTCATAAAGTACCATTTTGAACTTGTTAAAAAGGTTTTGTCAAAATTAGTTCTTTAATAGCTCGTCGTTATATTCGCCAACTGATCCGAAATTTCTGAAGTCCTTCTTAAGAAAACGATTCTGGTATTAACGCAATGCAGTTGTCAAAGAATGCTTAAACATTGAAAACATCTTGTCTGTCTTTCCATATAACGAATGCTACATTGATCAAAGCAAATGATCATCCAATGTGGCCCTGGGAAAGATTATACCATCCAAACAAATTATGGCTTTTGTGCAGACAAACAACATGTGGACGGGTGTTGTCATGTCGCAAATATGACATTCTGGTTTCTCTTTCCTGTAAATAATCTTTGTTCTTCAATTTTCAGGCTCAAGTTTCAAAGTTTGTTCTATTCTTCGCCAGGCAACAGCAATTCGTAATAAGGAAATGTGTCATCTTCAACCAAAACAAACCGGTAATTGTTCATAACAATTTTTACGTTTTCTACATAATTTGACAGACCGCTTTCGAATTATGTTTCTGAAATAGTGGAAGCAATTGTCGCCTCTAGTGTAACCCTTTAAATAAAATAAAAAAAAGCATGGTGACTTTATGTATGTCAAGCAAGTTGTCAAATGTGAAATGCAAATAATGATTTTAAATTACGCGTAACTAATTTTTCCAGTTTTATTTTATTTTTATTTTTTTGTCTTTCCATATTTTGTAAATATCTTCAGTAATCCTAATTAAAAACATTATTGGAATGTCTTAATCATTCCCCACCCAATAGCCTGAAAATGATTATTTCCACGTTCCGACTGTTTATCTCAGGGTAGTGTGTCCATGAATATCAATTCTCCTTTCGTAAACCTTGCAAAAGATTTCACCATAAATGCGACTTCCAACTGAAAAATCTGTATGGAATTTATCAGATAACTTTAGAACCTATGTTACCATTTTGCACAGCTTGAGAAAGAAACACTCTGTAATTTTTCAAGTGTATCTTGCGAGTCGATATTATTTCTCTGGTTAAAACATTAGAAACCAATAGGGACTACAAAAGATTCACAACTGATTTTCAACACTGTATTAAGTATATAAAGTATAAGATACAGGTAATCTTGCACAAATAGATAGATAGATAGATAGATAGAAAGAAAGAAAAGTTCATATATATATATATATATATATATATATATATATATATATATATATATATATATATATATATGTTGTGGTAGGATCCACCTAATTTGCATAGTGGAGTACCGACCATATAAATATGGTTGGTACCGGGAAGAGAGGAGGAATCACAAGATTCCCTCTGTCTTGTTCAGACTTATTCCTGACCGGCTGTGTTGGGTGTTTGTGATTGTTTTCTTTATTTTGCGGTGCGACGAGATTATTTGGCCCACGAGGATTTGATTGAAGTGCTTCCCGAACTTGCTTGCTTGACAAACTTCGACCCAGTTTTTGCTTAAGTTTTATATTTTTTATTTTTTCCATTTCTTTTGTTTGTTTTTAATTTGTTTTGGGGCTTCGGCCCACATTTTTTCTTTTTTTAGTCCGGTTTGACAAAGTCTTACCGGACGACTGCTTTCTTATTTTTGCTTATTTTCTCTCAGTTTCAAAAACAAAGAACAGTTTAGACAAAAGAAAAAAGAAAAAGGAAGCTTTGTGTTTATTTCTTTTTATTATTTTTTTCTCCCTTATTTTCCTAGCGACTTCAGTCGACTTCTTTCTTCTTTTTTTTGGTTTGACTAGTTTATTTTTCTTTTAATTTATTTTCTTTAGCGGCGTCAGCCGCAAAACTTTATTTATTCTTTTTCTTTTGTACATTTTTGAATTTTTGTGAAAAAAGAGAGAAGTTTTTGGTTTTTCTTTTTATTTTCGGCTGCCTTCGGGCGCCATTTTTATTTTTGTTTAAAAAAAAAAGTCTTACCTGTCTATTTTCTTTCAGTTTATCTAGTTTCTCATTTATTTTATTTTACTTTGTTTATCTTTAAAGTTTAATTTCCTGGGTTATCCAGGCTTTCTTTATTTTATATTTTCCCCAACACCTCTCCCCGTGTTTGTGAAAATTTTTAAAGACCTGCAAGTGGTAGTCTTCACGCTTTTTACAACATGGCCGACGGTGCCAGTCGGCCCAATGTAAAAAAAGACCTTTTCGGATCGGCGGCTAAAGCCGACCCGCCTGTTAAATCTGCAGAAAAGCGGGCTGGTAATAGCCCAAAATCTGAAAATGCCAGTAGCTCCAAGAAAGGAGCTCCTACCAGAAAAGACGAAGTGCCAAAGGAGGCACAAAGTAAGACGACCGAGGAGTTGCCCTCCTGCTGGAAGTCCCCCCCTAGTTGTATTCTGAACATGGCGGATTTCCTGGATAAGGCGAAAGGCTACGCCCATCTTGTTAATAAAGATGGGTTCGTCGATAATGTCCAGGAACTCGATATGTTCTCAAAGAGAATGGTGACCGTTTTTGTGGTCGACAAGAAAACTCGTAAGATTTGTCGCTCCACAAAAGACACTGTGATCAAATCACTTTTGTCCCTGGGGATAAAACCCCAAAGAGTTATTAAGGGTACGGGTTTCTTCATATGGGACATTCTGCTGCCCAGACCGGAAGATTGCCTGGCCATGGCAAAAAAGGAATTAATCACAAAAGATCTGATCCTAAGAACCGAATATGAAGGCCGCAATTTCGGGAGAGCTCCTGGCTGCATTTTTTATGCAGTACGGCCAAATTTTAGGGGCTCTCTCCGACAATTTGAACGGGGGATGGACTTTTGACATCATGCTCGACCAGAAGGCCTTCAAGTCCGTCCCCAACTGTTTGGAGTTCGGCGACCGGAAAATGCCGGTCATAGTGACTGGTAGGCGACCAACTTGCTGGAGGTGTGGAGAGACTGGTCACCTTTCCTCCTCCTGCCCAGGGAAGAAGGCCCTGGAGTTCCGGTCGTAGGTGACCAAAAATCCCCCCTTGGCCGATAAGGAAAAATGCGCGGCGCCTGTAATGGGAGTAGCTGCGAGGCGGACCGATGGGCAAAATCCTCGGTTGGGTCCAATCCACATTGCCCCCGAAACCAACGCCCGCCACTAGTGTGGTTAAGGAGAAGGATGAGGGGAATGGCGCCTCGTAGTTAGGGGCAAGGGGAAGACCCAAACAGCGGTTCCTCAGTCCCAACATGACACCAGGGACAAAGTCACCTACAGCCCCATTCCCTCTACCAGCTCTGAGGGCGACGCCTCGGCGTGTTATGAAAAAAACGCCAGCGATACCCAGAAAGCTAACGAGCCGAACTGGAAAAAGATCCTGGACTTAAAAAAATTAAAAGAACAGTTGGAGGCTAAGCGGGGTAAAAACCAAAAATCGCTGGGGGCACCGGCCCCTCTATTCTCTGCCCCATCTTCCCCTACATCATCTAAAAAAAAACCTTTCATGAAACCTCCTCCACCAAAATCTCTGTCGAACTCTCCGACGAAATATTTTCACTCATGTGTCGCGGTTTGGATGAGGTGGGCACCTTTTGGAAAGAAGATGTCCGAAAACATTTCCCATCCTTGAGAAGTGTGCACTCGTGCGAGGAGGAGGCCGGCCGTACACCTCGTGTCTAGTGCTCCTTCTACCGCGAATGTCGTCGTGCTTTGAAGCTCCTCTTGCGGACGTCGGATGGCCTTTCCGACGCCCAAGCGTTGTCTCGTAAGGCATTATATCGATTGTTAGTTAGGGGGTCCGTTCGAGGTAGTCTGATCGACGAGCTCGGTCTTACGAAGCAGGAGGCTCGCTCGATATGGCCTTGGGCGCCTGGGTTGAAATGTCTCAATAACGATGAGGCATCACTCACCTGGCTGATGATTCGTGGGGCCCTCTGGGTCGGCAAAAGACTTTGTTCAGCAGGCTTGGAGAAATATCCAAACTGTCGTCGCTGTACTGGGAATGTCGAGACCATTGGTCACGCCTTTTTTCAGTGCAAGACGGTAGTGCCGTTGTGCAAGTTTGTTGAACGCCTCATGGTTCGCATGCTGCAGGGAAAGTTTTTTGTCCTGGAAGCCAGTTCTGTTTGTAGCAATGTGGTGTCGCAATTGACGAAGGCTGAACACTATGTGTTCTGTTGCTTACTAGGGGTTATGCGAGTCGTGATTTGGACGACGCGAAAGAAGGAATTCTATGATGGCGAGAGGTTACCTCTTCCCAACTGATCTTGTTCTTTAAGCATCAGCTTAAAGTCAAGATTAGGACGGAAAGGCGGCGGCTCCCAGCATCAGAATTTGGCAAAAGGTGGGTGAATCTTGCGCGAATGTGTAGAGTAAAGGGGGCTGACCTAGAGTAGCATTTGGACGTCGGTTAGGTACAGAATTTTGTCTTATCAGTGTTGAACATAGGCAACCCACTCAGATATTAGGCTAGTCTAGGTTTTCGATTTTGAATTTTTAGTTTCTTTTTTTTTCTGGTTAACTTAGCTAGGGTATATATGCTCTTTGGTCCCTTTTATTTCTGTCCCTATTTTTCTTTTGTTTAATTCCCCATCCCTCCCTCGTTATGTGGTTAGTAATGTCAGTTCTCTGGTGGATTCAGGGGCGCCTTTCGTTTCGTGTGTGTGCTTTCGTATTTGTTGTTGTGTATGAATGAGTGAGTGTTTGTGTGAATGCTTGATGGTTTGAATGTGTTCTTATTTTCTTAGTCCCGCATCGATTTCGTCCGGTTAACTGATATTTCTGCCACATTCAAAGTTTGTGGGGGGGTTTAATACTAACGCTAATTTTGTTTAGTTTATTGTAAATATATTTCGTCATATTGTATATACTCATTGGGGATTTTTTAAAAATTGTTATTTTATGACCCTCCTCCCATGAACAATATCTGTACATAAGAGGACTAGTTAGGACTTCATAGAGAATCTGAGGTATTATGGTGGACGTAGTAAGAAAGGTAGGAGTGAATGTGTTGTTTTGGTGATTGGATTATTGTTGGCATGTTTGGGTCAGTGTCTGCGACTAGCTAAGTTTAGATTTAAGAGAGATGAAGACCGTCATTCCCCATCTCCCTTTTTGTCCTTGTGCCGCATTTTGTATTTAATACAAATAAATATAGGAATCAAGAGATTCAACCAGAGACTCTGCCCGACTGCGACTCAGTCAACACATTCTCCAGGAACGGTCTTCCCAGGAATATACAAAAGACTATATGTAAATATTGTGTACACTTTCTTGTTTCAATACATTTTGTTCTAAGTACATTTTGTGTTGCATTATTATTCCATGCATTAGTCAAGTTTCAACAATGGCGACGAGGTAGAAAGAACTATACGAAAAAAAAAAAAGAAATGATAATTGATAGCCTTCAACAATTGGGACAAGTCATTGAAGAACCCAGGCTGAAGGAAAAAAAATATTAATTAAAAGTCCAACATCTAATGGAACGGCGAAGGATTCTGAATTTCTGGATATTTAGAACTCGTTAAAGGACGACTAAGCATAAAGGAACGTTCACTCAGAAAAATTTGAAAGGTGTCGTAAACGAATAACGGTGATTTAAAAAAAAAACAAAAAAAAGGGGCCGACTACAAAAACATGAATGGAATTAAAAGGCGCACAAATACATCGTGTCGACTTTGAAAGGTAACGAACTTTTAAAAAAAAAAATTTTTTTTTTTTTGGTTGCTCAACAATATTTTATAAAGCAAGACATAAAATAAAAAAGTCGTAAGTTGTTACGATTTTTTCTGGTCAGATTATATTATATCCGTGGATACACAAATTAAAAGTATATTCTTTGTTGCATGAACACTATTAGCAAAAGATGGATGAATTATCCAAAGTCATATCTGAATTATTCAAATCCCAGCAGTTGAGTCAGCAACGTCAAAGTGAACAGTTTGCCTTATTAATAAGGGGAACAAACAGATAGCACAGCAAAAATATCATTAAAAGCAAGAGGAAAGACAGCAAAAATATCAAGAAAAGCAAGAGGAAAGACAGCAAAAATATCAAGAAAAGCAAAGGAAAACAGCAAAAATATCAAGAAAAGCAAGAGGAAAGACAGCAAAAAATATCAAGAAAAGCAAGAGGAAAGACAGCAAAATATCAAGAAGAAAAGCAAAAATCAAGAGGAAAGACAGCAAAAATATCAAGAAAAGCAAGAGGAAAGACAGCAAAAAATATCAAGAAAAGCAAGAGGAAAGACAGCAAAAATATCAAGAAAAGCAAGAGGAAAGACAGCAAAATTCAAGAGGAAAACAGCAAAAATATCAAGAAAAGCAAGAGGAAAGACAGCAAAAATATCAAGAAAAGCAAGAGGAAAGACAGCAAAATATCAAGAAAAGCAAGAGGAAAACAGCAAAATATCAAGAAAAGCAAATGAAAGACAGCAAAATATCAAGAAAAGCAAGAGGAAAGACAGCAAAAATATCAAGAAAAGCAAGAGGAATAACATCAAAAAATATCAAGAAAAGCAAGAGGAAAGACAGCAAAAATATCAAGAAAAGCAAGAGGAAAGACAGCAAAAATATCAAGAAAAGCAAGAGGAAAGACAGCAAAAATATCAAGAAAAGCAAGAGGAAAGACAGCAAAAAAATATCAAGAAAAGCAAGAGGAAAACAGCAAAAATATCAAGAAAAGCAAGAGGAAAGACAGCAAAATATCAAGAAAAGCAAGAGGAAAGACAGCAAAAATATTAAAGGAAAGACAGCAAAAATATCAAGAAAAGCAAGAGGAAAGACAGCAAAAATATCAAAGAAGACAAAAAATATCAAGAAAAGCAAGAGGAAAGACAGCAAAATATCAAGAAAAGCAAGAGGAAAGACAGCAAAAAAATAAAATTCAAGAAAAGCAACAGGAAAATATCAAGAAAAAAGAGGAAAGACAGCAAATTACAAGAAAAAGGAAAGACAGCAAAAATATCAAGAAAAGCAAGAGGAAAGACAGCAAAAATATCAAGAAAAGCAAGAGGAAAGACAGCAAAAATATCAAGAAAAGCAAGAGGAAAGACAGCAAAAATATCAAGAAAAGCAAGAGGAAAGACAGCAAAAATATCAAGAAAAGCAAGAGGAAAGACTGGGAAAACAGGAAGAAATGCAGATCAAGGTTTTAGAAATTCAAAAGTTAACACTGGAGAAATTAAACAACAATCAGGCAAATGAAGGAAATTCTTCATATTCTAATAACATCATATTTAATTCGCTGGAAACTTTCAACTATGGGCCAGACGAAAAAAACGTTTGAAGCGTACTTTAAACGATATGAAGATTTTTACACAGACTGTGAAAACTGGTCGAATTCAAAAGTCAGTCTATTTAAGAAAGCTAGGTACAGCAGAACATAGCAAATTTGTAGATTTTATTCTACCGAGAAGGACGAATGAATTGTCGGAAACAGTTTGAGCAAATATGTCGCTTTGACATAAGCGATGGTTATGCATGAATGTCTCTAAATCCGATGATCAGGATTACTTAACACATGCATCTATAGTGAATAGACATTGTGACAATTTCAGAATGGCAGAGATTACGGTTGAAGAATTCAAGTGTTTAATTTTTGCTCAAGGACTGGTATCCAGTAAGAGTGCCGAAATAAGACGTAGAGTTTTGTCTAAACTCGAATCTGAACAAAACCTTACCCTACAAAAGTTAGCAAAGGAGCGTAAGTTTAAAGAAAGAGTCTCAAAAAGTCGAAGAAGATGGCATTGCTTATATTAAAAAAATAAAAAAAAACTGTCAAATTACCCATCAGCAAAAAATTGGAGTAAAAAGTCGGCGTATTTTAAAAATAGAAAAATTAAATGAAAAGAACAAGGAGGAAAAAAAGGTTCCACCATATAATTGTAGACGTTGCAACGAAAGACACTGGGAGGTAAATTGCCCATATAGAAATAAGAAATGTTTCGTGTGCCACAAGAATGGACACAAAGGATTGTGTTGTAAAACGAAAAAGTCAATAGCCGAATTAGACAAACAAATTCAAATATAAAATCAGATAGAGATTTGAGGAAGTATGTGACGACTGAAATATTTAAAAAGAATATCAAATTTCAACTCGATTCGGGTTCAGATTTAACAATAATGAACTATAAAACTTGGAAAATTTTAAAAAGGCCTACAATGAAGTCAACGAAATGCGCTCGAACGGTAACTGAAAGGAAATTCCCTTCGAAGGCGAGGTTGTACTTGATGAAATTGAACGGGATAGTTAAAAAATAAAAGTTTTCATTCTGAAAATGGAGAAAACTTGATGGGCACAGATTTTATTGAAACATTCGAATTGTGGGATAAACCGTTAAACTCATTCTGCAGAAAAATAGAAAGTAATACGCAAACAAGACAGGACATTAAAGATGAATTAAAGAAAAAGTTTCCGGAAATCTTCACACCTGGTCTTGGAAGATGTAACAAGTTTGAAGCCTATTTTGAATTAAAAGAAAAAACTATGCCAATTTTTAAAAAGAAACGTAAGGTGCCTTTCGCAAGTGTAGAGAAAATTAACGAAGAACTTGATAGGTTGGAAAAAATGGGAATTATTTCGAAAGTAGAATCTAATTCATGGGCTGCGCTGATTGTGTGCATAAAAAAGAAATCAAACCAAGTCAGAGTCTGCGTTGATTTTTCGACAGGGTTGAACTCGGTAATTAAGGACTACCATTACCCGTTACCGAGTCCGGAGGAGATTTTTAACAAGCTAAATGGTGGAGTTATATTTTCAAAATCGACTTATCAGATGCCTATCTCCAAATTCCCGTCGAAGAGGAATGTTCGAAGTTACTAGGGATAAACACGCATAGAGGGTTATTCAAGTACAACAGGCTTCCTTTTGGTATTAAAGTGGCACCTGCCATTTTTCAACAAGCTATGGACGTCATGCTGAATGATTTAGACTTTGCGTGCGCTTACTTAGACGACATCATAGTAAGGAGCGAAACCGTCGCTTAAAAGTATTTAAAAAGATTCGGGACTTTGGATTTAAAGTCAAAGAGTCAAAGTGCGAATTTGGTTTGGAGGAAATTAAATATTTAGGTCACATAATCAACAAAAAGGGCAGATTTCCAGATCCGGAAAGGTCCATTGCGATTAGAGACATGCCGACGCCCACTAATGTGGCGATGCTACAGAGTTTTCTGGGGCTCGCAAATTATTATCAAGCGTTCATTAAAGGAATGTACAATCTAAGAGCTCCGTTGAATGAACTGTTAAAAAAAGACAAGGCATGGGAATGGACGGTAGAATGTCAGAAAGCCTTTGATGAAATAAAGAGAATGCTTACGTCCGACCTCTTTTTAACCCATTACAATCCAAAACTGGATATTGTAGTAGCAAGTGACGCCAGTTCATACGGGATAGGAGTGTGTATTCAACACATAATGCCAGATGGTTCTAGGAAACCAATTGCACATGCTTCGAGAACTTTACTCCCAGGAGAAAGAAGTTACTCACAAATCGAAAAAGAGGCGTTGAGTATCATTTTTGCCATAACAAAATTTCACAGATACATCCACGGCAGACATTTTATGCTTGAAACGGATCATAAACCACTGATCACTATTTTTGGTTCAAAGAAAGGGTTACCCGTTTATACGGCAAATCGTCTGTTGAGATGGGGAACCATTCTTCTCAATTATGATTTTCACATAAAGCACCTATCATCCAAAAATATAATTCATGCGGATAGTTTATCAAGACTCGTACCGAGTCAAGAAGAAAGATTCGAAGAATCAATTATTGCAAATATCAGAGCAGATTTTGAGGTGAAAAGCATGGTAAACAACATTGTAAGAGAGCTACCGGTTACACTAAAGGAAATTAAAAAAGAAGCTGAAAGCGATGATTTCATTTTTGTTGTGTAGAAACCTACCACCCCTCTAAAAGATGAACTCGTCTACGAACAAGGACGTTAGCGAGTGGCATGTTAAAAGACAGCAGTAGTAGAAGTTCTTTTTGCTGAGTTAGTTATAGACTACTCAGGCGATATCTGTACCAACTTACCAACCGAATAAACTCCATTTTATTGTTACATGTTATTTGGCGTTTGTCTTTATTAACCCCAAATTAACATCATAACAGTGGCGACGAGAGATTCATTCATCACGCTGAGTGGAGAATTTTTCAACTCTAGGTGGACTATATAATTTTTTTTTTCTCGCACTGAAAGAAAGAAAAAAAATACGTCGAACTTTGTTTCAAGAAGAAATAGGATTTCAACGTGCCAAAAAGAAGTAAGACTTGTGCTTGTTGTTGGATATATACGTGTTTTTCCCCTTTTTGACTGTTTTCGAAAAGTGTTTTGTGTAATCTATTACGCATAATGGAAGATTTGATTGCATTAACGAAAACTCTATTGCAAAACCAAATTCAGTAACAAGAGCAACAAAGATTGCAACAAGAGCAACAAAAATTGTTTCGGGAACAACTATTGGATTTACAAGTTCAGCAGCGAAATGACACAAAGGCTTTATTTGAAGCAATTTTAATAAAGAATCCAGCAAATTCGTCATTCACGGCCGAAGGTATTGCTAATTCTATTACTGAGTTCAAATTTAACCCAGAGGAGGGTATAACATTTCCTGCGTATTTCAGAAGATTTGAAACAATATTTGAAAAAAAATGTGAAGGTTGGACTGATGAACAAAAAGTGAGTTTACTTTTACAAAAGTTGGGTACAGATGAAAATAATAAGTATACGAATTTTGTCCTTCCAAGAAAAACTAGTGACATTTCTTTCGAAGAAACTGTTAATACTTTATCTAGTATTTTTGGCGAGCGAGTTAGTTTGTTTCATACTCGTTTCTCGTGTTTGAATATGGTAAAGCGTGACGATGAGGATATTGTTACGTATGCTGGAAATGTTAACAGAATGTGTGAACGTTTTATGTTACATGATCTTTCAATTGATCGATTTAAATGTTTGATATTCGTTCAAGGCTTGACTTCTAGCAAAGATAAGGACATAAGGTCCCGAATATTGGCAAAACTCGAACAAAATTCCGAGATTACTTTGCAGAAGGTTACGGAAGAGTGTCAAAGAATTGAAAATTTAAAACATGACAATACGCAAATTGAAGAAAAAGACGTATCCCGTGTCCATGCTATTCGACCAAAAACGGGAATAGTTAAGAAAAACGTTAAAAAACCAACGTGCTTTGGATGCGGTGGTGGTCATTTTAAAAGTGAATGTTTTTTTTCGCGACAAAAATTGCTATACGTGTGGCAATAAAGGCCATATAAGTACTCATTGTAAAAGCAAAAGAAAAATTAAGTCGAAAAAAGATATTGTGAATATTGTGTTGTCACGTCAGGAGATTGAGGAGGGACAGAAAAGAAAATTCGTACAAGTAAAAATTAATGGAAAAAATGTTAAACTACAGCTAGATACTGGAAGTGATATTTCCATTATTAATACAGCAACATGGATTAAAATAGGCAGACCTTTGCTTAAAAAGACTGAAAAAGTGGCTCGCGGGATTTCTGGAAGAAAATTGCATTTTCAAGGTGAATTTTCTTGTAATATTTCATTTGTTGGTAAGACACTAAAGTCTAAAGTGTATGTGCTACAAAATGCTTCAAATTTGTTTGGAACAGATTGGATTATACTTTTTAATTTATGGAAACTCCCTATAAATTTTTTTTTGCAATAGAATTAATGTTTCTTCTCCGTGTAAAAATCGGGTTACAGAAAATTTGAAAGATCTGAAAATAAAATTTCCACAAGTATTTTCAGAAGGTCTGGGATGTTGCAAAAAGGCGAAGGCAAAATTTGAAGTGAAGGAAAATGTAAAACCTATTTTCAAGCGAAAAAGAAATGTGCCATTTGGTGTTTTGGAACAGACTGACAAGGAATTGGAACGGCTTGAAAATTTAGGAGTTATTTCACGCATTGAATTTTCAGAGTGGGCCTGCCCTGTTGTATTTGTTAAGAAAAAAAATAATAAAATTCGGATGTGTGCCGATTTCTCTACGGGTCTAAATGATTGCTTAAAAGACCCCACATATCCTTTGCCTTTCACCAGAAGACATTTTTGCAAGTTTAAGTAGAGGAAAAATATTCGCTAAATTGGATTTACCGGATGCCTATCTCCAAGTCAAAAATGGACGCACAAAAGACATTTGAACCAATTAAGGAAAAGAATCATCGAAGAAAAGGAAGAACCAATGGAGGTATTATGATTTATTTGATATACCGACGCCACAATTGCCTGAAACAGTTGTTCAAAGAAGGACAAGCAAAAGAACTAGGGTGGAACGTTTAAGTCCAGATCCCAAAAGAAAAATATATTAATTCCTCCGGAATTAATCTCAAGGGGGAGGTGTTGTGTAGAAACCTACCACCCCTCTAAAAGATGAACTCGTCTACGAACAAGGACGTTAACGAGTGGCATGTTAAAAGACAGCAGTAGTAGAAGTTCTTTTTGCTGAGTTAGTTATAGACTACTCAGGCGATATCTGTACCAACTTACCAACCGAATAAACCCCATTTTATTGTTACATGTTATTTGGCGTTTGTCTTTATTAACCCCAAATTAACATCATAACAATTTTAGAAATAAAAAGCAAAATGGTAGCAAATGACCAAAAAGTGCAGGAGATTTATTCAATAGGTGAAGGAGTTTTATTATATGGTGAGAGAGTAGTAGTACCAAAAAAGTTGCAGAAAAGAATAATACGGGACTTTCATATGGGTCACCCGGGGGTTAATAGAACAAAAAGCTTAATGCGAAGCTTTGTATATTGGAAAGGAATGGATGTGGGTATCGCAAACATGGTTCATCGATGTAAAGGGTGTGCGTTAGCAGCTAAGGCATCACCTATAGTACACAAACCATGGCCCAAGACGGATCATCCGTGGACAAGATTACACATTGATTTCGCTGGTCCAGTAGAAGATTATTACTACTTAATAGTGGTAGATAGTTTTACAAAATGGCCAGAAGTACTACGCTGCAAAAAGCCTACGTCTAATACCACAACAACTTTCTTGCATGAACTATTTGCACGGTTCGGTGTGCCAGAGTGTATTGTGAGTGACAATGGTAAACAATTCACTTCTGAAGAATTTAAGGAATTTTGTGAGTTATATCAAATTAACCACATAACGACACCGCCGTATCATCCGAGGTCCAATGGACTCGCAGAAAGATTTGTCGATACTTTAAAGCGCGCTCTGAAGAAAGCCTCAGGAGTTCCAACGGAAAAGGCGCTTCAGCAATTCCTACAAGTATACAGAATCACGCCAAACCAGAGAAGAACACACTCAAACATGGCACCAGCTGAACTAATGTTCGCTTGGAAAGTTAAGTCAGTGTTTGACAAGCTTTTGCCAGGAAAAATAGAGTAAAGAATACTATGTATACAGCGATAAAAAGATACACCTCCGAGAGAAGGTGTTTTCAAGTGCTACAAAAACAACGTTGAGTTCTGGGAGCGAGGCATAGTGGACAAGAGAATCGGTGACCTGATTTACATAATTAAAGGGCCGCAGAATACTCATAAAAGGCACCAGAATCAACTTAAAAATGTTACGTTATAGAGCATGAAGAGAGTATACCGGATGAGGAGGAAGATCCCATTGAGGTAATGTATGATATGTTTCAAGTAGAACCTCCGCAGAATACTCCTGAACCGAGAAGATCCGGTAGGAACGAAAGTTCACGGACCCATTGGACGTGAATCCAAAACGGAAAAAATATTAAAATTAAGCGGATGGACATATGCATATGAAGTATGCAAATGGATCTACAAAGAAATAACCATAATCATCAACACATATAGGAAGCCAGTTTGAAATCCAAAAGGGATTCCAAGGCTTGGGAGGGGGGTGTTGTGGTAGGATCCACCTAATTTGCATAGTGGTTATTGACCATATAAATATGGTTGGTACCGGGAAGAGAGGGGGGAATCAAGAGATTCAACCAGAGACTCTGCCCGGCTGCGACTCAGTCAACACATTCTCCAGGAACGGTCTTACCAGGAATATACAAAAGACTATATGTAAATATTGTGTACACTTTCTTGTTTCAATACATTTTGTTCTAAGTACATTTTTTGTTACATTATTATTCCATGCATTAGTCAAGTTTCAACAATATATATGTAGAAAAATATACAGAAAAAAACAAACAAAAATCTTAATATGCAATTATGCTGTATTAATGTTAATATAAAGTCAACGTCGGATGTTTCGGTCTATTTTAGACCATCTTCAGGATATTTTCATTAAACATAATTAACATTAGAACATATAAAATTCACCATGAAAAGACGATGGACATAAGAGCACAACTAATCCAAACAGATAACTGAAATTTTTATATAAGATCAGCGTTCCGTTTAAATATGATCACGTCGTCGTCACGTGGGCGATGTTGTGAAAACGTATTCGAAGACGATTTCCAAATAATAAAATATTAAAAAAGTCGATTGAACTATTTTATATAAACAGTTCAAGAAATCCCTTCCGTTATATAGGAATACGCAGAGATCAATAGGTTACAAGCTTGAAGTCCTCCACGTTACAAAGCAAATCAAAAATGATTTCAAAATATCAGACAGGCACGATGGAACAATTTTAAAACAGTTCGTTAATAAATCTTTTCCTTACTTGATCAATAGATTCTTATATTTTCGTACAAGCTTGAAGTCTTCCATGTTATAAAGTAAATTCAGGTTTGTATTTCCAGTAGACAGTATGTAAGCAAATATATGGATACTGTCGGATCTATATCCATATATTTGCTTACATATATATATATATATATATATATATATATATATATATATATATATATATATATATATATAATTAAACAATAAAACCAAAGTTACCTCATATGGAGAATAGCCTATTTCAGCAGACGAAGATATTGTTCGGCTGTTTTATCAACCACGATATGAACTGAGTCCGTGTCAGAAATAGAAATTTAACTGTGAAAGCTAATATATATATATATATATATATATATATATATATAAGTGATAGAAATTTTAGTCTAGTCAGTTTTCTTCTTCGTTACCGACCCCGTTGTCCAGTATGACGCTTGCGTTGTATCGTAACGGCCTGGGTTCGATTCTAGTTAGTGGATGCGCACTGCCGATGAGTCCCCAAATCGGACGAAACGGCCGTCCAGTGCTTTCTGAATTCTATTGACTATTCTTCTAGTCTCGATGTATTACTACACATATATATATATATATATATATATATATATATATATATATATATATATATCAAGTTTGATTAAATGCAACTTACATGGTCTATTATAATTTTATTGTGTTTTTTACAATGTTTTTAATAAAATGTTTTATGTTGGTTGAAAATTGTTGGTAAACTGTCCGAAATTCATGTTCGTTCTATAATTTTTTTAAGTTACGTCCAATCGTTTCAGTCATTTTACTAACTTCTTGGTGTCTTTGAGTTAGGAAAACGTCCTTAGGTAGATTATATTATACTTTAAAAAGCTGAAAAACACTTTTTTTTTTTTTTTTACAATAGCCGTTTTACATAACGTTACCTGGATTTTTTACAATTTTTACCTCAGATTTTTTGTTCAAGAAGATGCCTTTTTAAAGCATGGGTTGGCTTATTGAAGGGTAGAAATCTTTTATTTCTACTTGTACAAAATTGAAATTATGCTCGATTTAGACTATGGAAAATATACTAAAAAAATTCCAAATTTACATTAGGCTGGTTCCATGATCAGGATACACCAAAATTATCAATCACTGTCTAGAATAGCTAATATTCGACAATGAAGTCTCTTGGCTAAAAAAAAAAAAACGCACATAACGAACATTTGACGTCACAAAGGAAGTTTTCACGGAGTTGAAACAATTGAGATTTGTATACTACATGAACTAAGCAAAAAGATTGATATAGGCCTATACAGGAATGATAGTCTCATGATCCTAAGAAACTCTAACAGACAAAACAAGGAAAACCAGAAAAGTAATAAAAACTTATCTTAAAAAGTCTAAGATTTAAAAACAAAGGAAGTAAATTTTCTAGACATTACATTAAACGTCAGAAAAAACACAAATAAAGAAAACACATTTTGCATAAAAAAAACAACTTCCAGCTATCGACCTAACTACTAATCAAATAGATCCTACAATTAACTGCAGGTTATCTGAGAATTCTTCAAATGAAACCATCTTTGATTAAATCAAAATTGGTTATGAAACAGCTGTAAATGACGTTGTATTGTTGGCAACTCTCACATATACACCAGACATAAAAAAGAATACAACAAAAAAAGAGACATCATACAGTATAAGCCACCAGACAACAAAAACGTAAAAAAAAAACGTACGGAAATATTTATTAAACTCATCTACAAACAATTCCCTCCGTTGAGAACGTTCAACAAAATATTCAACAGAAACGCCATAATAATCAACTATGGCTGCACCGAGAACATGACACAGATTAATAAAAAGCAAAACACAAATACTCAGTCAATATTCCACATTAACCAAGCGAAATTGTAATTGCAGTGCAAAAAACGGATTCTATTTAAGCGGATATTGCCTACAAAGCAATATAATGCCACCTTAAAAACAGCAGCAGATGAAAAAAGACACCAACAATAAGTATGTACAAGAAATAATAAATACATGGACAATAATAATCAGTAACATATAATTAATGAATAAAAACGTAAGACACCGTAATTATTAATACGTAAAGTTCATTTAAATACCAAAGAAAACACCGCAATTGTATCTGTTATACAATATATATATATATATATATATATATATATATAAAACTACAAATATGTTGTAATCCGTTGGTATAAGCCAGGGGAGTCCTATTAACGACATAGAATTTGAAATATGTTTAAACTGACTTACAAAAGAGCGCTCATTGTTTATTTTCATTAAACAGAGCAAATTTTCTTTACAACTGGAATTAAGATACCTTTAGTAAATGATATATAAATATATAACTGAAGTTATGTTTGACTGAAGTGAAGTCCCCAGGGCGCAGTATATAGCGGCCGTGAGCTGTCCAAGACTACATGCCACAACTCTCGGCTGTACGGACAAGATGCAAAGGAATAGAGATCATTACACCTACGGCCTGTTTGGCTTCAGGATTTGCTGAAAGATTGTCAATGTTGACATCCAACCGCTTTCACTTGACATATTTTTCCTATTTTTTTTCCTTTTGATATTTTTTTCCTAAGATAAACGACAAAAACCTCGTATGTAAATAAACAAAAATGTTTGATAACTTGGAAAAAGAGGCAAAATATGAAACATATTTTAAACACGAAATAATATTCAAAATAATCTATACTACCTTTTTGACAGCATTAACACCTATCAACTGATAAAAATAAATAAGAGTAGAAAAGATAATGTTTATAAATATTACGCAAACAAACACAGAATGTAAAAATAAAACAAACAATATTCAGTATAGTTGTACGAGAATAGATACAAATAGAAAAAAAAAAGTGTAACTGTGGGAAAAGGTAGAGAATATATATATATATATATATATATATATATATATATATATATATATATATGAAAAGATTTTTATAAATAACAAATTTTTTTTCGACTTCGAAGTTTCTTAGTAAAATTTGCAGTCTTCAGGGGTTTCGGTTTTAAACGGTATTTTCATTTTTTTCTGGCAATATTTTCAATTTCTTCTGCATCTTTAATCTTCAATTTATATATATATATATATATATATATATATATATATATATGTGTGTGTGTGTGTGTGTGTGTGTGTGTGTGTGTGTGTGTGGATTCCGGGTTGAAATCCGGTACCAATAAATAACAAACGCCAGGAATGAATATATGAAAATAATGTATTAGCGTAAGAATACAAACTGGTAATGCAGTTAGTAGTTCCAGGACAGCGGGTTAGTAGCAAAATATATATATATACAGTCTTTGGTATTGAAGTATCCCTGTATGACTTCTTACTGAGTCTATGTGCTCACTGTGACTCTTGCTGGTCGTGGGGAATTAATATCTTTTCCTTTTTATGATCGATAATCAGAGGCTCTGTAATTTTCTTTTCCTGCTTGTCCTTCTAATTTCTGTCTCTTCTTGTGGTCTTTGAATCTCAAAAGCTTCAAAGATCGCCTCCACCGAATCATCCTTTTCATCGGGTGACGAGCTTGGCTCTTCAACCCGTCTTTTTTGCATTTGGTCAATATGTCTTCTGTAGGTAAATTTTTCTTCTTGTATTGTGTACATCACGTTTCCTAGTTAGTTAATTATTTTTTTCAAAGCTCTCTTTACTTCTTTGTCGACTTTCTCTCTGGTAGCAAACGGCACGTCCCGCTTCTTTTTAAATACTGGTTGGACATTTTCTTTTAATTTAATTCTGCCTGCAAACTTGTTACATCGTCCCAACCTGCTCAAAACTACCTCGGGAAGTTGATTATGCAATTCTTCATTTAACTTTATCGCTTCTTATGGTTCACACTCTATCTTTTTACAAAAAGAGCTGATAGGTAAATCCCATACGTCGAACGTCTGCATACGGTCCGTGCCCACTAGATTTTCTGTATCTTTCATTACGAATATTTTGAGTTTTCTTGTTTTCCCGTGAAAGTTTACATTTAGGATTACTTCTCCTTCGAATTTTATACGCTTCCCTCTAACAAACTTAGCAATTTTCTGTGTATGTAATATTGTTGGTCTATTAAGCTTTCTCCATGTTTGTAGGTTAATTATCGTCAGATCTAACCCTGAATCCATTTGCAATTTTATCGTTTTATTTAAGATTTCAAGTTCCACATATTTCCTTATGTTAGTAATTGTCTTCGTCATGCATTCTAGTAACTCTTATCCTACTAGTAGATTTTCTGTTCCTACATTGGGATGCCTTGTAACCCATTTTTCTACACGCAAGACAGATTTTATATTTAAAACGACAATCCTTATTCCAGTGTAGCCCTCCATATCGATAACATGCAGATGGGGGCGGGGGCTAATATTTACTTTGATTTTCGTCATTATTTGCCCTGTGCGTTGTACTTTTTTCGTTATTATAGAATTTTTGTTTTCTTTCCGGGGAGGGTGAAAAACGTAAACTTTTGTTTAACTTACGTATATGTGATACTCCTGACTCCTCAATATCCTTCGAGTTTTTCTTTATACTCAGACATTTTTGGCAGTCTTCTGATAGTTTTTGTAGTGTTAATCCAGGTTCATTTTGCAGTTTTGAAAGCATTCTTTTGCGCATTTCGCTATCTTTTGCTGAGATTAACTCTTGTACAAAAATAAGACACAAGTTGTTCGGGGTTAATTCTATCAACTTGAAGTCGTCGCAATGTTTATTCACGATTGCGGAGAACGTGGAGTAGTCCACATTTTCCTCCTTTATGAGGTTAAGACAATTCCACCTTTTGTGAAAGAGTGACGTTTTCGGGCTAAAAAGCTCCGTCAGGCATGTAACTGCTTCATCAAACGTAAAATCATTTGTCTTCTTTGGCAAAATGTAATCCACAATTTTTTTGTATTCATCCGTTCTTAATTTCCTGAGTAATACTCGTAATTTCTTTGCTTCCGTCCAGTTTTGACAATCGATATTGAAGATGTCTTCATGACGTCTGAAAAAGTCCCCGAAATTTTATTCTCTTCTAGGGAATATTTGAATGTTTCTATCGTGTTCCATACTACATCTTGAGAAAAAATCGCCTATTTTTCAATATTTTGTTGTTGTGTATTACTCGATACTTTTACAATTAGCTCCTGGAGTTGTATTTGTCTTTCTTCATTTTGCATTTGTCTTTCATGATTTTCCTACTGTGTTTGTAGTAATATTTTTTCCATTCTTTCTTGGAATTGTAATTGCTTTTCATTTTGTCTTTCTTGAAGTTGTAATTGCTGTTCACTTTGGTATTTTACAAGTTCTACTAAAATACTTTTAAAGTCCTCTATGATAAAAGTCTTACGAAAAATTCGAATTTCCGTATTTTAATCCTCGTAACTCTTTGTTACCCCGTTGTTGTGGACACTGGCAAAAATTCTTGTCGCCCAAGCTGCTGTGGTGAGAAGAGATAATTGTTTTCTTTCCTTGTAGGTTCCAATTCCTCGTCACCAAGTTGTGGTCGGCAAGGGAGAATTTTTCTTTGTTCTCTTCCTGTGTGAATTCGAATTTCCTCGTCGCCAAGTTGACGAGGGAGAATTTTGTCTTTTTTGTTCTTCCCGTGTGAGTTTGATATCCTCGTCGCCAAGTTGTTGTGGTCGACGAGAGAGAAAAATTTTTTCTTCCATGTGAGTTCGATATCCTCGTCGCCAAGTTGACGAGGGGAACTTTGTCTTTTTTGTTCTTCCCGTGTGAGTTCGATATCCTCGTCACCAAGTTGACGAGGGGAACTTTGTCTTTTTTGTTCTTCCCGTGTGATTTCGATATCCTCGTCACCAAGTTGACGAGGGGAACTTTGTCTTTTTTGTTCTTCCCGTGTGATTTCGATATCCTCGTCACCAAGTTGACGAGGGGAACTTTGTCTTTTTTGTTCTTCCCGTGTGATTTTCGATATCCTCGTCACCAAGTTGACGAGGGAACTTTGTCTTTTTGTTCTTCCGTGTGATTTTCGGATATCCTCGTCACCAAGTTGACGAGGGAACTTTGTCTTTTTGTTCTTCCCGTGTGATTTCGATATCCTCGTCACCAAGTTGACGAGGGAACTTTGTCTTTTTGTTCTTCCCGTGTGATTTCCGATATCCTCGTCACCAAGTTGACGAGGGGAACTTTGTCTTTTTGTTCTTCCCGTGTGATTTCGATATCCTCGTCGCCAAGTTGACGAATTTTTTTGTCTTTTGTTCTTCCCGTGTGATTTCGATATCCTCGTCGCCAAGTTGACGAGGGGAACTTTGTCTTTTTTGTTCTTCCCGTGTGATTTCGATATCCTCGTCGCCAAGTTGACGAGGGGAACTTTGTCTTTTTTGTTCTTCCCGTGTGATTTCGATATCCTCGTCGCCAAGTTGACGAGGGGAACTTTGTCTTTTTGTTCTTCCCGTGTGATTTTCGATATCCCTCGTCACCAAGTTGACGAGGGAACTTTGTCTTTTTTGTTCTTCCCGTGTGATTTCGATATCCTCGTCACCAAGTTGTTCGTTCTGTCTGTCTGTCTGTCTCTCTGTCTGTTACCTTCACCCTCTGTTGCTCTAGTCTCTCGGGTCTTCAGTATATATAATAATTGGGGATTAAATTACATTTAAGCAATATTTACCCATGTTTAAATTTAAGCTCGCTTATTTTTGTAGCTTCGAAAAAATACGGCGTCTTTTCCTTCGTTCATTTCCCAAATACACACTGATATATATATATATATATATATATATATATATATATATGTGTTTCTTGTGTGTGTGTGTGTGTGTGTGTGTGTGTGTGTGTACAAATAGTACAGAGATAAACTTCTTGTTTTAAATATTTGTCGTTTATAGAGTTTTACTTATGGCCGAAATTAGGGAACACCGATAAGGATCGAACTCACTTCTAAATATTACTGGATCTCGTCGCCAAGAGACAAACTTGCTAACCAAAACATATTTTATTTCTGTAATCCAATAAAATATCAATAACATTGTTAAGTAAAATAGCATTTCCTTTTCTGATTCAATGAATTTTTCGAAATCTGTTTCGATGCGAATTTTGCCGGGGAAGCATCGACTAGACAAGAATAGCTGCATGGAAAAAACATTTGATAATTTGAAACTGAGAAACTTGGAAAATACGGATTTGGAAGAAGTTCCCATCCCCAACTCATTGATAATATGACTGCATTCCTTGAAGAATAACAATGTATCTTTTCATGCATTAATATTAATGGTCTACTTTTTGGTTCAGAAAACGATTTTACTCTTCCAGTTTGTAATGGTTTTAATAGTAGATTCATTTTAAGCTGAGGTTTGGTCTTGATTTTCGTTGGTATGATTCTAAGAATAAATTAATTTTCCATTGCCCCTGAAACAAGAAATTAATTTTCCATTGCCCCTGAAACAATAAATTAATTTTCAATTGCCCATAAAACAAGAAATTACTTTTTAATTGCCCCTGAAACAAGAAATTAAATTTCCATTGCCCCTGAAACAATAAATTAATTTTCCATTGCCTCTGAAACAATAAATTAATTTTTCATTGCCCCTGAAACAATAAATTAATTTTCCATTGCCTCTGAAACAATAAGTTAATTTTCAATTGCCCCTAAAACAAGAAATTACTTTTTGATTGCCCCTGAAACAAGAAATTAATTTTCCATTGCCCCTGAAACAATAAAGTAATTTTCCATTGCCCTTGAAACAATAAATTAATTTTCAATTGCCCCTAAAACAAGAAATTACTTTTTAATTGCCCCTGAAACAAGAAATTAATTTTCCATTGCCTCCGAAACAATAAATTAATTTTCCATTGCCCATGAAACAATAAATTAATTTTCAATTGACCCTAAAACAAGAAATTACTTTTTAATTGCCCCTGAAACAAGAAATTAATTTTCCATTGCCTCTGATACAATAAATTATTTTTTCATTGCCCCTGAAACAAGAAATTAATGCTCCATTGCCCCTGAAACAATAAATTAATTTTCCATTGCCCCTGAAACAATAAATTAATTTTCAATTGTCCCTAAAACAAAAAATTACTTTTTAATTGCCCCTGAAACAAGAAATTAATTTACCATTGCCTCTGAAACAATAAATTACTTTTTAATTGCCCCTGAAACAAGAAATTAATTTTTAATTGCCCCTGAAACAAGAAATTAATTTTCCATTGCCTCTGAAACAATAAAGTAATTTTCCATTGCCCCTGAAACAAGAAATTAATTTTCAATTGCCCCTAAAACAAGAAATTACTTTTTAATTGCCCCTGAAACAATAAATTAATTTTCCATTGCCCCTGAAACAAGAAATTAATTTTCCATTGTCCCTGAAACAATAAATTAATTTTCAATTGCCCATAAAACAAGAAATTACTTTTTAATTGCCCCTGAAACAAGAAATTAATTTTCCATTGCCCCTGAAACAATAAATTAATTTTCATTGCCTCTGAAACATTTTATTTTTTCAAATCGGAATAAAGTTTTGGATCCAATGACCTCAAAATTTCTGCAAATATTGAAAAACTGTGCGTGATTCTGTAGCAATTTTATGGGATTTTACAATACACACAGATAAAACAATCAAAGCATATTCACTAGACACAGTATTCGTAGTAATTGTCCAAATCGTGTAACAGCTTAATTACCCATCCCACAAAATGTTTAATAACTAAAAAGAAACAAAAAACTAATTGAATGGCTTTTTCCCAGGTTTTCAGATAAGACGTTTAATCATCTTGACACCATTTGTCGTAAGAATCGATGAAAAAGCCTCACATTTATTCGGCTCCAAAGAGGACAGGTGAAAATCGTTTTGTGTCAGCCTCACTATGATTTTCATTTTCGTGATTCTAACAATAAATGAATATTTCATTGCTCCTGAAACATTTTATTTCTTTCAAATCGGAATAAAAATCCAATCATTTCAAAATGTCTGCAAATATTGAAAAACTGTACATGGACCTGTAACGATTTTATGGGACTTTACAATACGCACAAACAGAACAATCAAAGTAAATTGACACGACACTATATTGTAAGTAGTTTTGTGTGGAAAATATATATATGTTTCATAATCCTGACATTAAGAATTCTAAAAATGTTTTACTGGATGTGGTTTAAATATTTCTCTCTAAATGATATTTAATGTTATATTCAAATCAGAAAGGAAACAAAGAGAAATGTAAAACCAAGTGTAACAGCAAAATTGTCCAAATCGTGTAACAACAAATTTGTCTAAATCGCGTAACAGCAAAATTGTCCAAATCGTGTAACAGCAAAATTGTCCAAATCGTGTAACAGCAAAATTGTCCAAATCGTGTAACAGATTGCAAAAATTGTCCATCCCACAAAATGTTTAATATCTAAAAAAATATAAACACTAAGCTCACCGAGTTTCTTTTTCCCATGTTTTCATGCAAGACGTTTCACGATCTTGACACCATTTGTCGTAATAATCGCTGAAAAAGCCTTTCAGTTATTCAGCTACAAAGAGAACATGCGAAAATCGTTTTGTGTCAACCCCTACTATGCCAGCCCAAATAAGCAATGGTGAGAGGAAAAAGATCATTCAATGGTACCAACATGCATACTCTATCATCTATCTTCAAATTCCATTCAACAACCTTCAAGAGAACAGTGAATAGGTCTTAAAAAAGAGGGAACAGTAGAGATGAAAACTAGATCAGGAAGTCCAAGCAGCAAGATGGATGGATCATCATTTCAACTTAGAGCTAAATACATTCTTATTGTTCCTTGGGGTCCAATATGCTTATAAAAAAACCTCTGAGACTTCCAGTAAGATATCTTTAATCATTTCTAATATAAAACTGTTCAGATGTTTATCTAACTATTAGACAATTTTGCTGTTACACCCGGTATGTGAGAGGACAACTTCGAGTAACTTGAAAGGAGTTTTAATTGCATTAATGTTCCCCAATATAACGCTTTCACCAATTTTTGGAATTTTTCCGATATGAATGACTAAAATGGAAGCTGGAAATCAAAGGAATGTCTTTGCGTCGCACAATGCCATAATGCCAAGTGACAATTTATTACATAGCAACGCCTATATCGCCGAGATTTTTAATACAAGTATTTTGTGTTATCAGCTGAATAAGATCTTCAGTAATTATGTTACTGAAATTGATAATGTCTGACCCATACATCGATAATCGATAAGTGTATGTCTTTGACGCTTCAGACGACAATAGAATTATTAAGCCATTACATTTATTGTGAATATATCAAAGAACGATAATATCTTGGAGATTGAGGAACATCAACAAGAAGAGAGGTACTCAAGAAAGTATAAGTGCATTAATTGATTTTAGTCTGGGTTTTGTTATATGTGAATGTTTGGGCAAGAATAATGGCGTACGTGTATATCTTTTTGCCTACATTGACCGATGCTAATGACACACCCATTTACTTCTGTCAGGATAATAAGTCTGATCAGTTCGATAAGGTGAAAATGGCAGGTGATTTAAAAAAAATGACCTACAGTTTGTTGTTAACCGGGGCAAGAAGTGGCTTGTTAATTTTAAACTCTCCAAAACAAAACTATTTATTACCTACAAAAAAAAAAAACCTTCCGGACGCTACCTCCATCAAAGTGATTCGTCGTGCCTTCTCAAGCTAACTTTCTAAGATGACATGGAGTAGAAAGACGACATTGAATCGATTGCTAGTTCTGCTACAAGAAAGTCAAGTCATTGTGACGTGCTGGATAATTTTTCTTTCTAGAATCTATCTGTCATGTTCATCAGTCTACAATTATGTCACACATTATTAAAAGACCCTCTTGTACGTTGTAATAACAAACGAAATTTTGGAAACTCTTACTTAGAATGAGTCATTTTATATTTGGGTTTTTAATAAATTTAATGATATATAATATTAATATTTACAGTCGTTCTTGTGTAATTAAGAAAGAACGAAATCCTTATTAAATATAAGATTTATTAGATTTGGCAACGAATGTTGAACATATGCATATGCCGATTGTTGCAGAATTATTCGGCCCTTTACCAAAAACTAAGAATAAAACTGCAATGCCTCATATTTCTATTGAAATTTCATGTGTATTTTTTCACAAATGTTGAAATAATAGATTTGAATGATTGCGTAGTTGTCTCCACAACTAAATGTATTTTAATCTTTAAAAAAAAAACCCATTAATACCAGTAAACAACAAAGAAATATTTCATTATTGACCCCTTTCCTCAATAACCAATTGTGTAACTTTTATTCTCGGTCATTTTCTTAAAAGATCACTGCACAAAATGGTGGGTATTCTTCTACTTACTCCAAATTCAAAAGATGTCTGTTTCTTACCTTTTTCATCAAAGAGGCCCATAAATTTTCAATGGGGTTTAAATCAAGATTTGTGCTGAGTACGCCAATATCATAATTTTGCTGTCAGCTAATATTTCGTAGCAACTTTTATCGTGTGTTTCTGATCATTGTCATATTGGAACATCTAATGATGCACCTCAAACAGCTTTCGTGTTTTTTGTCTTATATCATTTTTTAAAAAAATCAGGAATTATTCAGAACAAAATATGACATATACAATCTATAGAAAATTCAGTAAGCACTTCCTCATAGAATATACAAATATTCAGCAGATGTGAATAATTCACATGCCAACTGTATACCGCCCTGGGTATGACGATAAACTACGTCCAGCAGCAAGGCCTCTTATCAGAAGGTTTTGGGGAGCGTGGAACCACCTCTTAATTGCTGGTGTTTGAGACGTACATATTTTAAAGGGCAACATTACCTACGATATCTTGTATTTTACCAAATATTAATTAATAACGGATGTTAGACTGTATATTATCGATCTGAAAATAAAATTAAAAAAATTAGAACAACAACAGATTCTTATCTATTTCCTTTGGGAATACAAAGAATAGATTTCTTTAAAAACATGAATTTGAAAAAAAAAAATGGCCCCAGGCTAAATGATTATGTTTACATCTCTTATAAAGCCGTCTTGCCAGAAAATAGTTTATTAAAAGAAAGACCCAGAAAAATAGTTTATTAAAAGAAAGACCCAGAAAAATCTTAAATAATATTCTCAGCTGTTAGATATTCCGCCTTGTAATTCCTATCTCACTTTGATAATAAGAACAGTTTTTTTCATCTAAAAGGTTACAACTATCAAAGCCTAACAGTATTCTATGTCTGCTAACATGATTCTCTCACACGCTCTTATACAAATTTGGATGTTACCATTTAGCCTATTTCTTTCTTCGTCCTCTCTTTGTTTTTGTCAACATACTGTTTCGTTTCCTCTATAATCCATATATATATAAATATATATATATATATGTGTGTGTGTGTGTGTTTGTAGAATTTATAATAGTATCTGAAACAAAAGTGAAGGTAATGTGCCAAAGTGGAAAAGCTATAAACGATACATATATATATATATATATATATATATATATATATATATATATATATATATATATATATATAGTTGGCAATATATATTATTATTGGACCGTGATTACGATTCCATTGTAATAAATTATAACCATTAAATATTAGTTTGAGCCTTTTGTATTTTATTTTGAAGACCTGGTTGTCCTTCACCTAGAGTAGTTGCTACAGAACCCAGTCCTATTTACCAATAGCTGGAAGGAAAAGAATAGGAATAATACCTTTCCTAAGCGTATTAGCACGACTGGAATTCGAACGGCTATCCACTACTCCACCGTGACTCTCTCTCTCTCTCTCTCTCCCTCTCTCTTTCTCTCTCTCTCTCTCACTATATATATATATATATATATATATATATATATATATTGTCTATGAATGAAATTGAACATATTTTTACCGCTGATCAATAATCCGATATTATAAACCAACTCAACATTTTACCACAAAACAAATACGAAATACATTAACAGAAAATAAAAAAAACAATATAGCTAAAAACTTTTACAATATAAAGAAAACAAATATTTACCCCAAAGTAGTGATGGATATGTCAATTCCTCTAAAACCCAGCCCACCGATACACAAGAAATCCTTGGATTTAATTAATTGCGAATGCACACAAAAATTCTTATTAATGTTTTTAAAAGTTTTGAAGGATAATTGCAGTCAAAATACAATATTGTAGATTTCATTTTTAAAATTAATCTAAATTTGGAGACTTCCGTTTTGAAACAGTATGTTCTGTGTCGCGATGAAATCATATTATTTTTTAAATAATTATAATAACTATAAATATATATATACATGTATGTGTGTGTGTGTGTGTGTGTGTGTGTGTGTGTGTGTGTGTGTTATTTGGTTCTTAGGGAGTGAGTGAGTATGATATGTGTAAGCGTGTATATTGCTGTGGGTGTGTGTTATCATTTGGCTCATTAGGGAGTGAGCGAGTATGATGTGTGTAAGTGTGTATGTTCGTGTGGGTGTGTGTATAAGTGTGAGGCATCAACACCTCAGTAAGCATGTCTGTCTTGTGTGGGTGAGAAATGTGGGTAGGTTTTGATTTGTAGGGTTTATATTAATACTCTATATATATATATATATATATATATATATAGGTAATATATTGGTGCAAAAATAATATCGTTTTTGACGTTCAACAACGTCAAAACGACATTATTTTTGCATTAACCTAATATATATATATATATATATATATATATATATATAGAGAGAGAGAGAGAGATGAATTGAGATCGAATATGGATTAGAGTTTGAGGGAATGATAGGATAAGTAACAAATAGGAAACGTTTATGAATTTAACATATTTCGCTTTTATTTAAGCTTCGTCAGAAAATGAAATACGGAAAGAAAATAAAATTCTGTAATTTTTTATTTTTCTTCTTCTGTTTTGGTTTACATTTGCTAAGTAGACATCACCTGTATTTGCCTTGTCTGGTAGCGTTCGTGTGTATAATACTTCAGTGTTTGTATATCATTATTCTTGCTGGTCTCTGCAGAGAATTGGTTGATAATATGTATGCGTGTGCGCATCTAGTGGGCATTTTATTTCTGTCTCATAATGTCCCTATGTTGCGTGGGAATAAAAAAAATCTTGGTTACATCTGTTGTTTTTGTTTATAGTAATGTCATAAATTATGTAAGTGTTAAGTGGTTCACCCCTTTTTGATACAAGTGGACTCGCCCAGTGTGTACTTGTACTGCTGCCGGTTAATACCCGGGAGAGGAAGTGATACAGTGAGAATGTGAGGTAACCGCTTTGTAGGATTCACAGTTGCGAGCACGCAGACTCAGAAGGAAGTCATACTTCGATACTGAATTTCCCAGGACTGTATATATATATATATATATATATATATATATATATATATATATATATATATATATATATATATATATATATATATATATATATATTATTACTAACTGCATTACCAATTGTATTATTTTATTTTTTGTTATATTTCATTTCTGCGTTTGTCATTCATTTGAGACAGGATTTCATCCCGGAATCCACAACAGTAAGCATGGATTATATGAATGGTGTTGATATTATAAGGTGTCTTTGGTTTGTGTTTATCGAAAGGAAAATATTAATTAGAATTCCTTTTGTGTATTTTCTGCGTAATACTTTATGTTTTTACTTATATTATCTATATGTAATAAGAAAAGAAAATAATTTATTAAATTATTTTCTCATATGTTTTTCTTATTGTAAGTAAAACAATACTCATATGCTATTGCATTCAGGATTTAAAGTTTCAGGTCGTCACTTAGATGTTGATGCTCTTGCCTCACAATCCTCAAGCGGTAAATCACAAGATACTCAGTTTCCTATTAAGGTGGCTTTTGCTTGGCTTGCAGTATATACTACATGACCAGACACGAAGGAAAGATGAGTAGGAATGTGAAAATTTAAATGCAATATCAATCGTTATCTTTCGCGTTCTTAATTCGTGTCCTTGTATCGTTCTCTCTCCTTTAATTATGATTTTTCTTTTCTCATATTATTTCCCACTCAGTAACCGCTTGTGTCTTAGTGGCGTTATTGCCTTGCTTGGTGCAAAATAATTACAAAATAGTTTCTTCTTTGATCACTGAATAATAGCATCTACATTATATCTCCGTATGTCAAACTGAAGCAACTCGATATTCCAACCCATGGAACGCTTTCTTAAATTAGAGATAAGATCTATGTCTCTATTTAGGTTTCTTTAACTTCAAATGAAAAAAATTGGCAACTAAATACACAGTGGCAGTCAGAAACCGATTCCATGTACTTCAAACAGAATCTTACATTCACTGTCTCCATCCGCTTATAATAACTTGCATTCTCACATCAAAATGCGACACCGGTTACTACTCCGCCAAAAGCAGAAGACATATACCACAGTTGTCCGAAGAAATAATCAATACCTGCTAAAACGAAAAGTTAATATATATTTGGTGTAACCTAGGGAAGGTTACTGAATAGAATAATCAAAGGAAGGTTAGTAAAAAAACGATAATACTTAGGACAAGATCAACACATATAAGATTCGCCAGCGGAATTTAGAAGTCGTAGGCAACTGCTAGAAGTCAGTCAAGTGTATTACACAATGAATCTCCAACTGCAGTATATCTACCAACCGCCCCACACTGTCAGATGTGACACAAGGCCGAATATAATGTGAGCCATCCCAGCCCGCAGACTCGGCCAGAAATTTTCTGTAGGCCCCGTAAAAACGGGACCGGGTAGCTGCTTCCCGAGAGGAGACTCTGCCCTTCGACTTAGATTCGTCTGGGAATCTTGTCTGCCCGGAGGCAGAGGGTTTGACCAGTACAGCTGGAGACGAATCTTCAACTTCAAGCGAACATACAGTATTTACTATATTTTGTATTTATACCCATGATCGTCCTTAGGTATGCTGTAACAATATTCAAAATAAAAAAACAAAAGAATCAATAATACTGTAATCAATAAACTATCATCTTAAGGTTGGAAACCATCAAGGAAACCAGTGGCATCTTAAGGTTGGAAAACCATCAAGGCAGTCAGTGGCAGGTAGGAACACACCATATATGTCGAAATTAAAAGCCACTAGTTAGAGTAAAATAATAGACGAATGGAAGTACATTTCCTTTGCAACCGCTCCTGCTATCTCAAATGAAGAAGTAGAAAAATCGACTAAAATTCTATTATCATAATGGGTATTTTTAATGGAGTTAGATGAAAGTTTAAAATCCAAAAAGAGAAATACATTTAGACTAGACAATATTTCATATGAAATATAAAAAATCTACAGAGATTCAACAAAAATCTATTATATTGATACAAGGCAGTCTACAATAAAAAAAAAAACAAATAGAGAAACGAATAGATGTTTGCATCTTGGTATCACGAACAATGAGGCAGATATGACTTAGTGTTATAACCTAGGTAAGATTACTGAATAGAGTAATCAAACGAAGGTTGGTAATGAACGATAATACTTAGGACAAGAACAACACATATAAGATTGGCCAGCGGCACGAAGAAGATAGTAGTCAACTACTAGAAGTGAGTCAAGTCAATTTCGCAATGAATCTCCAAATGCACGATATCTACCAATCGCCCCACGCGGTCAGATGTGACACAAGGCTGAGTTTAATGTGAGGTATCCAAGCACGTAATCTCGGCCAAAACTTCCCGTAGACTCCGTATAAAACTGGGTCGGGTAGCTGTTTCCCAAGATGTGACTCTGCCCTTCATTTGGAGATCCTCTCTAACCGGAGGCAGAGAGTTTGATAAGCACAGCTGGAGACGAATCAGAGCAACATACAGTATTTACTACCGTATTTATGTGAATGGGAACATACCCAGTATTGTCCGTAATTATCTTGCAACACTTAACATGAAACCACACCCTTTGTTTCTACTAAATCTTACGGAAGCAGAAATTGAAAAGATCTTGCGAAGAAATCATAAGGAATTCATTAAAACAAACGAACCTATGAGCATTCATCATTCTATTTACATACGAACTTCTTTGTTATTTTTTATCACAACGTTTTGGTTGTTGTGCCCTCGACCTTTCATCTATCCGGGTAACCTACAGCGAATTCCAAACTAAACCTATTATTTAATCTACAGCAGTAAAGACTGTTCAGCAACAAAGATGAGGATTTAAATAGTGTAAATAATGATAACTTATTATCCCTGAAATTCAGACCAGAATTAGCAATTACGCAAATCCTAAGAGTTGCATCATTCATACATCACTTAAACATTTAGAGTAAAAAATATCTGTAGAAAGTTTAGGAAAAAAACTATCAATTTTACTGTTTGTAGATTTATTTAAAACTTCTGACTATTTACACAGAGACAAATTGAAAAAGTATTCTCCGAGCCTATTTTGACAAAATTGCTACGATAATAAGGCCATATAATAGGATCAAGTGCATAAATCTGTTTTCCTAATGTGAAAACCAAATGTCTTTGACATCGGCATTCCACGAGTTGATAGATTTGAAGTTTTCGTTTTGGTTTTTACTCTAGACAATGTTTTCAGAACGACTTATGACAAACTCTTTGAAAACAACGAATTTGGAGTGACCCATACAAAAATATCCCTGACAGAGATTATGGAGATGACCCGTCCCTGCTGATTCGTACGGTAGCCATTGCAACTCTCAAACACGCTACACTAATTGTCAGTTTTTATGTAAATGCTAGAAAAACTAAATGTATTTTGATATATTTTTCATCTTCAAATGTTGTTCATAAAATATAATTTCCTTTGTCGTATTGTTTCTTCATTATCAATAATAATAATAATAATAATAATAAGTAAATCATATATTGATCAAACATGCAATAAATTCTCTCATTGGTTGACTTGAGACGTGTCAAAATTTAATGCAATTCGGGTGCATGCCAATAATTCATATAATTAGCCATAAATCCTAACTTTATTAATTGCATTGCAGCAGCATCCATCATTGCTTAGAAAGAATTCCAGAGATTATCATTTGTATCCACGATATTGTGTTGCTATCTTTAAGTTGATAGGTTCTTTACGCTACCGACAGCCGGTGTATCATGAAGCAAGTTCTTACAATCTCGAATAATGCCAATGCAGGAAACTGCTTAAAGTATAGAATGTGTACTGACCGAAAACCACTTTCTGAGCGAGAATGGTATGGAGACAAAAAAGAACTCGTCAGTATCACTAAATGCATTCTTTCTCCTAATTTGATAACTTAACAAAGGCAAAAAAGTGTCCATCCTCCCTATAACAGGATTTTTTTTTAAATCCTACTACAAAATCCTATTCTAAATACTCCCATAATTATCATGATTGGACAGATCTCTACCATATCTTACTGTTATATTCCGTGTTAATAGCAATATATACTTAACAAACACGGTGGATAAAATAAGTAAAGCTTTATTGTAAGAACCAGTACAATAAGGAATAATATAACAGTTATGCGCACGGTCGTCGCAAGTCAATCCAGTAGTGAATGCTACTACTGGAAGGTCGGTAGTTCTCGCGTACATCTGAGCTGTACTTAACAGATCCCAGCTAGACAATATTTACCAACCTACCCACGATGTAGGATGTAGCCTTTCAGCATAGCCTTGTCCGGGTTCCTCTTTGCCTGAAGAAGAGAGTTTGACAACCGCTAAGGGCTGAGTAACAGATCCCAGCTAGACTCTGTAGTTACTACCTATAGTGTAGTTACTCATGAGGGTGACAGGTTATTCCATTACATCACTTACTTGTCTAAACCTCTCAAAAAGAGTGTGGTTAGACACAGGTTCTGTGTTTGATCCTGCTTGGTATTCAACAGCTCTCATTAAACATGGATATATCCTTTAATGGGATCAAATGAAATCTAGCAAAGAGACGGAGAAACATAAATACCTTCTAAGTCACGCACGTACGCAGTAAGTAAATGTTGAACCGGTTGGCATTCGTTAACGTATCCAGGAGAAGGTAATTTATTATTTAACACCTGCGGGTAGACAACATCCACTGATCTTGACTGGTTCGTCATTTTTGTCAAAATGTGTTTCTTGATTACAAAGTAGAGATAACTTTTCAGCAATGTAGAGTGACACTAAGTCTCAATGCCAGCCTAAGGAGTTTTTGCTTAAAGATCACAGAGAAATGTGAAACTGACTTTCAGTACGCAGTATCAACTATACCGAAAACGATGTATAGCTGATATTTTTCACTAAACCATTATAAATATAGCAAATGTTAACAATGTATATATATATATATATATATATATATATGATTAAATAAATTACAAATATCATGTACTGTAACAGTGAAACCTGGGAAATAAAAGTGATTTTTAATGTTACAGTGCATGTCTTCACATTATTGATTGTCATACACGGAAAATTATTCGTGAATATGAAACGATAATGCTAAAATAAGCAAACATAATGTTTGTAATTTATTTAAGCATACATACTTACAACGGAATTTGTTACCTAACACACACACACACACACACACACACACATATATATATATATAAATATATATATATATATATATATATATATATATATATATATATATATATATATAAGGCACAAACACTAATAATTCATGTTTATGATTTATTACAATGGAATCGTAATCACTATCAAATACATCAGACCAAGAAATTCACGGTCTGATGAATTGGTTCGTGATTACGATTCCAATATAATAAATTATATCCCTGGAATATTTGTGTTTGAGTTTTTATCTTCTTGGCTATATATATATATATATATATATATATATATATATATATATATATTGACAACTTATATTTATATATATATATATATATATATATATATATATATATATAAGAGAGGAGGAATCCTATTTTTACCCGACGCGTTTCGGCATCTGAGGACTTTATAAATGCAATGTAAGATTTTTTTTTCGCGCGTTTTTATATACAAAATCCTGGATGGCATTAGTTTATCGAGTCTTTTAAATTTGAGAATGTGTATCAATTTTCATCCGTTGGAGGAAAGGTCAGTGCAAACACGTGGAGGAAGCATAGTGTCATAATTCAGTATCTGGCAAAAATTAAGAGAGTAATATTCAAGATTTCTTTTTTAAATGAATATTGTTTAGATTGTGGTTACGTTGTTATGGTATGAGATGGACGTGTGTGCTGTATATCTTCAAAAACATGAGATGGTGGATTTAATTACTTTCTTTTGATTTTTCAACATATTTGCAGTCATTATTTACATTATTCGGACTATTGTCCTCATCTTTGTGGCCATATTTATCACAACGTTTCGCTCCGGTCTTCTTCAGGTGGTTGAAATGTCGAACTGAACCCTTTATTTCGCTCACCGGGGTAGACTGTTCTAGTTCCACGTGCCATATTTGATAGATGTCAGTTATCAGTTATCTCTTGTTAATTTCCCTCTGAAAGTTCTCCACTGCCTTAACCGGGTATTGAACTCACACTCTTTGGGTCCTGTCACTGGATCTATGTGTCCTTGAGGACATCTGGGTATGAATTTCTGGGTATTATAAACCTAATGTCTTCAGCAACCATTTTTACCAGTGCTCATATTGCAATTTTGCTGTTATCATTTCATATTTTTACCAGAGCTCATATTGCAACTATGTTGTTATCATTGCTTTTTCTCTGGCACTCCTTATTACTGGTTCCCATATTGTATTTATTTCTGTCGCCTAGCATATGTGCTGATTCCTTAAGTTTACGAATTTAAGGAATAAGCTCAAGGACACATGGCACAGTGGATAAAGGCGTTGGCTAGATCCAGTGACAGGACTCAAAGAGTGTGAGTTCAATACCCGGTTAAGGCAGTGGAGAACTTCCAGAGGGAAATTAACAGGAGATAACTGATAACTGACATCTATCAAACATGGCACGTGGAACTAGAACAGTCTACCCCGGTGAGCGAAATAAAGGGTTCAGTTCGACATTCCAACCACCTAAAGAAGGCCGGAGCGTACAACGGCCGAAACGTTGTGATAAATATGGCGACAAAGATCAGGACAATAGTCCGAATAATGTAAATAATGTACATAATACCTCATCTCAAAAATATAGACAGATATTTGCAGTCGATTATGTTGGCTTGGGAAAGTAGTAATTGTTTCAGAAAAGGTGAAATTGTGAAGAAACGAATATAGATTTCTTTTTTGATAAGATTCGATGGTGACATGTTTGAGAATTTTCCACCTAAGTACTTTATCTTTTGATGAGTGCGGCATTTTTAGATCAATATTTTGTTCG
>CAHIKZ030005063.1:3467500-3615000 GCA_903632075.3 Acanthosepion pharaonis
ATAAAACTTAAACCTCCCCGCGAACTTAAAGTAAATACTGATAAATATAATAAAGAAATAACATTATTTATTTGTATATGTGTCTTTATATTGATTATTTATATATATTTTTAATCAATTAACTCCAAGCAAGGTGACAATGCCACTAAGACTCAAGAGGCTATTGGAAGTGAAAAAAGAATGAAAAGGCTTTAGAAAGAAACAGAAACCCAATTCTAAAGGAGAAAGATTTATCCTTTATCAACCCTCACTTCTGTTTAAAAGATCGGGGAGGAGTGTGAACCGAACGATAGGCGAACTTGTCTATTCCTATTGAGAGAAAATACTGTATAAAATTGCGCAAATTAGGTGGAGAATTTAGAAGTATAGTGTTGAAGTAGATTTAGAAAGAGACGACTACCCAATCCTAAACAGAAAAGGAGGGAAAAAAACCCTCTACTCCTGTTCAAAGCATTAGTGAAGAGTTTGAGTATATTAGAAATATTAGGAAAATTAATGAGAAAATTGAAAAGTAAATGCGTGATTTATTTCACCACTTAGGACTTCATCGGACTAAAGTGTTGTGTTTTTTTTTTCATATTCATCTTTCATCAGCGTAAGTTTTAACCTATTTTGGGGCACATTTGTTAAATCTCTTAGAATTGCGAACCAATCACTGTATGTAATTCCTAGGTGTATACTGTACTCAACACATAATATTACAAAATATCTTACATCGCGTATAGCGAAATGATGCAATCAAAGTAATTTGTTTATTGGCTCCATTTTAGAAAGTTTTAACGATCCATCAATTCGAAATTTTCATATGAAAAATAGCTGAGAAATTCAAAATAGGTTTGCATTTATTTCTTTAGCTCTTTCTGTGAGCCTGCTGCGATGGAGATGATTATATATTGGCCTTCGGCGCTTGTTATTCGAGAAGGCTGTTTTGCAAGAATATCATCTTTCCTTGTTACGAACATCGAAACAATCATTTCTACCTGGATTTTACTAATTGTTTTAGTATACCTGGAAGGCAAAGTGGAGTAATGGCTAGCGATTCGAATTGAGGAATCAGAGAGCCGAGTTCGAATTCTAGTCGAATCCATTACATTCATATACGTACTAATACCCTTGGGAAAGATATGAATCCTCTATTTCTCCTCTCCAGCTATGGATAAATAGCAGGGTTCTTGGATGGCAACTGGTTTACCGCAGAAAGAAATGGCAACCTACTGCGGGAAAAATCTGCCTCATCAGTCATATATCGAAAGATGCATGATCGCCTAAGCGTGTGTCACGCATAGCACATTATTGACTGGCACCTGGAAGTGATAATACAGTGACACGGTACATGTCCTCAACTGATTCTTTTAGGGTTGATTTGATTTTTCTCGTCAGAAAGATGTTTTTGTTCTGGTTACAAATTTTAATTCAGATATTCTGCTCTCTAGAAGGATGTTAATAGAACCAGGCGTGTTTAAAATATCCGTCAAAAAAATCATTTGACCTTTATTTTTAAAAATAGCACGAAATTTAAAATTTCTAGAACGTCTAGGATAACGGGATCAACTGGCTTTTATTGAACAAAAAGAATTGTGTGTATCATCCGTTGAACTTGAGAAACCTTGGATCAGCGCCCAAAGAATTACGCCTCATCTGCGGTGCAGCATCTTTTATGGCTGTACAGGCCTACAAATGCTTGTGAAGAGGCTCTCTCCAGATATTTCCCCGGTGGAAAGCCTTCGTTTCTCCTCTCCTCGTTTCAGTCTTCGATGTAAATTACGTGAGTTATAGTTAGCGACGTCTTCCCAACTATCGATGTCCATGGGAAGCAACAAACCGTAAGAGAGTCCCACAGGTGTAGAACTTACGGTTAGATCTCAACCTTTCCACTGTAAAATGGTCATGTCGTCAAATCTAGTACTGCGCTTAAATCCATAAACTCTAGGTACCATGGCGAAAGTTTCTTCAGAATTGCCGTGAAAATATTTATAGAAAAGGCATAAGTAAGTTTCTGTGTCAAAAGCTACCGAAGATGCTAGGTCAGAACTAGTAACACTCATATTCTTCTTTGGATTTTATCAATAATTTCAAAATATCAGGGTACAGTCTATGACAATATTCAATACATGATTTCCAAAAATATTTACATATAACATCGAATACAAATTCCTAGTGAAACTTGCGGCCGCATCACGTTGAAACACCGCTTCCCTTATTATCACCGAATTTAAGCTTGTCGTGCCTGGTCATTACTTAGATTAGTGACATGTAAGCTTGGGTGTGTGGATGGTGTAATGGATAATAGCTCAGAAATTTTAAGCGGAGAGCAGAGTTCTAGTTTTAGTAGGTATCGCTATATTCACTTGCGCGAAAACTCCCTTAAAAATGTATGAATCCACCTTTTCTCCCCTAGATATGAATTAATTAGTAAGACTTTTATCACGAAACCATTATAAAATCTCAAAAAATTTTACAAACAAAAATGTTTCTCTGGCTTTAAATAACCTGCAAATGGCCGATTAGCTATAGAAAACGAACCAATGAATAAAACAAATTCCTAGGGATTTATAAATCATTTTCTGATATGACTATGCCTTAATTGCTTCTCGTTATGTTCTTCCCTCTTCGTCACAATCATATGCACTGACGTATGAGTTTGAGCTATAAATCTGAGACCTTTTCGGCTTATTATTGTTCAATTTCCTGGTCGGACTTAAGCCGATAAAATTTAAAAGTTATTTTCCAAATTAAACTTTACAAGTGTACATGAAATACAGTATTTACATTAGTCGGACTATTGTCCTCATCTTTGTCGCCATATTTGTCACAACGTTTCGGCCGTTGTACGCTCCGGCCTTCTTCAGGTGGTTGGAATTTCGAAGTGAACCCTTTATTTCGATCACTGGGGTAGACTGTTCTAGTTCCACGTGCCATGTTTGATGGATGTCAGTTATCAGTTATCTCCTGCTAATTTTCCCTCTGAACGTTCGCACTGCCTTAACCAGGTATTGAACTCACCTTCTTTTGGGGCTGTCACTGGATCTAACCAACGCCTTTATCTACTGTGCCATGTGTACTTGAGGCCGAAACGTTGTGACAAATATGGCGACAAAGATGAGGACAATAGTCCGACTAATGTAAATACTGTACATAATACCTCCTCTCAGAAATATAGACAGACTCTGTACATGAAATATTTACTATCTGATTGATATATTAATAGAGTCAAAGGTGAATGACATGTAACCCAGATATCCATTTGCTCAACCTTACTTATTTACAGCAGATAATTTCAGAGAAATATATCTAGTAATCACCGCCCCCAAAAAAGATAATTTCAACTTGAATAAAAAGAATGACACTCATGTGTTAAAAATCAAGAAACATATGAAATGGTTTTATTTATTTTTGCGTCAATATATCGTTCTGTAACTGATGATAGACTTTTGAAATTTATTTAATTTTGTAATCGATATATACACTTCAGAAAAATAAGAAAAGTTGTGTTGAGCCTGGAGGCAACACTTAACACTGCGGCTTTTTGAACTAACGTTTTTCACTGACTTGAAGTGGAGCGACTAGATCGAATCAATGGCGGAATCTATTGAAAAGAAAGTTGGGACACTGTGTCATGCCTGAAAATCTTTCTCATCAGAATCCATCTTGCACATTTACAGATCTATCCTTAGTCCGTCCATTGAATATTGTTGTTATATCTGTACAGCTCGAGATTTTTAACAAAATACAAAAAAGGATCTGCAATGTAATCGATCCTGACTTGACATCTCGACCTCAATTACTTTCTCATTGACGTGACATGACTTCCCTCTGTCTTTTCTACAAATAATTTTATGGCAACCAAATTAAGTTCTCTAGCCAATCTGAGAACCAATCAATAAAAAGGATAAATCCATCCAATTAAAATCTATTCGCTACATAAACCACAATAGCAACGTCTAATGTGACGAGATTGTGGAAATGTATACCAGAGGAGTTTACTTAGAAAAACACATAGAGAATTATCAAGAAAATACGTATCCTTCAGAAGCATGTACAGAAAATTTCTTCACGAGACGATACCAAGTTTTAATTGAAATCGCAAGAAATTAAAATTGACATCGGAGAACTCAATCTCAAAACACGCAAGGATAGACATGGTGAAATGGTTGGCAAATTCGGACTAGGAACTCGTAAGAAAAATGGGTTCAATGGTGTACGGTGAATGACCAAGTAGTAGCCAACACTTGGTTTCAAGAACACCCACGAATGATATGGACATTGAGAAGCCCGGATGGAATAAAGAAAGCAAAGTCGATTACATAACTATCAACAAGAATTTCAGGAATGCATTTTCAAAGTGCAAAACACATCCAAGAGCCGACTGTGGAAACGACCACCTTTCAGAGTTTTAAGAAACAAAAAAATCATCGCTAGAGACAAAGAGTACTGAAATTTTACATATCTGTCCTCTTATATGTTAGTGAATGCTGAAAAATGATCCTTAATGAGCAGACCTGAAACAACAGAAATATGGTTCTATCGAAGGGTGGGTTGACAATATGAGTAACGACGAAGTTTTAGAGAAAATAGAATTTAACACTTATATTTAACACCAAAAAGAGACAGTTGACATTTCTGCGACACATAACGAGAAAAGATGGCTTGGAAGATCTGAAACTCACAGTACTGATTAAAGACAAGAAGGACAAAGGAAAAGCATTACTTACTTAGCTTGAGTAAATGGATGGTCGTAAAATTTTCATGAAAAAGAGACAAAATGTATTAAGAGATACAAAGGTGCGAAAATTGTAGAGATCCATGATTGCCTAGATCCTGAGGCGACAAGGCACAATCAGAAGATACAGAATTCAAATTATGTCGCCTCAGTTCTTGTTGTGGATTCCGGGTTGAATCCGGTCTCAAAATGAATGACAAACGCAGGAATGAAATATAGCAAATAAATGTATTGACGTAATAATACAATTGGTAATACGGTTAGTAGATCCAGAAATGCGGTTAGTAGCAATAATAATATATATACAGTCTGGGAAATTCAGTATTGAAGTATGACTTCCTTCTGAGTCTACGTGCTCGCAACTGTGACTCTTACAAAGCGGTTACCTCACACTCTTACTCTCTCACTGCTCACTGTATCACTCTATTAGTCTAACTCTTTTTTAGGTATTCATCGGCAGCAGTACAAGTACACACTGGTCGAGTCCACTGGTATGAAAAAGGGGTGGACCCCATAACAGTTCTTCAAGTAGTGAAATACGTTTTAATGACATATTCCTTCGGGATATGGACCATGACTGCTTCTAGTTTCAATACTTTTTTTTTATCTGGAAATTATCATGATTTGTTGGGAACGTTAGAGAATGTATTTCGTGTTTAGTTCTCTACAGTTTTGCATTTAATTCTTTTTAATAACACACAAAACTGCATAGCCAAGTCTAGCGTGTAAATTAATATATAGCCGAAGGAAGGATAGCTGAATTCGTGCCTTTTTTCTAAACATTATCTAAGGTAAGGTGTTGTAGCAAAAATGGAAAAATCAAGGTTTTCGCATCAATTCTTATTCAGTGAGCTTAATTCAAGGAATAAAAAACTACGGGATTGCCCTCTTCGAAGATACAAGGAACAATTAAAACAACACCCGAATCTGTGGAATCGAGTCTAAGTCGTTTGCAACACCTGCAGAAGACTATACCACCTGGTAATGGTGAAACGAAAATTTATAAGGTACTGGAGGGGAGAAAGAAAGAAGTCAAACCATAGGAGAGAAAAACTTGAGAAAATCTACCTCGTCCTCCACCAGTATTACTATGCAAACAATATCATTGGCTCTTTTAACTTAGTAATCAACATTATCATAAAGGAAGTGATCAAAAAAGAAGCAATTAATATTTTGGATACGAAATAAAGCCAATGAAATGTAGATATGTTTTGAAAATTCTATCTTCCCTAGAAATGGAATTATTATGTGACCAACACCAAAGTCCTGGAAAGAGCCAACAGTCAGAGCATCGAATTTCTGATCATTAAACACCATCTTGGAGGCTCATGAAATGTAGCGGGAGTAGAAGTGTGAATGTTTCCACATCAAGTCTTATTCAGTGAGATCATTTCAGGAAAAAGACCACAGGGTTGCCCTCTTCGAAGATACAGGGACCAACTCAAAACAACACTCAATGCCACTGGACTCGTTTGAAACACATGCGCAAGACCATACCAACTATCGAAACCAAAAACTTCGAAGACACCAGAAGAGAAAAGTAAGAAGCCAAACAACAAAAGAGAACGACTCAACAAAATCAACCTCACTTTACATAAACATTATTAAGCAGTCAATGCCATCGGCTCATCCATGCAAGAATTGGCTCATTTAGTCATCAACGGCATCATCATAAAGGAAGTGATCATAAAAGAAGCAATTAATATTTTAGATAAGTGATAAAGCCGACGGCGACGAATATGGACGTGAATGCCACAGACTAGGCTGAACCATGAACCCACCGATTCATCTATCCACGCTAATGGCAGTTACACACATCAACAGCGAAAACATAGGAAGCATGTAAATCATTATTTGCTATTTATCTTAAACAAAATAAATTACTACGAATGTTAATCGTTAATAAGGGAAAGGATTAAAAATCATGAATGAAAACTTTCAGTCTATGTGAAGATCTAAAGCTAATCTTTAAATATAAACGATTAAACTTAATAACCAGCAATCGTTTCTGCCTCACATAACATGATGGTCTTGTGCCATACTCCAAAGCAATGATTGTCAAAACGTTGATACTGATTCCGGCAAAAAGGAACAAGGAAGATGACTCTTTCAGTGGAAACCACAAAAATGTTATTTGTTTGCTGTTCGGTTAATTTAGTCTTCTCTTGTTTCGTCCATGCAAATGAAACTTCAGCGAATGGAAAGAGTTGCGCGGATAGAATGTTCTTACACAAACAGTAAAGAAGAATGAAACAAAATAGAGCATACTACAATAATTATGTCGACTACTTCTTTTCTAGCGTCTGCGCATGCTCATAATTATGACGTCATATATTCCACTAATTTTCTGATATTATTCCTAGTCGTGCGAGATAAATCTTGGCAAAATTGTATTCGGAAAGTATCTTTGTAATCGAACCAACAGGAATACATAAATCAACCTTTAGTATATACCTTTGTATTATACCTCGACAAAAATATATTACATAGTCTTACTCTATGTTCTGTTTCTCTTCAGGGCGTTGGCAATCAGGCCTCTTTCCAATTCCCTGTCTCTTGCAGCTCTTCATAAATGCAGACTATTTGCAGATCTGCCATCCATTCACTTAAGTTCGCCAGGTAGGTTACGCGTTCTTTACCTCTGCCCCTTTGCCTTCAATCTGTCTTGTGAGTATCATATTTTCCAAGCTATCTTTCCTCATTAAGTCCTAAAAATTTCAACTCTCTCCCGTCCTGGGTATGAGCATAAACTACTTCCGCGTCCTGGGTAAGACGACAACGTCCAACAGTAAAGCCTCTGATCACGTGGAACCTCCTCTTAATTGCTGGTGTTCCCAGGTCCACCCTGAGCCGTGGTGGTAGAACCTGTTAAGGTCCTAGCTATGGGTAAATAGTTAATTCCCAAACTGGGGTCAAAACAGGATAAAAATGCAAAAATAGGTTTTAATATAAGAAATACTGTGTAAAATTATTACCAGCAATATATTTTCGAAAAAAAATATTACCAGCAATAAAAACATTGTCGGCATTAAATAACACATTGAGGTTGATATGCTGTAAAATAAAGAAAACAAAAAAAAACAACTCTCTCTTCCTGTTTTTAAGTATAAACGCCCTATTTTCTACAAATTAGTGCTATTATTAACATAGATAGATAGATAGATAGATAGATAGATAGATAGATAAGGACTGAGATAGATAGATAGATAGATAGATAGATAGATAGATAGATAGATAGATAGATGATGGTGGTAGTGGTGGTGATGGTCCACTTGGTGCAAGAGCATCGCCATCGAACGTTGTGTAGGAAGTGGCTACTCAACAAAACCGATGTTATAGGCACGATTGTCCACGGCTTGCGTGGCACAATTTGGATTCAATTAGTAGAGAAAAAAAACAAAAACAAAAAAGTCCATTTCACTTTAACTGATATATATATATATATATATATATATATATATATAACATGAAAAATTCGTAGATTTCTAACTTTTCAACCCCCACCTAAATTCTCAATTGAACTCTGAAGTTGCGACACCGCTCGCACCAATCGGAAGCTTTCTGTCATCAAAGAAGAGAATAAATCACCGTGTTGATATACTCCGAGTACTTTCGACATTGCACAATGTCATCGTCAGGGTGTTGTTTATTTCGAGACAAATATTGTAATGTTCTTCATTTTAAAAGACAAAATTTCTGTGTTCATCTGCAAGTTAAATTTTTGTTACTTGTGAAGTGAAAAACGCTGAGTGAGTACTGCAATTGGCTTGAATACTGTATCAGAGAAGGTAACTAAGTATAAAATAAACTAATATGTATCATCTCGGTGATTTTCTCTGTTCCTTTAGAAATGAGAACAAAACGCTTGTCCGTGACATGAAAAGATCCAGCTGAAATTAAATAATCAAAATTTTCCTAAATTATTCAATGAAACATGTCTCAATATATATATATATATATATATATATATATATATATATATATATATATATATATATATATATATATATATTAGATTAGATTCTTTATAATTGCTATTTTGTAGTAATATGGACATTCGCTCTTGTAGATTTTTTACAGTGAACTAAAGAATATAAAACAAACACTTATTAATAATATCTTTCCAAACTATATAGTTGATGAACAAATAAGATGACTTCTTAGAAATTTCAATACTAAGCAAATAGTACATAATACTGCTTTTACTAATCTCAATCATATTAATCTCCTATATCGTAATCAAATGCATACTAATTGTAAACAAGATGAAAATATACTAAAAAATTTGATAAATACTAATATATCAACAACAGATACTAGCAAAAAAATTGAATTAATCATATACTACACTAGATCTAGTATATCCAACTTAATACTTCGCAATGATTCTTCTCCCCCGGTTAGCGATTTGCAAAAAACCAACATAGTTTATAAATTCAAGTGTTCTTTGGGAGATTGTATCCCCAACGAATTAAATAATATTTATGTTGGTCACACCACAAACTCGCTTTCACGACGCTTGACACTACATTTGAATGAAAACTCCAACATATTTACGCATTTAAAACAACATGCCTGGCCGCAAATCCGTAAAATCCTTGTCGAAAACACAATTATACTTCAACTTCAATAAAAATCCTTGAAGCAATATGCATCAAAAGGTTGAAAACCAACCTAAACAAAATCAACTATGGAATCTCTACAAATATCCTTAAATGCCTATAATTGGTAACAGAAGTCATTGGTTTATACCAACGGCTTCCAGTACTTAATACTTCTCGTTTTCATTCTCGCGTGATCATGTGTGTCGTCACGAGCTGTTGTGCGATTTTCGCTTCCGCGTCTCTTATACAAGAGTTTGTCGTTGCTTGGAAATCTTTCATGCAACAAAAGCAGACTATGATTATTGTTTTGTCCGTGTGTTGTTTAATATATTGAAATGTAATTGTCATCTTTGATAATGGCTTATGTAAGCCGAAAGCTTAGATAGGATTAAAAAAAAACATGTATCAATACGGTGTTTTTCTTTCATCTTTCAATGATAATGTTATTAAGCTTATCAGACAATATGAGAGGAATTTACTCAAAATAAATAGCCCAAACCTCTCTATATTATTTAATGAAACATGCATCAATATATATATATATATATATATATATATATATATATATATTGATAATATTAGTGGTCAATACACACACACATACGCACACAGATATATATATATATATATATATATATATATATATATATATATATATATATATATATATATTCCCAAGAGGATAGAATCCAGGTAGAACTAAATGTCCAGGACAGAGTAAGAATATAATATAAAAGGCTCAAACTCTAATAGTCCATGGTTATAATTTATTACATTGGAATCGTAATCACGATCCAATTCATCAGACCAACAAATTCCAAATGAAATCAGAAAATATATCTCGGGGTATAAAAAATAAAATTTTAGTAAGAGTGTATGCGTGGGAATGGGAAGCAAGTGGTGCGATTTTCGCTTCTAGCGTCTTATATGCACGTGTTTATCGTTGCTAGGAAATCATCCATGTAAACAATCACAGACTATCCTCACTGTCTTGTCCGTATATTGCTTAATAGTAATTGACATCTTTGATAATGGCTTATGTAAGCCGAAAGCTTAGATTGAATTAAAAAATATGGATCAATATTGTGATTTTCTTTCTTCGTTTAATGATAATGTTATAAAGCTTATCAGACGTTAGGAAAAGAATTTGCATAAAATAAATAGACAACAGTTGTCTATATTATTTAATGAAACATGTATGAATGAAAAATACTGCCTAAATACACACAAAATTGTATATATATATATATATATATATATATATATATATTTAGGCTGCGATGAGGAAATTGTCACCATGTTATATTTTTTAGCTTCGCGTATGATTTCAATTTTGTTGACTACACAGTATAGTATGTTCAGAGTATCATGTCGCTATTCACTCTGCCATAAATTTGGAAACAACATGCTGTACTGCTTTGAATTCGCACTGTTTCATTTCTGTGTGTTTGAGTGTAAACCTGAAGACAATGCAGAGGATTCGTAAAGTGTATGGAACATTTATAGAACACTTGGACAGTTTCTATACACTGTTTTCAGAAAATAGAAGAAAACACTTGTTTGAACACAAGAAAAATTAAATAAAAATCTTAATCGCAGCTTTTATGTTGTGTTTAATGAAACATGTATAAATAAAGTTGGTGTTAGCAATCTCGTGTTTAACATCTGCTTCGGGGAAATCGAAAGCCGTATACATTTTCAATCTTTCCATTTTTATCCTCTTATTTCTTTAAATAATGAGCTGCATTCAAATATATGATTGTTATTGTAATATTTCGTTATTGTTACGCATGGACATTTTCACGTTTATTTGATAGTTTTTGAAATTACAAGGATTTTATTCAATGATTAACTTAAGAATTAAGGTTCATACTCTTCTCTACCTTCCATCAATATATCTGCTGCTAAACGTCAAGAAAGGGACTCGTTGCATTTTCTCGGGCTAAGGAACTCGGCTGAAGTGGAAAGACTATATTGAATCTATTGCTAGGACATATGCTAAGAAATTTGGTTTTCTGTGTCGTGCGAGACAGTTTTTCTCTTCTGAAGTCATCCCACATATCTACAAGCCTACCATTCTTCCCATGCTTAGAATATTGCTGCTGCATATGGCCCGATGCTCCAGCTATTTATCTAGATCTCTTTGATGAAATCCAAAGAAGAATCTTGAATGTTATTGGTCCGGCCCTGGCATCTTGGCTTCAGTCAGTTTCATACGGCCACAAAGTTGCCACCCTGCGCATTTTATATGAATACTTTCATGGTAAGTGTTTGGATGAACTTTTCAGTATTATACATAGACTTTTTTTTAAATTTAAGCGCAGTACTAGATTGGCGTTGAGGTCTCATCAATTTACAATTGAGTTGTTTATCTGTAAACATAAATTCTATACTAACAGTTTCGTTTCTCGCTCTTCTTGCCTACGAAACTATTTTCCGGGCTCCATGAGTTCCAGCCAACTTTAATCTGCAAATGATTATATCCAGTGTCAATTAGTCACTACCGTGTTCCTGTTCTCGGTTTTTAGTAATGTTTCTGTCTCTAGTCATTCCACACTCAGAAACCCCGTGTGTCTTAGTGGCTTTATTGCCTTCCATTGTGTGAACTCGATTAAAAATAAACATGAAGACAATTACTTTTTTTCGGGTATTATTAGTTATTATTATTGTTTTCTTTGTTGATATCCTCTCCGACTCTTAAATGTTTTGGACAGATATAGGATATCATAATTCAGCGTCTTCCCTCAGCTTGAAGTCAACAAAATTTCCTTACCGCATAAGCTATTTTTTGTGATGTCAACGAACATTCGTTGCCACTTTTGTAGCATCAATGAATACTCGTTGTCACTTTCGTAATTCTCGTTGTAGTAGAGACTTTGTAATCGCAGATACAACTATAGTAACGCCGTTGAACAATACTGGTGTCAGAGGCCTTCGAATATCACTCCCACTAATAAGCACTTGCTCGATATTACTCGCTCGAATAGTAACCATCGAATAGTGATCCGAAGAGTAATCCGTATAGTGATCGGTATAGAGAAATAGTATCGTGAATAGTATAGAGAATAGCGATCTGTATATTAAAAGAGGATAGAGTAGAAATGGTGATCCGTATAATAATAAATGATAGAATAGAAATGTTGATCTGTATAGTGTAGAATATTGGTTAGCTTGCCAGTGGTCTGGCACACAAGTAGGCAAGTGTAGCCAAAGGTAAAACTGACTTGAGTCAGTTTCGTGGAGAAATATATGGGTGAATAAAGATCACTCATGAAAATGTATTGGACAGGTCCATTCTAGCAAAATGGACCAACCTAACTGGTGTATTAGGCACTCTCATATAAAATGAGGTAAAATCAGCTGGTTTGCTTTACAAGGAAACAGAAGAGGGCAGCCATGTTGGCAGGTAAGTCACTTGACTTCTACATATATTAATAAAGGATAGAGTAGAAACGGTGATCCGTATAGCAATAGAGGATAGAATAGAAATGGTGATCCATTGGACGCCACGCTAATTCCCATATATACATTTCCTTTGCTATCACGTGATCTACTTATTCAGAATGGGATGAGATTGTCTGTGTTTACTCTCTAGTGATCTTTTTTTCAAATTCATATGTCGGCAGCGATATTCTATTCATATATAAGACTGTTTCAAGTAGCGCGGCCGAACTATGAATGATTTCAGGTATTTCCAAGACGAAGGACGAGGCAAGACGATTCAGGAAAATAGTCTTGAGTGTTTCAGCTACAAACGAGAAAACTTGAGTAAATATTTAGTGCATTTCACCGACATTCCTTGCCATGTACTGCTACTTTTGTATTTTCAACTGCTGTAACTTAACGATGATCTTATCTGCTGGCGCCACGAAATCTATCACGATCAATTCATGATTGCTCTTGTTCCCAAATCTGTCAGCCAAGATGGCCGTATCCCTCATGAACGCCAATTTCTTCTTCTTCTTCTTCTTCTTCTTCTTCTTCTTCTTCTTCTTCTTCTTCTTCTTCTAAAAATAATAATGATAATAATAAAGGTTTATTTTTGTTGGTTAATTAGATGACTTCATTCGATAGAAATTATCCATATTAAATAAAAAAAATATTCGTTTCATTAAATGATTAAAATATGGCATTCAGAAAGTTTTGGCAAAGGTGGATAAAAAAAATTACAGGAAAAACTTATAAAGTAAAAGAATAATAAGTGGATACAATAATGTGTGTGCGTGTGTCTGCATATGTGTATGTTTTCATGAATACATGATTGTGTGGTTATTATGATTTCCGAAAGTATACTAATCAAAAATTGGTGTTTTTACATTTAATGTCATAGTTTGCGTTAAAAAAAACGTTAGTTTAATTCAGAAATCATTAGAATAAAAATGATTTTTTTGCGTCTTGCGACTTCCTTTGTTATTTGTTTGAAATTAGCCTGCAAGTCATTTTAAAATTCTGAAGACTAGAAATGTAAATTTAGTTGTAAAATGTTTTACATATGATTATTTTTATACTATATATTTAAAAAAAAATTTGGTTGATGTTTGTCTTTCCTTTTTTTATCATCTTTAACATTATTATTTATATTTAAGACGCGTTTAATCAGTAAACTCGGTTGTTGCAAATTTGACTGGAGAGAAAGAAAACGTTACATTTTATTTAAAGACAAATTCGATTTTAAGAAAATATTCTGATATCCTAAAAAGTGTATTGTAGACAGCAAACACCCAATAAAACTGCGGCAGGAAAGATAGCGTTAGATATACCCAATTCTCTATAAAGGTGGAATAAATCCGATGAGAAAACTTATCCTTGTTTTAGGACTCTTTCTGTTTTTGGATGCTTAAAAAACTCATAAGACAACAAAAGAAATGCTCCTGGATAGGATGCATAACATCTGAAAAGTAAAAGCTTATGAAAAAGGAAAAGATAATTCAGAGGCTAATGGAATGCATTGAAAAACTTTGACACAACAAAAGAGAATCATAAAAGACCTAAAGTCATATAATAAAACATAATACTAAAATATAAAGCTAGATCGGTACTGGTTAAAATGTACGGTAACAACGTAGCAGAGCAGGTGGGTTTGCAATGGATATATTGCTATCCTTAGGCGGTTACAAATAAAACTACGGAACTAATAAATCTAAAATATGACAATGGTGAAATACCGGAAGATCTTAATATATTTATCATCATTTAATTTCTTATAAAGTCGGATACAAATGCGTAGACAATCAGCTTAATGAGCGAAATAACTAAGGTTAACTTTTAGATTCTGATTAATAATGCTCGTTGCAGTGTTATATTAGAAATAAGACAAGAAGCGTCTAGACTTTTTATAGACACTAGAACAAGAAATGCAATATTTATGATCAGAATGGCATCATAGCACGCAATGTGAATACAGAAAGACCTATACATAGGCTTCATAGATTACAATACATTATTTGGAAATGTACGATATAAAGATATATTTAAATTACTTACAAAAATTAATATGTTTAAGAAAGACATTAGAATACCTCATAGCTTCTACTAAGAAGTCACCGACTGCATAAGATTAAAAAAGCACTTGTGCAAATATACAAAAACAGAAAGCAAATGGTGTCTTCCATAGCTAAATAAACCATTAATAAACAAGATAATTTCATTTTATAAAAAGAATTAAAACGTGTACTGAACTGCTATGTATCAATTCCCTTATATGGGAATCCATGTGGGATAACTTTCTCTCCGATGAATAAGCGATGAGACAACAGAGACGTTCTTCTACTGATAAATGCGAAGAATACCATAGGCGGAACATATAAGCAATCAGGAATGTTTAAGGAAAATGGGAACAAAAAGAGCACTTGTACTTAAAATTAGAATGGGACCTAATCAGGCACTTGAGCTAAGAAAGATTAACGCTCACAGAACATAGGGATAACAAGAGGGACTGAGAGTAAACGCAAATAACCAGCTTAACGTCTTTGTGTAAATGGATGGAAGAAGAGGAACTTGAAAGGAATATAAAGGGACATAATTTTAAAAAGAGCTATAGAAGATCATGATAGCACATGTACTGAAATGACACAGTGAAATAAAAAGAGAATATTGCATGTACAGAACCAAAATATTAAAGTTTGTACTGTTTTCATTTTGGAACCGATATTTTTTTTTTGAAAATCAATAACGTCAACTCGCAGTGTCCGTTTCCTCCAGTTTAATAAAGGAAATTAGAAACCTAATTAAATTTCAAAGAAAATTTCGCTATTTATTCAGGCATCGCATTTATTTATCCAAATATCATCTTTATTAATATTTCGATGAAAATCGTTTCCATTATGAAATACCATTTAATCGTGCCAAAATTAATTGTTATGTTTACGGAATCCACTGTTCATTAGCGATCAGGATGTAAAACACGCGCCTTACTGTGATTAAACATTTTAAAAAAAACGCGCGCTCACAGTTTGATGTTGATTGTCTATGAAATGTATTTTGGGAATTTTCTTGTTCGATTCATGATTCTTTAAAACTTCTTATGCACAATAATCAGAGAAACAGAATTCGATGCTTAATAAATGCAGCATTCAGTTGTGAACCTTTTACTATCTCTATACGAATATACCTTCTGTACATGAATATTGTTATATGTATTATATTAGAGGAAATGGTAAAATAGATTGATTAAGAATTGCTAGAATTTCCTTCACAAAACAAACCGAAAACAGTCATGTTCTTTAACTAAGCTTGCAAATTGGCATAAACGCTGAAACCAACAAACACTCATAATACGGACTTCAATTTTTCAATAACCATTTTTCGAACAGGAACAAGAATAATGGATGACGTCCTTGTAATGTTTAAATATAAAATTTTACAGATTTTAAAGAGTGTTCTGTTTTTTTGTCAGGAATTATACTTGACGGGTTTCTTATTTTTCCTTCAAAATCATAGATGCATACAGATGAAATAAGATAATTAAAAAAAGAAAGAGTATTTCGTTTATTTTCATAAAACAGATCTGTATAAATTCTCTCCTCTGAGAAATGACGTAAGTAGTCTGAATATTCATAGAAGAATAGAAATTTATCTTTCAGGAAAAGAATATAAAAAAATATAATTTTTGAGATTCTTTTAGGAGGTTTGCTGAAGTGAAAGCTCGTCGTGTGATATATATTGTAAGAAACATGACAGCTGTCTGTCGATAAAACAAATTACTTACATAATATACACCAAAACATATATCAAATTCAACAATAAAGACCCGCATTGTTTTCAGAGGCTTCTGTTTATGAGTAAATCCTTCTGATTAAAATATTTATTATGAAAAGAAGAAGCATGTGAAAATGCAAAGATAATTTTATAAAGTTTCGGTTATCAACGAAAATGAAACGCTCCTGTATATAACTGTATTGTTTCCGTCATGTTGAGTCATAAATAATTTCCGTTTTTGTTTACCGAATTTATTCTTCAGAAAGTAAATCACATTTGTCTTTGATTCAATCATATATTCACCATTCTTTGCAACGACATGATGCCATTAATCAGGCAGTTCTTCACTGCCTTTTTATCAATCTTTTCACTTCGATCAAGTCAACAGAGCCACGTATGGCTCTGAAGGAATATAAGAAAATATTATCAAGGAGGGCGGACAATAAAAAGACAGAAGTTAACGATTAACATTGCCTTTATATTTTTGAAGATCAAACTTGACTGAAAAACAAGAAGCCGTAAGAGATTTCCACGAGCGAAATGTATAATAAAAGAAACTGTCAGCATAGAACTTGCGGTTTCATCTAGCCATTTCTACTGTTAAATGAAGAGATCTTGCGCTTAAATTGATAGAGTCTAGGTACCATAAAAGAGACTTCATCCGAAAATTTACCATAAAAGTATTTATAGAGAAGACAGGGGTTAGCTACATGACCACAGTGGGTAAATGACTGAAGTCGAAATGCCAGGACAGGACTTATAACATTGCAGGCTTTTATTTATTTATTTATTTATTTTTTAATAAAGCTTTAAATAAAATTACGTGTTTTAATGTGGAAAGGTTTTCAAAAACATTTAAATTTTATTTTCGTCTAGGAACGTTCTGTCCATTCAAGCGTCTTGAAGCAAAAGAGAAAGGTAATAACCAGTCAGTGTAAATTCAGGTATAAATGGCGGATAAGATAGAACAGACCAACCGTGTTTCAACATTTCTTCTTGTGTTAATTTTGCTGTATGCGGTTCTGTGTTGTCATGGGGAAGGGCAACGTTTTTTTTATATTGACGAGTTTAAGGCGTTTTTCAAACACTTCGTTGGACTTACAAACGTTCATTTACTGTTTAACTGTGTTTCAAGGACTCTAAAAGAATACTCCCACAATATGCGTAACATTAGCTTTGAAACATTAGGCTTACTCTTTGGGAGTTGGTTATGGAGTTTTGTTTCTTATCAATTGCCAATGTCTTTTCGTAGGATTACTAGTGAGTATGATATTATTGGCCATTACAATCAACTCCCTAAGGTGGTAAATACTTGCCAGTCAGTTATATGCTATGCGTGATACATGTCTAAGCGATCATGTATCTTTCGATAGATTTTGGCGGATTTTTCCCGCGGTAAGTTGCCATTTTTTTCTGCGGTATATCAGTTGCCATCCAACCCGGTCTTTCCTGCTATTTACCCATAGCTGGGGGAGAAGAAGAAGATTCATACTTTTCTCAAGGGTATTAGCACGTAAGTGAATGTAATGGATTCGACTGGAATTCGAACTCATCTCTCCGATTCCTCAAACTTGACTGAACCTAATTATTTTATATCTGTCAATATTTTTGAGATGGCGTAATGTAATTCTTTAGAGTGTTTACATTGTTTGGACTATTGTCCTGATTCTTGTTGATATATTCACGAAGTTTCGGTCGTTGTACGCTCCGGCCTTCTTCAGTTGATTGGAATTTTGAACGGAACCCTCTATTTCGTCCACTGACACATTGCCCAGTGTATAAAAGCGTTGATAATCCAATGACTTGACCCAAAATATTGTGTGTTCAATACATGGCTACAGCAGAAATAAACAAATAACTTGTTGAGTTAGAGGGAAATAGCTGAAAGTAAAATATCTGGAAGAGGCAAGGCACGTAGAACTAGAACAATCTACCCAGGTGGATGAAATAAAGGGTTCGATTCGAACTGATGGAGGTTGGGCGGACCGTACAACGGTCGAAACGTCATAAATATGACAACAAAGATGAGGACAATAGTGAGAATAATGTAAATACTGTAAAGTAATTATTGAAGTATTGGTAAATTCTTAAATATTCAGGATCTTTCAAATAATATCCTAATATTATTTCAGATAAAAATATTGATAATGCTAGGCTTAGCGATTGAGGAAATGATGATGACGAAGTAGCAGTTCTTGGGAAACTGCCTTGAAATTTCCCGATTTGGAATACAGAGGAAATGACATTGAGTCGACTTCGTGCATGTGGTTGTTGTGTTCTAAAGGTAGTGGTCTGAACTGATTGAACTAAAATAAGAAGCTCATGTGAACATTTGCCATAGAAATAGCGATAGAGTAACAAGCAACGTTGCATGGAAAAGACCGATAGAGCCAAAGAATAGGCATTCTCCTATAGGCCCATGTAAGTACTTTTGAGCTCTATCATTGCTTGAAAGTAATGTATGAGTAGATCCAATCCACATATGGCGGACGTATTCTACTTTTGGCCTAATTTGAATCTTTTAAAGATACGGCGAGATTAAGGTACTTTCTCGTTCAATAGTATGAGTCAAACACTTTCGCCAGTATGTTTAACAATGTATTGTTGTTACAGGACCTTACCCATAATAACATAATGGACTATTCCATCCGTAATAAATACTGCGCCTCAAGAGGAAGTAGGGAGTGCCGTAGGAAGTCTAGAGTTCAGTCTGAAGTCTGGAGTGAAGTCCGTCTGGAGTGAAGTCCGTCAGGAGTCTGTCAGTCAGTCATAGCGAGCGAGTCAGCCAGTCAGTCGAGTCAGAGGCAGCCCGAAACAGAGTCGCGTTCAGACAATTACTACTAAACCTGATTGTTCGTACTAACACTTCTACTTCTCTGCATATATTCCTGTTTGTAATATATCTGTGTTATTCCATACCTGTGTTCGAGTTCTTCTTTATTGGTTCTACCTTGGACTATCACCGTGGTTCAAGGAACCGGACCATAACAATTGTTTATATAAGTTTCACACGATGTCTGTGTGAACTTGAGACTCAGTAAACTTTCCATATGTGGAGCTTCACTTGATATGGAAACTTTCAATATAACTATGGACAACTTTGATCGGTAATTACGTAATGACACAAGTTTGCTTCTGAGTTATTAAAAGTGGCAAGGTAATTCCTCTCCGTTTGAAGTTGCAGATTTAGCTAAAAGAAGAGATCTGATAATAGGTCCGGTTATCTTGGATAATAATTACTAAAATTCTCAGAAGATTATTTGTTATGGGACCTTACCCATAATAATATAATGGACTATTCCATACGTAATAAATACTGCGCCTCAAGAGGAAGCAGAGGGTTCAGTCCGAAGTCGGGCGACCGGCTGACCGGCTGATCGGTTGAATTCTCTGCCTTCGGGCGGGGAGGAAGCCGAACGAGGCTACGCCGAAGGGCGGATTCTCTTTCGGGGATGTAAACTGACCCTTAACACGTTTATACGGGTTCAATGGGCATATTTTTGGCCGAGCCCACGGACTCGGAGATCCCACGTTAAACCGGCCTTGTGCCACATGATGCCCTCGTTGGTGGGGGGGGGGCTAGATACTGTTCAGTCTGAAGTCTGGAGTGAGGTCCGTCAGGAGTCTGTCAGTCAGTCAGAGCAATTCAGTCAGTCGAGTCAAGAGTCGAGTCAGAGGCAGTCCGAAACACAGTCGCGTTCAGACAATTACTACAAGACATTGGAATAGTGATACTGGTCGAAACTACATTGTCCTCCCTACTAAACCTGATTGTTCGTACTAACACTTTCTACTTCTCTGTATATATTCATGTTGTAATATATCTGTGTTATTCCATACCTGTGTTCGAGTTCTTCTTTATTGGTTCTACCTTGGACCATCACCGTGGTACAAGGACCTGGACCATAACATTATTTTGAAAAATTACGACAAAAAATTTAAAAAAAAGAAACATCTTTTAAAATAGAAAAATTAATTTAAGAACAGTTCCAGGGAGAAACAACCCCAAAATTAATTAATCATGATTCAGTAAAATTGAACAGAAACAAAGTTATCCCAACCTAAGCACCTTCCGCACACAAGAAACATGGTTAATGTGCTGTTATAGATTCCTAGGCCCTGAAAAATTAAATTTCGAAGGGTTGTTTACATAATATTATCTGTCCAAAACGTGTGTGGTTTTACAGAAAAGAATGATCCAAATGAAAAAGATTTTAATTCCCATGCTTGTGATTTTTGTGCTGATCCGTTATGTTCTAAAACACCATTTTTTTTTCGAGAAAGAAATTTATCTAGAGTACCATATGGCTTCTAACAAGATGTCTTAAGATTAAGATGGTCTTGTGGAAAAATTAGATATACCAAGGTTATTTTTGGGATGGGATGGAGAGGTTTATCCACCAGCTACAAAGAGGGAGAAATGTAAAATCGGCCGAGAAGTCATCAGACATTCGCCACCTAAAATGAAACACACCTGCATTTTTGGTGGCCGGAGCGAACACGTTGACGCGTAAATGACTTTTTATATATTTTATAACAATTATTTCTAAATTACCATTCACCGTCCGGCTAGTAGAAAGCTCAGTCTTTCAGTATATAATAGAATTACTTTATTCAATAGTTTTTTTTTCTTTATGTATAATAAATTAGCTGTTAGAGTTATCGTCAATGTTGTGTCTTTTATTGAAAAAGTTCTTGTTCCAGTCTGATTCTGACGTGCCCTTACCACTGTCATAAACTGAATGTTAACTTCTTAACTGCGGTACACAACGCACATGCGACTTCAACGTCAATCATAACTGTTATATTCCGTGCTAATAGGAATATAGAATTGACAAACACGGTGGATAAGAGATTTATTGTAGAAACCAGTACAACAAGCAAGGAAGTAATGCGCTCAGTCGTCGCAAGTCAGTACAGTTGTGTGCGTGCTGCTACCGGAAGGCCGCTAGTTCTCGCAGATCCCAGCTCGACGCTATTTAATAACTGCCGCACGCAGTCACATGTGTCACAAGGCCAAATTTAAAGTGGTGTTCCCGAGCCCGGAGGCTCGGCCAAAAAATCCCCATAGACCCCGCATAAACGGGATCGGGTCTGTCTACCTCCCCGGACGAAACTTTGCCCTTCGGCATAGCCTCGTCCGGGTTCCTCTCTGCCCGAAGGCAGAGAGTTCGACTAGCGCAGCTGGGAAAGATCCTTACTCGACTCTGCTGTCCGCTGTCCTAACGGATACTTATAGGCGATTACTACCTATGGTGCCAGCAATCGTTGGGGTTGCAGGTTATTCTATAATCGTAGGAGGGGAACAAAAGCAGGATGACCGATATGGTCAGTATTATTCAAAAAAGCCATCGGGGCTAGCAACAGAGAAGCAAAAGATAAGATGAGTCAGAGAGGGTATGTGAGAAAGAGAGGTTGCAAGTATAATGTGTTTATCTTTACAATGTTTTTTCTTTCTGATTCCGTCACATTTTACAGTGTCCATGTGCGTTGTGGGGTAATGGATGTCGGAATGTGAAATCGTAGAGACGAGTTAGAACTCTAGTCGGGTTCGTTACATTCACTTACGCGCCAGTACCCTTAGGGAAGGTATGAAAGCATCTTTTCTCCCTAGCTATGGACTGACTGGTGTTCTATATCCTTCGTTAGCAGAAAGAAATGACAACCTACTCCGGGAAAAACTTCTGACAAGTCAGTGATGAATCGAAAATGATATGATCGCCCGAACGTGTAAAACTTATGGCACTGATTAGTTTCAGTATCCACGCCAGGCTATTCTTGCGTCCAAGTTTTATATGAAAGCGAATGTTATTATTATATAATCAAAGCCCAAAATTAAGCGTCGCTAACAAACGACAATTTTTTTTTTTGTGAAAAGTTACTATATTTTGTTTTTCTTGGTATGTAGTTTAAAAGCTTTTTTAAATTTCATTTTATATAGTCTCTAATGTGCATAATATTAAACATCATTCGGCCTTGTAAATAACGCGCATTGTTTTGTAAAATGAAATCTCTATCTATAAAAGGCAGGATGTGTGTGTGTGTGTGTGTGTGTGTGTGTGTGTGTGTGTGTGTGTGTGTGACGAATGCACGGCCGCAATTTTCGACGGATTTGCACCAAAATTTACATGCACATGCTTCAAGTTAGCGAAAAGGTCAAGACTGACGTTGCATCGATAGTGGAAATAATCGATTTTTTCATGCTTCTACGTCAGTTTTCATGTAGTTTGCGGTCATTTTGTACTGGCCAAAGTGAGAGCCAATAGCTGGCTGCCACGAATAGGCAGGAAGATTCTATTGGCCAGAGAGAACCAACAGCTGACTAACACGATTGTTAACTAGCATGCTAGCATGAAAAGAAAATCGATAGCTGCATTCGTCACAAGTGGGAAAAATTAAATCGGCATGGCACTTTACTCCAATTGGCTCATTCGCTTGCTTAAACTCAACGTTGATTCTGATTCCACAGAACTGGGTTGGGTGTGAAAAAGTATTTGTTGTTAACATTCTTTTTTCATTCGGTTTTTCCAGTTACGTGTCAAGTGATAGCGATTGCTGTATGAGTCGTACGATTTTTGAATCAAGCACGGTCAACGCCGGGCCATGCTGCTAGTCTAATGTAACATTTTGCACCCATTGTAATCTTTCCATAAGCAAATAAAACACAAATTCTCTAATGTACACCCTAAAAATACAGCTCATTTCTTACTTTATTGAGACAATTATTATTAGTAACGGAACAAATACGAGAAATAATACAGAAAGTTTATTAATGCGTGTACGTGAGTTAACGTTGGTTTCCTCTATGGCCTTCTGTCATTTAAACCAGCAGATGGTGAGGTGTGTCTGGCGGTAAAATGACTCATGAGTCGTACAATCTCGTTCTAAATTCAAGGACTTAAATGTAAATTCAGACGTTCGACAAATAAATATTGTAAACACTCGTGTAACGCGTGATCTCGCGTATCGTGTGACCATCACATTTTCAATTATAAAAATGATTTTATCATGTTCCTCGTGTATCATGCGGGTTCCCCTATTGAAAAAATAAATTACAATAGACAAACCACTTTTCCTTTATCTCTTTATCCCAACTTCTAGGAAAAAATGTTTTAAAAAAAGTAAAAGAGAATTATAAAAGTATCGTTAGTAACGCTATACTCATTGCCTAAACGACTACAGCCAAAATCAACCGAACGAGAAACTGCTAATCATCATATAAGCGTAAACAATGGAAAAGATGCATAACCACTATGTATATTATAATACGATACAAATATGTGAATATTACTTGCATAATTAATGGATACTGTTAAGTAAAACATCAATTTTATCAAAATCATGTTTATTTTAAACACCTCTCGCCTGTGGAACTCCCTTCCTTATTCCTGTTTTCCTGTGAGCTATAATCTCCAGCTATTCATGTGTAATGTCAATCGACATCTCCAGTTGCCTTGATCTATCCACTACCCTCATCCTTTCTTCTATCACTCCTATCTGATCTTGCTCTAAATTTTCTGTAACCCCTTGCGTCCTAGTGGCTTCCCGCCTTGCTTGGGGTGAAATGCTTAAAAAAAAATACACTATACTTTTTGACTACAATATATGAATATATAGTTTGGTCAATGGAGTAGCCAGGGCCAGTAGTACATACGTGTATGATGCTACCCACTTAAAATTAGCTTCAAAATTATGTCGTCAAAAGTCGCATGGAATGTATCAGTCAATCATGTTCCATGCATCATACACGCTTAGGCGATCATGTATCTTTCGATACATAACTGACGAGGCAGATTTTTTTCCCGCAGCATGTTGCCATTTCTTCCTGCGGTAGACCAGTTGTCATCCAAGTCTATAGAACCCGGTCTGTCCTGCTATTTATCCATAGCTGAAGGGGATAAGAGGATTCCCTAGGAGGACGGTGAAGTAATGGATAGCGGCTCGGATTGAGAAATCGGAGAGCTGAGGCCGAATTCCAGTCGAATCCATTACATTCGCTTACGCGCTAATACCCTTGGGAAAGGTTTGAATCCTCTTCTTCTCCCTCCAGCTATGGGTAAATAACCGGTCAGACCGGGTTCTATAGCATTTGATGGCAACTGGTCTACTGCAAAAATAAATGGCAATCTATTGCGAGAAAAAAATCTCGTGTATCACGCATGGTACATAACTGACTAATCTAGTATATACTGAGATTATAAAACTTAGCTTCATAAATATGTTAGATAACAAAATCTAACCGCGGAAATGGTGATTGAATCTAGTTTTCTTGGTGTAAGCGCTGGCGTTTCTAAGAAAAATTAATGGATGACAAAAGCATAAAAATCATCTTTGATAATCTTTGTGACCTTGGTAAGAAGAAAGGGTGAAAGCGAGTTTCAAATAAAAATTATGTCCCCGATATACAGGGTGTTCTAAAGTTACTTAGGTATATAAAAATGTCATATTTTTCTTATTTTCTTTATCCAGAATTCAGACTGACAAAAGGAAAATTATCTCTGAAAAAGTTCATAACTGAACAAAGAACCAAAATCTGCGAATTTTATTTTGGATTTAACCAAACTTTTGCTAACAGAATACTTTCGTGAAATTCAGAAATGTTCACGTTCTCCTGATCTAACAGCCCGCACCATTATTTTTTTTTTTGCGGGGGGGGGATATTTTAATCGGGATGCATGCATCATTAAACAGCAGACTATTCAGCAACTCAAGGATAACATCTGTACAGAAATCCGAGAGTTACATCCCGTGTTATCAAACACTGTTGAGAAGACTGTAGAAAGAACGCGTCTATAAGTATTGATACAGCATAATTTTTCATGATTAGATAGGAATAAATTTCCAATGTCTGAATTTTCATTCTGCAGGAAATTATTTTGGAATAAATAAACATTTTGTTGAATTTGCTAGTTTCCTGGAGCACTCTGTAGAACCGGACATAATTGTTTTTCAAATTTTTTTTTTTTTTTTTTATACAAGGTATAAAATTGTGACTTAATAATTTGCACGCTACTATCATTTAACAAAGCCCACAGTGATTTTAAATATCTATTAGGAATACGATAATCATATGATTTCAATAAGATATTAGGTACATCTTCATAACTAGTTATTTTGAAAGAAAGGTTTATAGAAATAATTTTAACTTAATCAGATCTCTCTTATTTAATTTTAGGAAATCCCAACAAAATTAATAACTTATAAAAATTAAAACTTTAAACAACGTATTTAAATTAGTACGCTACGCAATACATGCATATATATATATATATATGAGAGAGAGAGAGAGAGAGAGAGAGAGAGAGAGAGAGATTTTTTACTTTCATTTCGTTGTTGGAAGTGTTACATGATGATCCAGAGTCCTTCAAAAAGGATTATGGTGAAATAAATTATTGTAATGGTACCTTAAAGTGGTCTGTTTTTCCGTTAATTATATATATATATATATATATATATATATATATATATATATATATATATATAAACATTGAAGTCACGCTGTTATTGAACCGGAAAAAGGACAAAATGATATGCGACAATGGGTATATAGATATATGGACAATTCTGAAGTACGAGTACTGGAAAATGGAAAATTTCAATGACCATGATATGGAAGTTGGTAAATATTTCTGATAAAAAAATTATAATGCGGAAGTAAGATCAGATTTCAGTCTGTTGTTTATAATGCAACACGTGGACGGACCGTTACATGTAGATTGCCTATATCATTTTGTCAACATTTCAAGGCCTTCTTTACAATCTGGCTCTATGCTGCAAAAACATTGACCAGAAGTGAAGTGTTTTGAAAAAGGTTAGCAATCACTAACAATCTATGTCTGCCAAATGTTTCTAGAGTTGATGTCGAATTATACAGCTTATGTGTGCAAAGGATCTTTCTATTTGATGTCCTTTTTATAGAAATGAAGAATCGAGTTTTGAACTCTTTGCAATATAGATTAACCATTGATTCACGTTTAATCACTGGAAGTTAAAACACAGTTTGAAAAGCACTGGTAAGTCTGGAATTCTTATCATGTATTTACAATGAATTAAATTATAAAAATTATTTCTTTAAATTACAGATACTTAAATTTTGTTTGAAATATTTTAAATGTCTACTGATCGATTCAATCGAAGCGCAAATAAGATTACGGTGAATAACTAATTCTGCCTGAAATTTAGTATGCTTGTCACATTTTTAATAAAATTTAAAGAATACGTTACACATTTATATATATACATATATATATATATATATATATATAGTAATGATAAAATATGATAATCCGTATAGAATATCTAGGAGGATAGAGATCCAAGGAGAGCTCTATGTCAAAAGACAGAGCAAAATAATAATCATTAAAGAATATCAAGCACTTAAAATCCCATAGGTAATATTTTTTTCTAAAAATACAGACCTCAATTTTCAAAACCTGCAAAAAAAATGACAAATGAATTGAAAAAAATTCACACAGAACTATCTACAGTTTATGCATTCCATCTTACTCATACTAAGATATACTAAGGTTAAATCTGAGGTCGGTATATCGAAATAGGTCAACACTCTCTATCTTTTCCCACTCTCTAAATAAGACAGCAATAGCTCTTTATTTTAACCTGGAGTATTTTTTCCTTTTCATTTGTGATTTGATTGTAGGTTTCAAGATTGAGGGCTGCATTTTTAGAGATCTTATTAAATAAAAATTAATACCCATAGGATTTCAAGTGTTTCCAATTCTTTAATATATATATATATATATATATTAAGAAATGGACAAAGTCCGACAATTTATTTATTAAAGACATTTTTATGTTTAACGTTCTTTTTTATAGATACAAGTATTTAAGTAAATGCTCTGTTTATAATAAACAGTATTAAATAACATTTACCGGCCTGAATAATAGAGAATTTTCATAGAAAGTATTCGTCCTTTGACAGGATTCGTACCTGCATCCAATCCGGAACTGTCATTTACGCTGACGTGCCTAACCTCTCGGCCACAAAGGATCGTTCGGTTGGCAAGGTCGAATTTAATGCTTATAAACTTCAATCATACATGAATCTCGTACATTCATAACTGCTCATGGCGTATCAAATGGTAGATTGAAGTTTATAAGCAGTAAATTCGACCTTACCAGCCGGTCGATCCTTTGCGGCCGAGAGGTTAGGCACGTCAGCGTAAATGACGGTTCCGTATAGGATGCAGGTTCGAATCCTGTCAAAGGACGAATATTTTCTACGAAAATTTCTCGGACATTCAGGCCGGTAAATGTTATTTAATACTGTTTATTAAAAACAGAGCATTTACTTAAATACTTGTATCTATAAAAAAGAACGTTAAACATACAAATGTCTTTAATATGTATATATACAGGCGTATATCATTTTTGTATCTTAAAATTCACAAATATAAAACGTACAAAAATTACAGTTTACGAGTTTTGTACATGTTTCGTACACAGTGTGTGTGTATATGTATATATATATATATATATATATATATATATATATATATATATATATATATCAACGGCTTCCCATACTTAACACTTCTCGTTTTCACTCTCGCGTGGTTATATGTGTCATGGGCTACCGTCTGATTTCGGTTTCCAGTGGCTCGTATGCACGAGTTTGTCGTTGCTTGGAAATCTTTCATGCAAACAAAACAAATAAATACGTGTATTGTTTAACTTATTGTAATGTACTTGTCATTTCTGATGATGGCTTATGTAAGCTGAAAGCTTAGATAGGATTAAAAAAAACATGTATTAATATGGTGATTTTTTTTTCGTCTTTCAATGATAATGTTATTAAGCTTATTAGACGATATGAAAGGAATTTGCTTGTCTATATTATTTAATAAAACATGCATTAATGAAAAAATTCTGCCTAAATACACACACTATATATATATATATATATATATATATATATATATATATATATATATATATATGGGGGAGACAGCTATTTGTTAAAGAAACGAATTCCTTTCCAAAGGAGACCTATGTAGACACCAATAACTTTGGTCTGCGTCTCATGGCACGTAATGTTGGTTGCCTTATGATTGCATGTTTTATGCTCAGGTAACTTTTAGTCGTGGCCGACTGACCGAGAGGGATATTTTAATTGGAAATATATATAATATACAAATGTCTCTTTTTGTCTTATCAGCCTTATTCTCTACATGCTTGAGATGTTTTACTTTTCTAAATAACAATATTACTTTTCTCTCCCCGGATATATTTGCCAGTTGCAATTTGGTACGCACATTACGAGCAATTGCTGTCAGTAAATACTTCTATTTTTACTTAGCAACATCTATAATTCAGTGCTTATGGTGAGAATGCGTCTAACTGTCATATTACTGGATCACTGCACTGAATCTGTTTATTTGTCATAAACTTTAAAAGATTCTATAAACGTTATGTATATTGTATGTTGATGAAAGGTGCAGTTTATATGCAGTCATGTAAGTTAAATAAACGGAAGTTGAACTAGAACATTTTGAGAGAAGCAAGCGATCAAATATCGAATGATGTGTTTCGTAACTATATAAGAGCTGAAGAAGTCATAAGTTCAGATTCTTCTGACTAGTTTAACACTAATGACAAGACACATATAATTTTCTTTTAAGTAATTTTTCAATTCAGTGTTTACAAGAAATGACTCCCTAAGGGAATAGCACATAGGATTGTATTGAAATTGATGTTCATTAAATTTAGCAATCAAAATATATCTTCACTAAAAGCTGATTAGTTCATGAGTCATATCGAACTAGTATATATATATATATATATATATATATATATATATATATATATATAGATATAGATAGATAGATAGATAGATAGATAGATAGATAGATAAACCTAGTGAGCCAGACAAACCTACGCAGGTTTCACCTAAGCGGATCGTCAGGGAAAGCTGAAAGATCCAGCTTTCCTGACGATCCGCTCAGGTGAAACCTGGGTCGGTTTGGCTGGCTCACTAGGTATATCTAGCTCTGTCCTACGGTTGTATTGAGCTCTTTTTAGTTAGTTGTTTACTCGTGTCGGTTTTTTTTTTCTTTAGGCTTCAAACCTGTATCTGTGCGATGTTTTTTCGACAGACTTTCATGTTTCTAGCTCTTTCTTTTTTTTAAACCCTTTTTTCCCTCGAGATTGATTTGATTATTGGCAAATCAAAAATTCGAGTGTTTTTTCGAAACGAGTATAGTTACCTATATATATATATATATATATATATATATATATTACTTATTTTAGGAAATTGAAACATGTTAAAATCGCTATATAATGGCAATTATCTTTAAACACTACAAATGTGATTCCTCGAGCGAAGTTAAACTACTGGCGAGTGAGAGATTAATTTGATCTCAAAAGCAAATAAATTAAAAATAGGCTTTTGGAATGTGACCTACACTAAATTCAAATTCAAATTCATTTGGTTAATTTTGACACAAAGTTATTTTCATATATATCCCAAACAATTTCCTTATGGTAGATACAAGTTACTACATTATTTCGTAAGATGTATTGAAGTAAAAGCCAAAGAAGTGGCGAGGTAATTTGCCACAATGTTAACTAGTAATATGCCCGTTTAGCTTCTTGCATAAATATTTTTAGTTCATAAATAAAAAAGGCCCCTTTAATAAACTGATAAATAAATTAACTCTTTGAAAAAAATTAGAACTACAGATAAACAATACAGAACTACCTTGGCAAATTAATATGCAACCGTTAAATAAAGAGCATCCCTATAAGATTTTAATTATAGAAACCAAACATCAATACAGAGCTATATCAAATCAAAATAAATCATACAAATAGAATAGTAAGGCATATAAGGTGCATGACAATTTATCTACTGATTATTGCTATAAGAAATTATCAAATTCAGAGTTAAAACATATTGTAAGGTAGAATGTATGATATGCCTACAATTTACGGTCAATACACGTCTTTAGTTTAATAAGGATTTTTATCAGAAAACATGATAATTTCTAATTTTTCACGTAAGCATAGAAAACAGTTCATTTTAAGCTCTAGTTATTCTAGATTTTTAAAAAAGTTCCCATGTTACCTTAGGAGTATTATTAGCTGCTTTTAAATTCCAAAACTATTTAGAAAGTTATGTACTACTTTATAAGTACTATTGGTGAAGGATAAGATATGTTGATATCACCTAGTCTTAAAATAATTTTTAGTACTATTAATATAAACTTTTTCAACAGTAGGATTCTCTATTGTAGACATCGTACTTCGATAATCAAGAGAGATGGTTAATCATTGGTTTCGTAATCGGCATTCGTTAGGATTTTTGCAATTACTTATGTTAATATTATTAACAGTATTTATCTTGGGATGTGCATTATTATCCACATTTTTAAATTGGTTTAAAATTTTATTTTTATGTTTCTTTATAATTTTCTCAAGTATATCGGTGCCGCTATAACTTAATTTTAAACTCCTGGTTATATTATTAACAGTTTTTTTTAAGAAATCTATTGTCAGTTTCTGACTCACAGTAGAAGGTTAGTAATTGTTATATAATTGATTTTTCTCTTCAATTCTGAGCTATGTTACACCTAGACATGGAGATTAATATAAAGTCCAGGTACATTATGAATTTATTTCTTTTGAGGTTGTTCAAATCTTCAAACGACTGTCATCACAAAGAGAAGGAAAATCATTAAATTTGATGTAAAAAAAACGACAAAGTATCCTTGATATACTTAGCTTTTGAGATTGTCAAAGTTGTTCACTATTTTGAAGTCTGGTCGAGTTCATTCTTATGTCAAACGAATTGAATTCATTTCTATCGGGATTTTTCAGGTGAGTGATTGATTAAATTTTTGCTGTGTATGATGATAACAATATAGCTGTCTGTCTGAGAAGAGAATTAGTATTTCATGTTCTTTGTATAATGTGCATATGTCTTCTTGCCAAAGACGCACGACCTCTATTTACTAGCTATGCAACCTCTGACCATTGGTGATTTCAACGTCTCTGGCAAAAGTATTCATTTCAATTATTAATATCAATCGACAAGATCAAGTCAAAGAAAAGAAATTAAACTTTTCTGTCGGATAAATCGCTATTTACACTTTACTCGCGCTTATTTAAATATTCATTCTTTATTTCATGAATAAGTGACAATGTTTCTACAGTATATGAGCCCAATACTTCTAGAACTAAACTGTATACAAATACAAAGTAAAATCCAACGTCATCTTTTTGCGTTTTCTGAAAATTGTAAATACATTTTCCCACCTCTGTAAGGTTATCTCTTTGCGTCTTTACTATAAATGCTTCCAGGGTCTAGCTGCAACCTGTTCCAGCTAAACAGTTGAACTCTCTGCCTCTGAGCAGAGAGGAACCCAGACGAGGCTCCGCTGAAGGGCAGGGTCTCGTTCAGAGAGGTAGACTGCCTCTGAACCCATTTATATGGGTTCAAAAAGGGAATATTTTTGGCCGAGCCTCCGAGCTCGGAGAACCCACGTTAAACTGGCCTTGTGCCACATGCAACCCTCGTGGGGGGGTAGCTAAATATACTATAAATGCTTCCATGGTAATTGTTCGGATGAGTTATTCTGAGGTGTTTTATTACTAACATTATTTTCTTTAGTTTCTTGTAAATAGATTTTACTCATATTGTAAATACTCATTGAGGTTAGATTTTAAATTGTCCCCCCCCCCGACAATGAATTGTACATATGGGGTGTAGTTAGGACTTTCATAGAGACAATGAGGTATTATGGCGAATGTGCTAAGAAAGGTAAGTAAGAATGCGTTGTTTTAGTGTTAGGAATATTGTGGTATGTTTAGGTCAGTCAATGTTTGTGGCTAGCAAAGTTTAATGTTAAGACAGAAGAAGACCGTCCTTTTCCCCATTCTCCATTTTTACCTTCTGCCGAATTTTCAGTACTTAGCAAAAATAAATATCGCTCTTCGCTAGGGTACATACACTTTCTGAATTTAATCGCAGTATTAGACTGGCATCGAGATCTCATCAATTTACAGTTAGGCTGGCTAGATATAACCGCAATTTCTATGCTAACAGCTTCTTTTCCCGTACTTCCCGCTTTAGGAACTCTCTTCTGTTTTCATGCTATCCAGCCAACTTTAATCTGAAAAATGTAAATGCAATGCCAATCGCTATCTATTGTTCTCCTGATTACTTTTCCCTCTTTCGACTCGTTACTAAAGCTTCTGTTCCTAATTTCTTCACTCCTTTTAACCCGGACTAGTAGGAGAGTTACTTGCTTCAATATTCATGTGTTTATTTGCGCATATATATATATATATATATATATATATATATATATATATATATATATATATATATATATATAGTCATCCACAGACAAGATGTTTTGCTGTATCATCTGGCACCAGTCAGAGATTATCTGCCCCAAGCTGTCCTCGCAAAGAATAGAGAAAGGGGAATTTTAATGTTATTTATTATACGAAAGACGTCAGTGGCTAGAAGAGCTCGATTCTATTTTAAGAGCATTGCATTAGCATCAGAAGACACAAAACCATTATAATTATAATCATTAAAATCATTATATTATGATCATTAAAATTATATATATATATATATATATATATATACTGTTAAATATAACAGACAACGAATGTCTATTATATTTGATCGATTCATTTAATGAATTTAAAACTTGCTTTAATTTATGGAGAAATAAAGACAAAAATTGTCCAACATCTGGATATTTTTATTATGCTGTTCCTTGATCTAGGCTTTCGGCTCACATGAGGCATCTTCAGAGTGGTTATATGGACATTTAAACAAGATATTCACCATCAAAGATGATATTCTGTTATAGTAACATAGAAGATTACGATGCGACGCTATATATATATATATATAGTCATCCACAAAAAGAGTGTTTCGCTGTATCACAGCTCATCGGCGGGGGTAGACATTTGGTGAGGGTTTATGTCATAGGATACAGAACAATTAGAAAAAAGTTTATCAATCTGTCTTCTTAGAATCTTTTCTAAAAGTTTTAACTGTCTCTTTCTAATGTTAGCTATAAGGTTCCTTTTTGGTTCCATTTTTTTCTAAAACCTCGTCTTTGAACTCGTTTTCAGTCCATCTGAAATAAAAGAAAAAATCTCTAACGAACGAAGCTATGGTATTCTCAAGCCATTGCATTCTCAACATCCTCCTGTAGAACCATATTTCTGTTGTCTCGTGTCTAATGTTAATCTGTGATATGATTGTCCAGACATCGGTGCCATATTGGAAAACGGATATTAAGTGCCATTTTCTTTGTTTCTAACGAGATTTTTCTGTTTCTTTATATTTTGCTAAGCTTTTGAAAAGCAGATATTGCTATCACAATGCGCCGTCAAATTCCGATGTAGCATTTTTCTGTCCTCTGTTAAAACGATTCGTAGATATCTATTTTTTTTTTTACTTGTTTGGTTTTGACATCTCCAATTTGCAATTCGCAATGTTAGGCTCTTTTGCTGACAACTATACATTCTATCCTCTTACAATTTATGTTGAGTCCTTTCTTCTTACTTCCCTTTTCTATCTTATGCAGGAGTTCCTTTGTTTTACTTTCCTTGTGTGTGTGTGTGTGTGTGTGTGTGTGTGTGTGTGTGTGTGTGTGTTATCAACATTCTATAATCTGCATATCTAACGTTGGTAAGATTATGGCCGCCAATAACTAATCCTGGTAAAAATTCTAATTCTCTGGCAATCACCATATTGTCAAGGTTGAATAAATCTTGTCAGAAGACACGTCCTGGTCTTACAAGCGTATCTATTCTTGGATAATAACTGAATTCAATTCACGTGTTTGGTAATAGCGGGTTCTGTGCAAAACTGAGAGATGGTTACCGAGTAAGCGGAAATAACGAAAACCGAAGTGTATAACTGCCGAAACATTATGAATATAACAAATAAAATGATCAGGATGCTCGGAATAATAATAATAATAATAATAATAATAATAATAATAATAATAATAATAATATATATATATATATATATATATATATATATATATATATTTCCTAAGTCTCAATAAGAGCTTTCATCTGCTTCAATTAACTCGATGATAGAAAAAAAAAGCCTGGTAACTAATCAATTAGTATAGAGCATTCAATATGACTATCGTCATACATTGATTTATCCGTTAATTTCATTTTGATATGCGTGTAAAATTATGGAATTATATTACGGAATAGTATAATGGTAACGAAACTAGCAGTATGATCAATGAAGTGCGTTCGAATTTTGGTTGTCAACTATTTCCTATTAGTAAGCTGAAAACTCTACGTACCATTTAGCTTTACATTTTATTCCATCAGCAGCTATATTGATACAGCTGTTCCGATACAAATATGACAAGGGTATTGATCGAACATCTAACCAATTTTCCTTAACTACCAAGGCAGCCACAGCGCATATCCCCACTCATATGATCAGCGTAGATAGTTATATATATATATATATATATATATATATATATATATATCATTATATATATATATATATATATATATATATATATATATATATCATTATATATATACACCATTATATATATATATATGTATACATCATTATATATATATATATATATATATATATATATATATATTATTGGATGAATGAATGAAAGAGCGTGGGCATGCAAATAATGGATTTCTTCCTAAACACCTGTACCGATTAAATAATAATAATAATAATAATAATAATAATAATAATAATGGAGTGTAATAATATATAATGATGGATTAATGTAGGCACACACACACACACACACAGTGGACGGCATGCATTTCATTAAATAGTCTCAGCATCTTAACAGGAGTTAAGCCAACAAAGGCATGAATGAAACTGACTAATATATATATATATATATATATATATATATATATATATATATATATTCCTTTCGTAGTCGCATGGAAAGAAGTAAGTTCAAGTGATCTTTCGAAGAACTGCTACTTTCTAGAGACGATGTTCCGCGATCACTGCAATCTTAATTATCTCCAATCTTCAGATCAGCATTTCATCTCCTCTATCTACGCTCATAATTTGCGATTACTTCCTCTTACGTCGATACAATGACCTCATTCAGTAACCCTCTACCTTGAGTTGATCTTGTACGTTGTACTGGACTCATATTTAATAAAATGTTTTACGAGGGTAAGTAAAAGATGATCAGCACTTTCGTCATGACATATTTTTTAGGTTTGTCACAATGCCTTCTGCTTATGGGTGCTTATAGTTGTTACTATTGTGGTCACGTGATCGAAGTTTCAATTCAAACGCGCTACGTTTATTGCTGTTGTTACAGCGTAAACATATTCGTTCCGCTAGCACGGAGGAAAGAAGAGCTTTGATCCGGTTTCTCTGGGCGGAAAGTTCGTCACGTCCTGAAATTCTTCGGAAGCCTTTAACACAATAGAGCAACAGTGCACTACCGCGTAGAAATATGTTTGAGTAGTTAGAAAAATTAAAAAAAACGGTCGGACAGTCGGGACGTCCGAAGAAGGAACATGGCACCCGTCAACCTCCACCACTGACGAGAAGATTCAGCCAGCTCCATAGATGGTAATGGCGTGTTCCCTACAGTTTCGATACATTGCTTTTTGTTTCTCGTTAGTGCATACTGCTAAAGGAGCGACCATGTTTACACTGTAACAACATCAAGGCAACTGAAGCGATTAAGCTCTCACTTCGAAATTCTCTGCTTTCTATGATTATATTTTTCTTTTTCTATTGAAAGTTTAATTTATTCAAACTTAATGATTTCTGGTTTACCTTAACAAAACATTCTGAAAATATAATTTTAAAATCAACATCGTCTCCCATGAATTCGCGTTCTATGACAGTTACTGCGACGTATTTGAAATCTACGCCAGTAGCAATCATACGGTTATAGAGTGAATGCCTGAATTCTTATTGAATTAATCTTTGTCATTTCTTGAGTGTATCCAAAAGATCTAAAACAGACAGCAGGCGAAAGTTTGATTTTTCTAAAAACTTTACGAGAAATATAATACTTTCTCTGTTGCACGTCTTAATCTTTTTGGTCGAATGCCAGGTTCTCCAGTATTTTACGTTCTATAGAAGTTGATATCTCGCAAACTTTGTAAGGGAAAGTTTCCATTTAGGACATCTCTTATGCTGACATTTATCTGACCTCAAAATATAAGCTGTAAAACATAAAATGATCTAATCCAGGAAATCTATTTTAACAGTTTTATCATAAAATGATAGTTTTTCACATTTTCCGAAACACTGAAATGATCTTCCGAAAAATAAATTTTAGTTTTCCGTTTACACCAACCAACCGATTTTCGATCATCCAACATTAACTTGCTTATATAACCAAATCTTTATAAAAAAAAAGTAAAAAATGAATTGAATTGTATACGAGGTATGTTTGAAAATAACAGGACAGGGATTCTTCTTTGATGTTAGTGGCAACGGCCACAGTGAGTTCTTGCCACAAAAGCAGACGATCAATCGGCAAGTCTACAAAGATATTCAGCGGCGTTTGCTTCGCTCATGGTGCAGAAAGAGACAGCAGTAGTAGCAGGACAAATCGTAAGTGCATCACCTCGACAATGCCCCTGCTCACAATATCCTGAGCATCCGGTATTTGCTTTGCCGAGAAGAACATCGCCATAAAGAAACACGCTCTCTATTCACCTGAGTTTGCTCCGTGTGTTTTCTTCAGTTTCATTAAGCTCAGGGGAAACATCAATGGGGCCGGTTTTCAAAGCGTGGAGGCCACTAAGAGGACCGTAACGCCGGAGCTGAGGGGGCATCCAAAAAAAAATCCTTGCAGCAGTTCTGAGCAGCGTGACAGAGAAGAATAAAAACGTGCATGAGACTCGAGAGGGTTACTTTGAAGGAAAAATCATGTAGTTTGCTGCTTGGACTTGAAACAAATTGACTGTGACACAAGTTCCGTTACTTTTCAGACAAACCTATTATTTGAGGTGAGAAGAAGCATTTCTATTGAAATCAGACTCTGTGGGATTTATCTAGAAAGTAAGATTTGATTCATGTAATATCTTACTTAACAGAAAAGAATATTATCGACTTTTTTCAGATTTTTCAATGATTTTTTTAACGCTTGCTGTGCTTCTCCTTTAATATGCAATGTCCCTTCAGCATGATCCTCTAGATTTTCATGTTTCTTGCAGAGATTTTCCAAGCGTAGCTTAGATGTTATGGACTCGTCCAATATCCTTACCTTTCCAACCCTAACAAAACCACAGTCCACATTGTACGCCTACGTACCTAAAAAACTTCAACCAATAAAAACGGCAAGAAACGAAGCAAACAACCCCATTGGTCAATCACTTGAAGTTCACGTGCAAAACAGAAATTGCGCCAAAATCAAGTGAGCCACTTTTGGAAATTCAAACGATATAAAAATAAACGTAGACAGCCCCAGACAGTCAGTCTCACGAATTCGCAGAGTACTTTCCAATATACTCCACGCCACTACGAACCACAATTTTGCCGCGCACGAAGATACATCGCTGACTCATATTCGATCATTCATTAATCAACTCTGTGAACACTTTTCTCAACTTTGCTTACGTACAGTGAATTAAATTCACTACTTTAAAATAAGTAAACATCAACGAACATACAACATTACGAAAACATCAACTCCGTTTAAGGGTAGATCACTCTAAAAAAAACTCTTTTCAAAAGACACTTATAATTCACAATTACAATTATTGACACAAAAAAAAAAGACAGCGAATCAACGAACAATATCAACAAAGAGACATTCACAAATCTAACAATTAAACACACATTTCGTCCACACGACACACACTGATTATCCAATCTGTATATTGTTAAATTGTATATAAATGTTGCATTGATTTCTAAATTGCATATGTCTCGTTTTCAATTACATTTTGAATTTCATTTATTTATTTGTTTGGGATGCAGTAAGACACGCAACCAACTCAAAATTCCTTCTGATTCTTTCTTAAATAATTAACAACTCTGCACGTCCCCTGGAATGTGGCCCAAGGCCGAAATGATAGGACCCCCATTGAGTATCGAACTCACTTCTCAGTCGTAAATGTTCTTGCAAAACAATCTTCCTAACCATTACACAGCCACGAGGTGCCCTCTTCCTATCTCTTGTAACTCTGAAAATGTTTAGTCTTTTTGTTATCTCTGCTAAACCCTGTTCTGCCATCCACTTACTCAAAATTATCAAGTATGTTACGCGCTGCCTTCCTCAGTCTTTCTTTTCCTCAATCTGACCTGTGAGTATCAAATATTCAAATCGCTTCTTTCACATTACGTGCCCCGGAAAGTTCAATTGCTTCTTCCTGATGTTAAGAATAAGTTTCCTTTTTGTTTTCATTTTCTTCAAAACTTCGTCGTTACACACAAGTTCGGTTCATGGTATTCTAAGCATCCTTCTTTAAAACCATATTCTTGTTGCTTTAAGTCTCTTTTTCATCTTCGAGGAGATTATGTGCCATACAGAAGGACAGATATTATATAACAGTTCAGTTACAATTCAGAAAAGGCTAACTGAATACATGATATTCAAATTTAAATACCATACGATCAACGAAGTTAGACAATGTCTAGCTTGGTTAATGCCTACATAGATGACTGTTTGAAATTCCAATTGATGTAAGCTTGAGTGTGCGGGTGGTGTACTGGATAACTGTTTGGAATTGGAAATCGCTATATTTATTAAGTAACTATGGTTGGAATCAGTTTATTTAGAGTTTTAAGTTATGGGTAGGAATATGAGAGATTATTGGATGTAACGGCGAGTTTATGGTTTATGACGTCATCTGTTTACATTTGGATACGCAATGAGCAGATATGAATGTACGGGAGAGATTCATGGAAGATTGAAGTTTCAGTAAATTCGACCTTGATAACCGAACGCTTCCCTGTGGCCCAATCGGTTAAAGGCACGTCAAGCTAAATGACGGTTCCGTATAGGATACAGGTTCGAATCCTATTGGAGGGCGAATATTTTCTGTGAAGATTTCTCGCATATTCAGGGCGGTAAATGTTGCTTAATACAATTTATTATAACCAGCGCATTTACTTAAATATTTGTATCTATAAAAAATGTATAAACATAAAAAAATTCTATCTATAAAAAGAATGTATAAACATACAAATGTCTTAAAATAATTGTCGTACTTTGTCCATTTCATAATATATATATATGTGTGTGTGGGGGGGGGAAAAATATATAAAAAATAGGAAAGAACTCGTTAGGCAAATAATCCAAAGTTCCTTAGTATTTTTGTTATTATTTTAAAAAAATAGTGCTCGATACAAAAGTAGAGCATAAATATAATTATTTATTTAAAAAATATGATTCCAACACCCTACATAAGAGTTCTCATGAGAACTCTTATGTAGCGTGTTGAAATCATATTTTTAAATAATTATATATATATATATATATATATATATATATATATATATATATATATAAAGTTTGATTAATAGAACCGTCAAGTTCTGTATGTTTCATTTTTTACTGTATTTTTCCAATTTTCAGATAAGGTTTTGAATATTGTGTCCAAAGTTGTGGACAAACCGTCCAATTTTCTTTTATTGTTATTTTTGTTTAAGTACTTTCGACTTTCGCCTTCATTATGAAGAACCCATGTTGTGTTAGAATTCATTTGTTTATATCCTGGTTTTCTTTGGGAAGCTGGACGTTTAAAATAATCTATCATGACGTCATGCGTAACGAAGCCGCACAAAGTGAATGAGATACAGTTTCTTTTATTTTATTTTTTTATTCATTTATGTTATTTTATTTTTACATTTTTTAAATATCTTAATACTAACGTATGTGCACACACATAGTGATTTTCTAAGTGTGGCGTAGATGTGGCACAAAGTCGAATGTATGGGGCCCGCAGTGAGGATCGAACTCATTATTCAGTCGTAACTCTTTTATCAAGATAAGGTTACTAACCCTTACATCACAGCGAAGTGCCCCCCACATAAATATGTGTGTGTGTGCGATAAGGTTGCATATATAGAAAGTTTAATAATAGAATTACTAATAAATATTCCCTATATATGTGTGTGAGAGAGAGAGAGAGAGAGAGAGAGAGAAAGAAAGAAAGAAAGAAAGACGGTGATGATATCGCGCGTAGAAAATATATAGATATAAGCCCAAGACACCAGAACCAATTACTGTGTACATGCTTGTAGGTAATATAACCAAAACAATGTTTTATTTATGTTTGTTGGCTGAGGATTCAAAACATTCTGATATAAACTTTGCTTTGAATGAATATACATAGATGGTTCCCATAATATTTCTGTTTTACATCCATCTTTTTAAAAATCTACTTTTTTTCTTGATTCTGATGTTTCTATTATTATTATTATTATTATTATTATTATTATTATTATCTATATGTATATACACATATAAACACGGGGAGAAATTATGTTATTTTAGATATCTTTGTAGAAATATTTGCATTGCGATTATTTTTGTCCTCCATGCCGAGTAAGAACTGCAGGCATTTCGAAAGAAAGACTCTTCTACATGTGCGCATAGTTTCTCATATGTAACCTTGATTTGACTTTCAGAATGCAATAAAGAAGAATTTGTAGCACAAGATTCGGAAAACGTTTATTATCGAATCAGGAAAATATTCGCGTTTCCGTTGAGGGAATATTCGTTTTGAGACGGAACATTAAAGCTGAGAGTGTTATCCTTTATTTATATATACTGGAAACCAAATATAAATGTTAAGCCCTCGGGATAGTGTCATGAGTAGGTTTGAAAATGCTCAGGTTGCTCAAAATATTTAGACTGAACAGCTTATATTACAGTCGTTTTGTGAAGAGGTTTATTCATTTTCGGTAAAACGTCTGGACATTGTTTATTCTTTTTTGTAATCCTAATTTGAAACCGTTTCTCACTGTTTTCATTTAAATCTCAAGGATGACTATACAAGGAATGCGATAGAGTTATATTCATTTTGCTTTGCTTTCTTTTCCTTTTTTTATTGTGGAACTATCAAGGAAAACGAGTCAGAATGATAAAATAAATACGCGAATGTTCAGGTTTCAAAGGAAGATTATCTGACGCGGGTCATCTGAAAAGTTCAAATGCTGACCAAGATGCTCCCATGAAAGATGTCCAAATGACATTTATTTTTCAAAATAATTCATCTAGCAGTCCACACATTTCTTCCGTCGTTGTTGCAGTATTGGATACCATTTGTAAAAAAGCTTTTATCCTGTTGGTTAAAATCCTCAGCAACAGAAGATATGACGTCATCATCACTGCGATATTGGTTGCTAAGATGATAGATGGGACCAACTCAGGACAATAGAAAGAGTGAACAACCAGTTCATAGCCACAGTCACGCACGTCAGCCATTGAAACCAAGAAGTTGTGTGCTGAAGCATAGTCCTGACGTGACAAGTAACCACTCGTCAGTTTTCCTGGACGTTTGGCCTCGATAGCCTTTCCTAACTGCCTCTGCAATTTGGTATAGTACTATGAATTGATAATGTGGCCATTTGACGATAATCAATAAACACAATGCCTTTTGCATTTGAACAACTAAGACCATCATCTTCCCTGCAAATGAAACGACTATGGGTTAATTTGGAGCAGGCGAGTAGTGATGTTTCCACTGCATGGATTATCTCTTTGTCTCTGGCTCAAAGAAATGGACCCAATACTCACCCTGGGTTAGGAAACATTCAAGAAATCCAGCTGGTTCTACCTCAAACAATGTCAGATTTTTCAAAAAATAAAATCAGCTTGGTGCGCTTTTGATCAAGTGTCAGCAGACGTGGCACCCCTCTGAGCAGAATCTTTCGTCGTGCCAATTTCATTGAGCAGAATATTTTAAACGCTCTTACGAGATAGTTTGATATCATTAGCTATTTGATTTATAGTCAGTTGCCTGTCATCCATCAACATGTGGTAAAAACTGTCAACATTTTCCTACATGGAGGCATTTGCTAGAACCCCAGACAATGTGTCATCTTCCCGACTCTCCCTTCCCCCCTTCTAAGTTCAGTTGCCAAGTTTTGCACTGTTGATAAAACTGGAGTGTCAACTCCTAATGTTACAAGCATGGCAATATGAATGTCTTTGGGAGCTAAACATTTTCTGTAGGTATTTGATAACACCGTGATGCCAAATGCTGTCCATTTTCAAGAGAAGCCAAAGATCAGTTTACCTAGAAGCAAACAATGTAGTTACTAATAAGAAGCGTTGAAATACATTTGTCTAAAGAAAAATACAAAAACCCGATTCTTTCTTGTTGTCCTACCTTCTTGTTCGCTCTATACTGATGATCTGGCAAAGTGCATTCGTAGATCATTAATAAATATACAGGGTGGGTGGATGAATAGAGCGTGCAAGAGAATCGGACAAGAGATAGGACAAAAACAAGACACCGGGAAAAGGAACGCGATATTCATGCTTAGAATGATATCAGAAAGAGCAATAAACCGCAGAAGGACGTGTATTTATGTTTTATAAACTACGCAAAGGTATTCAACTAAGTACGCCACAAGAATCTGCTGGAACTGCACAGAAAGCTTGATATATTCGGGAAAAATATTAAAATAATAAAAAAAAAATGGTATGCATGCGCACTGAGAATGAGTTCAGCGAATATAAAAAAAATAGAAAGGGGCGTAAGGATGTGTTTTCTCACTAGACTAATTAAACCTATACAGCGAGGCGATTCTGAGAGGATTGGACATCTTGCGGGGACTCAGCACTGGCGGCCACAATCTTAACAACACAAGATACGCAGACTATACAGTACTTATAGCAGACACGGAAAACAAACTACAAATCTACCTACAGAAGTTAACGAGGGAATGCGAGAAGTGAGTAACCATAAACTACAAGATGACAAAATGCATGGTCATCAGTAAAAATATGAGCCCGAAATGCAATTTGCAGATCGGTGACACCAGCATCAAACATGTGCGGAAGTTTATCTTGGAAGTGTTTTTGATCGGAGGACGGTAGGTACGACGCTGAGATCCGAAGACGGATTGGGATGGCCAAGGCTGCATTCCCAAAGCTGGGCAGAGTATTGCGAGACAGGAGGATTTCTTTGATGACAAAGAAAAGAGTACTGAGCTGCTACGTGACATCTTCCCCCCCCCCCCTATACGGCAGCGAATATTGGACGGTCTCATCAAAGATGAAGAAGAGACTCGAGGCAGCGGAGATGTGGTTCTACAGAAGGATACTAAGAATACCATGGAACGAGCGTGTAAGCAACGCCGAGGTCTTGGAAAGGATGCAAACAAGGATGAAGGTTATACTTAACATAAGGAAGAGGCAGATGAAATTACTGGGACAAGTAATGAGAAAGGATTGCCTGGAGAATCTGATACTCACAGGTCGAATAGAGAGAAAAAGAGACAATGGAAAGCAACGCATGATATACCTGGAGGGCATAAGCAAGTGGATGTCAGAAAGTGATCTGGAAGAGTTGACAGAGGCACTAAACTTATTGAGAGACACAAGGGAGAATTGGAGAGCCACGATCGCCTACGTCCTGAAAAGACACGGCGCATAAAAAGAAAGAAAGTAAGTAGGGATTTTTTTAAATTTGTTAATTAAATCCATATTCCTATTACAAATCTATTGAAGGAAATGATACATGTTCTTTATTAGAGGGGGAAATAAAAATAAATCTTCATATTTCAACGTAACCAATAGTGGTATCCACCGGTTTCCTCAAAAGGCCAGGGATGCAATGAACAACCTTCTGAAGGACATCGTCTGGGATATCATTGAGAACCTCCTGAATTTGTGTCCTTAAGTACACCTCTTCTGTGTGACCCCCACAGATAAAAATTACATGGAGTGAGATGTGAACTTATTGAAGACCATTCATATGATCCCCGTTGTCGTATCCAACATTCTAGAAAATATTGTCCTGACTACGGATGTACAGTAAGATCAAAATGGGGTGATGCACCATCCTACATGAATATCAGGTCACTAATGTTATCCCAGCCAGACATCGTGGACCACACGTAATTTTCGAGCATCTGAAGATATCAAAATTATTCATGGTGTCACGCAATAAGATATGTGCCGACGACTGTTGTTGTCATCATTCCGCACCATAGCGTCACATTCGGATCGTTATCACACGACAACCAATAATGGCAATTGTGACAATTGATGAAAGCACCAACATGGAATACAGCTTCCTTACTCCAGAGGATGTTTTCAAACAATTCAGGCCAATCTTTATTCCGACCTAGGCATTAACTCTCCATATTCCATTCTGCGATCACAGCCTTAAGGTTTTAGCTCCTGCGCGTAAATAAGAAATCTCTATTAGTCTTGTCTGTTGCTGGACTGCTTGTTGTGTTGATGTAGAAAACACATGTCCTGTTATATTTTCCCGTAACAATTATTGAGGACTCAAATGTGAGTCCGAGTAATAAATGAAAACACAAACGTAATATAAAACAAACGACAATGCACGTATCAAGAAAATTATCATAATTACAATAAAATAAGAAAACCTTTAAAGATTAATAACATAGTTTTGGAAATTAGTTTTCCCAGTGGAGGCTTGTATTTCGATAAGTCGGTCCTAAACGGGTCTGACGTACAAAACGTTAGGAACTTGAAAATATTAGTTAATGACGCAGCAATCTATTTGGGGTGGTTGATACTTCAATGTCCGACATCGACTGACTCACTCAACTCCACTGAGCTCAACTGGCCACCGTTACTACTTATTATGTGTGGGAGAGTCTATTACAATAGAATAGGTAATGTTCTAGTATAACACATAGAAAACATTTAAATTAGACAATGTGTTTGTACGTGTGCGATATTTATATAGGCCTTCGTGATAGATCCGTGTATGAAGTTGTACCGCTAAGGGGAAGGAAGACGTGGCTCTTGGGGCACAAGCCGTTGAGTTTGGAATACTCGGAGGAGTGTTACCACGGAATTCAGTGAGTAGCTATATCGAGTCTAGTCAGTTTCTTCTTCGTCACCGCGGCCCGTTGGTCCAGTGATGTGAGGCTTGCGTTGTTTCGTAACGGTCCGGGTTCGATTCTCTGTAGTGGATGCGCACAGCTGATGCGTTCCAAATAGGACGAAACGAACTTCCAGTGTTTTCGGCATTCTTTTGAGGATTCTTCTAGACTCTAGGAATATATATATATATATATATATATATATATATCAAACGAAACTTATTGAGAGAAATTACTTCGGCGAGTTTCTAGAGAATATATAGAATATAAAGCTCTGAAGTGACATGCTGATGATTGGTCGTCCTAAAACTGTGAACACTGAAAATTATACAGCTGAACGAAAAAAAAGATTGGTTATGTAGGCCTGAAAATTACTTTCATGTTTGGAAATAGTTATGGTCCGAGTCCTTGTACCACGGGTGATAGTCCAAGGTAGAACCAATAAAGAAGAACTCGAACACGGATATGGAATAACACAGATATATTACAAACAGGAATATATACAGAGAAGTAGAAGTGTTAGTAGAGAGAACAATGTAGTCTCGACCAGTATCACTATTCCAGTCTTGCAGCAATTGTCTGAACGCGACTCTGTTTCGGACTGCCTCTGACTCGACTCTTGACTCGACTTGAACTACTGACGATATTCAGTCACCCCCCCACGAGGGTGTCATGTGGCACAAGGCCTTTTTAACGTGGGCAATTCCCAAGCCATTAGGCTCGGCCAAAAAATAGCCCATTTGAACCAGTATAAACGGGTTCAGGGCCGGTTTTACCTCCCCGAAGGAGACTCCGCCCTTCGGCGTAGCCTCCTTCGGGTTCCTCCTGCCCGTAGGAAGAGAGTTTAACCGAACAGTCAGTTCAGAGGTGAACGACTGACGATATTCAGTCACCACCCACGAGGGTGTCATGTGGCACAAGGCCTTTTTAACGTGGACAATTCCCAAGCCATTAGGCTCGGCCAAAAAATAGCCCATTTGAACCCGTATAAACGAGTTCTGGGCCGGTTTTACCTCCCCGAAGGAGACTCCGCCCTTCGGCGTAGCCTCCTTCGGGTTCCTCCCGCCCGTAGGAAGAGAGTTGAACCGAACAGTCAGTTCAGAGGTGAACGACTGACGATATTCAGTCACCCCCCACGAGGGTGTCATGTGGCACAAGGCCTTTTTAACGTGGGCAATTCCCAAGCCATTAGGCTCGGCCAAAAAATAGCCCATTTGAACCAGTATAAACGGGTTCAGGGCCGGTTTTACCTCCCCGAAGGAGACTCCGCCCTTCGGCGTAGCCTCCTTCGGGTTCCTCCCGCCCGTAGGATGAGATTTTAACCATGCAGTCGGTTCAGAGGTGAACGACTGACAATATTCAGTCCCCCACGAGGGTGTCATGTGGCACAAGGCCTTTTTAACGTGGGCATTCCCGAGCCATTAGGGCTCGGCCAAAAAATAGCCCATTTGAACCCGTATAAACGGGTTCTGGGCCGGCTTTTACCCCCCGAAGGAGACTCCGCCCTTCGGCGTAGCCTCCTTCGGGTTCCTCCCGCCCGTAGGAAGAGAGTTGAACCGTGCAGTCAGTTCAGAGGTGAACGACTGACAATATTCAGTCACCCCACCACGAGGGTGTCATGTGGCACAAGGCCTTTTTAACGTGGGCATTCCCGAGCCATTAGGCTCGGCCAAAAAATAGCCCATTTGAACCCGTATAAACGGGTTCTGGGCCGGTTTTACCTCCCCGAAGGAGACTCCACCCTTCGGCGTAACCTCCTTCGGGTTCCTCTCGCCCGTAGGAAGAGAGTTGAACCGAACAGTCAGTTCAGAGGTGAACGACTGACGATATTCAGTCACCACCCCCACGAGGGTGTCATGTGGCACAAGGCCTTTTTAACGTGGGCAATTCCCAAACCATTAGGCTCGGCCAAAAAATAGCCCATTTGAACCCGTATAAACGGGTTCAGGGCCGGTTTTACTTCCCCGAAGGAGACTCCGCCCTTCGGCGTAGCCTCCTTCGGGTTCCTCCCGCCCGTAGGAAGAGAGTACAACCGTGTAGTCGGTTCAAAACTTGAACGACTGACAATATTCAGTCACCCCCACGAGGGTGTCATGTGGCACAAGGCCTTTTTAACGTTGGCAATTCCCAAGCCATTAGGCTCGGCCAAAAAATAGCCCATTTGAACCCGTATAAACGGGTTCAGGGCCATTTACCTCCCGAAGGAGACTCCGCCCTTCGGCGGAGCCTCTTCGGGTTCCTCCCGCCCGTAGGAAGAGAGTTGAACCGAACAGTCAGTTCAGAGGTGAACGACTGACAATATTGATCACGCCCCACGAGGGTGTCATGTGGCACAAGGCCTTTTTAACGTGGGCATTCCCGAGACATTAGGCTCGGCAAAAAAATAGCCCATTTGAACCCGTATAAACGGGTTCTGGGCCCAATTTTACCTCCCCGAAGGAGACTCCGCCCTTCGGCGTAGCCTCCTTCGGGTTCCTCCTGCCCGTAGGAAGAGAGTTTAACCGAACAGTCAGTTCAGAGGTGAACGACTGACGATATTCAGTCACCACCCACGAGGGTGTCATGTGGCACAAGGCCTTTTTAACGTGGGCATTCCCAAGCCATTAGGCTCGGCCAAAAAATAGCCCATTTGAACCCGTATAAACGTGTTCTGGGCCTGTTTTACCTCCCCGAATGAGACTCCGCCCTTCGGCGTAGCCTCCTTCGGGTTCCTCCCGCCCGTAGGAAGAGAGTTGAACCGAACAGTCAGTTCAGAGGTGAACGACTGACGATATTCAGTCACCCCCACGAGGGGTGTCATGTGGCACAAGGCCTTTTAACGTGGGCAATTCCCAAGCCATTAGGCTCGGCCAAAAAATAGCCCATTTGAACCAGTATAAACGGGTTCAGGGCCGGTTTTACCTCCCCGAAGGAGACTCCGCCCTTCGGCGTAGCCTCCTTCGGGTTCCTCCCGCCCGTAGGATGAGATTTTAACCGTGCAGTCGGTTCAGAGGTGAACGACTGACAATATTCAGTCCCCCCCCACGAGGGTGTCATGTGGCACAAGGCCTTTTTAACGTGGGCATTCCCAAGCCATTAGGCTCGGCCAAAAAATAGCCCATTTGAACCCGTATAAACGGGTTCTGGGCCGGTTTTACCTCCCCGAAGGAGACTCCGCCCTTCGGCGTAGCCTCCTTCGGGTTCCTCCCGCCCGTAGGAAGAGAGTTGAGCCGTGCAGTCAGTTCAGAGGTGAACGACTGACAATATTCAGTCACACCACCACGAGGGTGTCATGTGGCACAAGGCCTTTTTAACGTGGGCATTCCCGAGCCATTAGGCTCGGCAAAAAATAGCCCATTTGAACCCGTATAAACGGGTTCTGGGCCGGTTTTACCTCCCGAAGGAGACTCCACCCTTCGGCGTAACCTCCTTCGGGTTCCTCTCGCCCGTAGGAAGAGAGTTGAACCGAACAGTCAGTTCAGAGGTGAACGACTGACGATATTCAGTCACCACCCCACGAGGGTGTCATGTGGCACAAGGCCTTTTTAACGTGGGCAATTCCCAAACCATTAGGCTCGGCAAAAATAGCCCATTTGAACCCGTATAAACGGGTTCAGGGCCGATTTTACTTTCCCCGAAGGAGACTCCGCCCTTCGGCGTAGCCTCCTTCGGGTTCCCCCGCCCGTAGGAAGAGAGTACAACCGTGTAGTCGGTTCAAAACTTGAACGACTGACAATATTCAGTCACCCCCCACGAGGGTGTCATGTGGCACAAGGCCTTTTTAACGTTGGCAATTCCCAAGCCATTAGGCTCGGCCAAAAATAGCCCATTTGAACCCGTATAAACGGGTTCTGGGCCGGATTTACCTCCCCGAAGGAGACTCCGCCCTTCGGCGGAGCCTCCTTCGGTTCCTCCCCGCCCGTAGGAAGAGAGTTGAACCGAACAGTCAGTTCAGAGGTGAACGACTGACAATATTCAGTCACGCCGCCACGAGGGTGTCATGTGGCACAAGGCCTTTTTAACGTGGGCATTCCCGAGACATTAGGCTCGGCCAAAAAATAGCCCATTTGAACCCGTATAAACGGGTTCTGGGCCGGTTTTACCTCCCCGAAGGAGACTCCACCCTTCGGCGTAGCCTCCTTCGGGTTCCTCTCGCCCGTAGGAAGAGAGTTGAACCGAACAGTCAGTTCAGAGGTGAACGACTGACGATATTCAGTCACCCCCCCACGAGGGTGTCATGTGGCACAAGGCCTTTTTAACGTGGGCAATTCCCAAGCCATTAGGCTCGAACCCAAAAATAGCCGGTTTTACCTGAACCCGTATAAACGGGTTCTGGGCCGACGATATTCACCCCCCCGAAGGAGGACTCCGCCCTTCGGCGTAGCCTCCTGAACCCCCTCGTGTTCCTCCTGCCTCCCGTAGGAAGAGAGTTGAACCGAACAGTCAGTTCAGAGGTGAACGACTGACAATATTCAGTCACCCACCACGAGGGTGTCATGTGGCACAAGGCCTTTTTAACGTGGGCATTTCCCAAGCCATTAGGCTCGGCCAAAAAAATGAACCCCATAAATTGGTTTGAACCCGTAGTTAAACAGGTTCTGGGCCGACAATATTCAGTTTTACCTCCCGTGGGCATTGGAGACTCCGCCGGTTTTCCCTGAAGGAGACTCCGCCCTTAGCCTCCTTCGGGTTCCTCCCGCCCGTAGGAAGAGAGTTGAACCGAACAGTCAGTTCAGAGTTGAACGACTGACAATATTCAGTCACCCCCACGAGGGTGTCATGTGGCACAAGGCCTTTTAACGTGGGCAATTCCCAAGCCATTAGGCTCGGCCAAAAAAATAGCCCATTTGAACCCGTATAAACGGGTTCAGGGCCAATTTTACCTGCCCGAAGGAGACTCCGCCCTTCGGCGTAGCCTCCTTCGGGTTCCTCCCGCCCGTGGGAAGAGAGTTGAACCGAACAGTCAGTTCAGAGGTGAACGACTGACAATATTCAGTCACCCTCCCACGAGGGTGTCATGTGGCACAAGGCATTTTTAACGTGGGCATTCCCGAGCCATTAGGCTCGGCCAGTCCAGGGCCGGTTTAACCTCCCTGAAGGAGACTCCGCCCTTCGGCGTAGCCTCCTTCGGGTTCCTCCCGCCCGTAGGAAGAGAGTTGAACCGAACAGTCAGTTCAGAGTTGAATGACTGACAATATTCAGTCACCCCCACGAGGGTGTCATGTGGCACAAGGCCTTTTTAACGTGGGCATTTCCGAGCCATTAGGCTCGGCCAAAAAATAGCCCATTTGAACCCGTATAAACGGGTTCTGGGCCGGTTTACCTCCCCGAAGGAGACTCCGCCCTTCGGCGTAGCCTCCTTCGGGTTCCTCCCACCCGTAGGAAGAGAGTTGAACCGAACAGTCAGTTCAGAGTTGAATGACTGACAATATTCAGTCACCCCCCACGAGGGTGTCATGTGGCACAAGGCCTTTTAACGTGGGCATTCCCGAGCCATTAGGCTCGGCTCTTTTGAACCCGTATGAACGGGTTCAGGGGCCGGTTTAACCTCCCTGAAGGAGACTCCGCCCTTCGGCGTAGCCTCCTTCAGGTTCCCTCCGCCCGTAGGAAGAGAGTTGAACCGAACAGTCAGTTCCGACTGACAATATTCAGTCACCCCCCACGAGGGTGTCATGTGGCAAAAAGGCCTTTTTAACGTGGGCATTCCCGAGCCATTAGGCTCGGCCAAAAATAGCCCATTTGAACCCGTATAAACGGGTTCTGGGCCAGTTTTACCTCCCCGAAGGAGACTCCGCCCTTCGGCGTAGCATCCTTCGGGTTCCTCCCGCCCGTAGGAAGAGAGTTGAACCGAACAGTCAGTTCAGAGTTGAATGACTGACGATATTCAGTCACCCCCCCACGAGGGTGTCATGTGGCACAAGGCCTTTTTAATGTGGGAATTCCCGAGCCATTAGGCTCGGCCAAAAAATAGCCCATTTGAACCCGTATAAATGGGTTCTGGGCCGGTTTAACCTCCCCTGAAGGAGACTCCACCCTTCGGCGTAGCCTCCTTCGGGTTCCTCTCGCCCGTAAGAAGAGAGTTGAACCGAACAGTCAGTTCAGAGTTGAATGACGGACGATATTCAGTCACCCCCCCACGAGGGTGTCATGTGGCACAAGGCCTTTTTAATGTGGGAATTCCCGAGCCTTTTTAATGTGGGAATTCTCGGCCAAAAAATAGCCCATTTGAACCCGCATAAACGGGTTCAGGGCCGGTTTTACCTCCCCGAAGGAGACTCCGCCCTTCGTCGTAGCCTCCTTCGGGTTCCTCCCGCCCGTAGTAAGAGAGTTGAACCGAACAGTCAGTTCAGAGTTGAACGACTGACAATATTCAGTCACCCACCCACGAGGGTGTCATGTGGCACAAGGCCTTTTTAACGTGGGCAATTCCCAAGCCATTAGGCTCGGCCAAAAAATAGCCCATTTGAACCCGTATAAACGGGTTCAGGGCCGATTTACCTCCCGAAGGAGACTCCGCCCTTCGGCGTAGCCTCCTTCGGGTTCCTCCCGCCCGTAGGAAGAGAGTTGAACCGAACAGTCAGTTCAGATGTGAACGACTGACGATATTCAGTCACCCCCCCCACGAGGGTGTCATGTGGAACAAGGCCTTTTTAACGTGGGCATTCCCGAGCCATTAGGCTCGGGCCCATTTGAACCCGTATAAACGGGTTCAGGGCCGGTTTAACCTCCTGAAGGAGACTCCGCCCTTCGGCGTAGCCTCCTTCGTGGGTTCCTCCCGCCCGTCAGTCGTTCAGAGGTGAATGACCAATATTTCACAAGGCTTTTTTAACGTGGGCATTCCCAAGCCATTAGGCTCGGCCAAAAAATAGCCCATTTGAACCCGTATAAACGGGGTTCAGGCCGGTTTAACCTCCCTGGAGACTCCGCCCTTCGGCGTAGCCTCCTTCGGGTTCCTCCCGCCCGTAGGAAGAGAGTTGAACCGAACAGTCAGTTCAGAGTTGAATGACTGACAATATTCAGTCACCCCCCCACGAGGGTGTCATGTGGCACAAGGCCTTTTTAACGTGGGCATTCCCGAGCCATTAGGCTCGGCCAAAAAATAGCCCATTTGAACCCGTATAAACGGGTTCTGGGCCGGTTTTACCTCCCCGAAGGAGACTCCGCCCTTCGGCGTAGCCTCCTTCGGGTTCCTCCCGCCCGTAGGAAGAGAGTTGAACCGAACAGTCAGTTCAGAGTTGAATGACTGACAATATTCAGTCACCCCCCACGAGGGTGTCATGTGGCACAAGGCCTTTTTAACGTGGGCATTCCCGAGCCATTAGGCTCGGCCAAAAAATAGCCCATTTGAACCCGTATGAACGGGTCCAGGGCCGGTTTAACCTCCCTGAAGGAGACTCCGCCCTTCGGCGTAGCCTCCTTCGGGTTCCTCCCGCCCGTAGGAAGAGAGTTGAACCGAACAGTCAGTTCAGACTTTAACGACTGACAATATTCAGTCACCCCCCCCACGAGGGTGTCATGCCTTTTAACGTGGGCAAAAGGCCAAATTTGATTTGAACCCGCATAAACGGGTTCAGGGCCGATTTTTCCCGAAGGAGACTCCGCCCTTCGGCGTAGCCTCCTTCGGGGCGTCGTTGAACCGAACAGTCAGTTCAGAGGGTGAATGACTGACGATATTCAGTCACCCCCCACGAGGGTGTCATGTGGCAAAAGGCCTTTTTAACGTGGGCATTCCCGAGCCATTAGGCTCGGCCAAAAAATAGCCCATTTGAACCCGTATAAACGGGTTCTGGGCCAGTTTTACCTCCCGAAGGAGACTCCGCCCTTCGGCGTAGCATCCTTCGGGTTCCTCCCCGCCCGTAGGAAGAGAGTTGAACCGAACAGTCAGTTCAGAGTTGAATGACTGACGATATTCAGTCACCCCCCTACGAGGGTGTCATGTGGCACAAGGCCTTTTTAATGTGGGAATTCCCGAGCCATTAGGCTCGGCCAAAAATTGCCCATTTGAACCCGTATAAATGGGTTCTGGGCCGGTTTAACCTCCCCGAAGGAGACTCCACCCTTCGGCGTAGCCTCCTTCGGGTTCCTCTCGCCCGTAAGAAGAGAGTTGAACCGAACAGTCAGTTCAGAGTTGAATGACGGACAATATTCAGTCACCCCCACGAGGGTGTCATGTGGCACAAGGCCTTTTTTTGGGCCATGTGGGAATTCCCGAACCCTTTTAAATGGGGGAATTCTCGGCGAAAAATCCGCCCCCATTTGAACCCGCATAAACGGGTTCAGGGCCGGTATTTACCTCCCGAAGGAGACTCCGAACCCTTCGTCGTAGCCTCCTTCGGGTTCCTCCCGCCCGTAGGAAGAGAGTTGAACCGAACAGTCAGTTCAGAGTTGAATGAATGACAATATTCAGTCACCCCCCCACGAGGGTGTCATGTGGCACAAGTCCTTTTTAACGTGGGCATTCCCGAGCCATTAGGCTAGGCCAAAAAATAGCCCTTTTGAACCCGTATAAACGGGTTCCAGGGCCAGTTTAACCTCCCGAAGGAGACTCCGCCCTTCGGCGTAGCCTCCTTCGGGTTCCTCCCTGCCCGTAGGAAGAGAGTTGAACCGAACAGTCAGTTCAGAGTTGAATGACTGACAATATTCAGTCACCCCCCACGAGGGTGTCATGTGGCAAAAGGCCTTTTTAACGTGGGCATTCCCGAGCCATGAGGCTCGGCCAAAAAATAGCCCATTTGAACCCGTATAAACGGGTTCTGGGCCGGTTTTACCTCCCCGAAGGAGACTCCGCCCTTCGGCGTAGCCTCCTTCGGGGTTCCTCCCTGCCCGTAGGAAGAGAGTTGAACCGAACAGTCAGTTCAGAGTTGAACGACTGACGATATTCAGTCACCCCCCCCCACTTTTTTAAGGGTGCCATTAGGCTCGGCCAAAAGGCCTTTTAAATGGGTTCTGGGCATTTCCCCGAAGGAGCCACCCTTCGGCGTAGCCTCCTTCGGGTTCCTCTCGCCCGTAAGAAAGAGTTGAACCGAACAGTCAGTTCAGAGTTGAATGACGGACGATATTCAGTCACCCCCCACGAGGGTGTCATGTGGCACGGGCCTTTTTAAGGGAATTCCCGAGCGGTTTAACCTAGCCCATTTGAAACGGGAGACTCCGCCCTTCGTCGTAGCCTCCTTCGGGTTCCTCCCGCCCGTAAGAGAGTTGAACCGAACAGTCAGTTCAGAGGTGAACGACTGACAATATTCAGTCACCCCCCCACGAGGGTGTCATGTGGCACAAGGCCTTTTTAACGTGGGCATTCCCAAGCCATTAGGCTCGGACAAAAAATAGCCCATTTGAACCCGTATAAACGGGTTCAGGGCCGGTTTTACCTCCCCGAAGGAGACTCCGCCCTTCGGCGTAGCCTCCTTCGGGTTCCTCCCGCCCGTAGGAAGAGAGTTGAACCGAACAGTCAGTTCAGAGTTGAATGACTGACAATATTCAGTCACCCCACCACGAGGGTGTCATGTGGCACAAGGCCTTTTTAACGTGGGCATTCCCGAGCCATTAGGCTCGGCCAAAAAAATAGCCCATCTGAACCCGTATAAACGGGTTCTGGGCCGATTTTACCTCCCGAAGGAGACTCCGCCCTTCGGCGTAGCCTCCTTCGGGTTCCTCCCGCCCGTAGGAAGAGAGTTGAACCGAACAGTCAGTTCAGAGGTGAACGACTGACGATATTCAGTCACCCCCACGAGGGTGTCATGTGGCACAAGGCCTTTTAACGTGGGGGCCATTTCGGCCAAAAATATTTCCATTTGAACCCATGAACGGGTCCAGGGCGGTTTAACCTCCTGAAAGAGACTCCGCCCTTCGGCGTAGACTCCTTCGGGTTCCTCCCGCCCGTAGGAAGAAGAGTTGAACCGAACCCAGTTCAGATGAATGACAATATTCCACGTGGGGGCCATTAGGCTTTAGCCCATTTGAACCTCCTGAAGGAGACTCCGCCCTTCGGCGTAGCCTCCTTCGGGTTTCCTCCCGCCCGTAGGAAGAGAGTTGAACCGAACAGTCAGTTCAGAGGTGAATGACTGACAATATTCAGTCACCCCCCACGAGGGTGTCATGTGGCACAATGCCTTTTTAACGTGGGCATTTCCGAGCCATTAGGCTCGGCCAAAAAATAGCCCATTTGAACCCGCATAAACGGGTTCAGGGCCGAGTTTACCTCCCCGAAGGAGACTCCGCCCTTCGGCGTAGCCTCCTTCGGGTTCCTCCCGCCCGTAGGAAGAGTTGAACCGAACAGTCAGTTCAGAGGTGAATGACTGACGATATTCAGTCACCCCCCACGAGGGTGTCATGTGGCACAAAGGCCCGTGGGCATTTGGAGCCATTTTTTAACGTGGCCCATTTGAATTCGGGCCATTGAAGGAGACTCCGCCCTTCGGCGGCTCGGGGCCCGTAGGAAAAGTTGAACCGAACAGTCAGTTCAGAGGTGATGACTGACAATATTCAGTCACCCCCACGTATAAACCTTTTCTGGGCCATTAGGCTTTAGCCCATTTCCCGCATAAACGGGAGACTCCGCCCTTCGGCGTAGCATCCTTCGGGTTCCTCCCGCCCGTAGGAAGAGAGTTGAACCGAACAGTCAGTTCAGAGTTGAATGACTGACGATATTCAGTCACCCCCACGAGGGTGTCATGTGGCACAAGGCCTTTTTAATGTGGGAATTCCCGAGCCATTAGGCTCGGCCAAAAAAATAGCCCATTTGAACCCGCATAAACGGGTTCAGGGCCATTTTACCTCCCGAAGGAGACTCCGCCCTTCGGCGTAGCCTCCTTCGGGTTCCTCCCGCCCGTAGGAAGAGAGTTGAACCGAACAGTCAGTTCAGAGTTGAATGACTGACAATATTCAGTCACCCCCCACGAGGGTGTCATGTGGCACAAGGCCTTTTTAACGTGGGAATTCCCGAGCCATTAGGCTCGGCAAAAAAATAGCCCATTTGAACCCGTATAAACGGGTTCTGGGCCGGTTTAACCTCCCCGAAGGAGACTCCGCCCTTCGGCGTAGCCTCCTTCGGGTTCCTCTCGCCCGTAGGAAGAGAGTTGAACCGAACAGTCAGTTCAGAGTTGAATGACTGACGATATTCAGTCACCCCCCCACGAGGGTGTCATGTGGCACAAGGCCTTTTTAATGTGGGAATTTCCGAGCCATTAGGCTCGGCCAAAAAAATAGCCCATTTGAACCCGCATAAACGGGTTCAGGGCCGGTTTACCTCCCGAAGGAGACTCCGCCCTTCGGCGTAGCCTCCTTCGGGTTCCTCCTGCCCGTAGGAAGAGAGTTGAACCGAACAGTCAGTTCAGAGTTGAATGACTGACAATATTCAGTCCCCCCCACGAGGGTGTCATATGGCACAAGGCCTTTTTAACGTGGGCATTCCCGAGCCATTAGGCTCGGCCAAAAAATAGCCCATTTGAACCCGCATAAACGGGTTCTGGGCCAGTTTAACCTCCCCGAAGGAGACTCCGCCCTTCGGCGTAGCCTCCTTCGGGTTCCTCTCGCCCGTAGGAAGAGAGTTGAACCGTGCAGTCAGTTCAGAGGTGAACGACTGACAATATTCAGTCACCCCCCCACGAGGGTGTCATGTGGCACAAGGCCTTTTTAACGTGGGCATTCCCGAGCCATTAGGCCCGGCCAAAAAATAGCCCATTTGAACCCGTATAAACGGGTTCTGGGCCGGTTTAACCTCCCCGAAGGAGACTCTGCCCTTCGGCGTAGCCTCCTTCGGGTTCCTCTCGCCCGTAGGAAGAGAGTTGAACCGTGCAGTCGGTTCAGAGGTGAACGACTGACTTTTTGCCTACTCCTGAGGCGCAGTATTTTTTAAGTATGGAAGAGTCCATTATTATTATTATGGGTAAGATCCCATAAATAAATACAGTAATAGTTAAGGTGCTTAACTATTACCCAATTGCCGATTGTCTATGTTAAACGATTCTTCTAGTTTTCCTTTTCCTAATCAAGTCGTAGGCCTCATTCACTGGCTTCACTCTATTATTATAAATATTATTGTTTTATTTCTTTTGGTTCATGATGTATACTCATTTCTTTCCGGTTCCTGACCAGAGACCTATGGTCAGAAATTGTACAGTGATATTTTCCACTGAGAAGTTGCGAAAAAAATTCGCACATATTTTACATAGATAAAGCCCTTCATAAGGTGTGAGCTTATTGGAATCATTTCCAATCAATCCGAGGCCTCCATTTAAAACTGGAATTGATAATGTCCCCTTGCGCCACATTTTTGAGATTTCGAATGCAAGGTCCTTGTATTTTTATAGTTTTGAAGATCTTCAATGGTCCATTAATAACATTATTATTATTATTTTTGTTGTTGTTGTTGTTTATTTCCTTTTGTTTCTGGTGTGGTCATATTTCTTTCCTAAGAAACTTAACATTTTCCATTGAGCAGTTTTTAAAAGTAAACGAATCCCGCACATTTTACCTTCGTAAGGTATGGGCCGTACTTGTGGGCAAAATCTTTTATATTTCTTTAAGGCATGGGCTACCAAAGATTCCTTCAATGAGTCTATTGAAATCTTTTCCAATCAATCCGAAGCCTCCAACTACAATTGAAATTGATACTGTCCTCCTGTGCCACATTTTTGAGATTTCGATTTCATTGTCCTTGTATTATTATTATTATTATTATTATTATTAATAATAATAATAATAATAATAATATCAACAACTGTTTTAAATAGGATGTTATGTGAGAGGTTCAGTTAACAAATAAGTCATGAAGAATAACATGAACTCATTCAATGCTATTAGGTGAATAGATTTAGTAGGAATCCAGTAGTCATGCACATTAATGGGAAAATCAAGGAATCAGAATAAAATTTAGATTGTAGGATGCACACAAAAATATTTTGTGACGTGTGACAGCGCAAATATCTTTGATTATCATCTATGGATAAAAATTATATACGTCTAATAAAAAAGTGAAATTGTGGGGAATATTCTGGGGCTAGTTATAAACTGGCCTATCCTAACTTATACCAGCCTATACTAGAATATTTTCTCTTATATTCTGGGTTGAGATATACGGTGGGCTGTTACACCAGGCCAGATGAAATTTTCTTTCTGTCACATGGGTCTGATATGAGCCAATATTTTGAGATTTTAAGCGACTATTTTCTGAAGTATCCAGCCGAATAGACGAAATTCGTGTTAATAATGTTAAGAGATTCGTTCAAATCTTATCATGGGATATGAATTAAAAAGGATTTAACTGTAGATATTTGGTAACCGCAATCACCAACTGGAAATAATGTCATAACCTGAAGCTTTGTCGGATGATTATCCGCAATGAGTCAATAATTAATGGTGATATATATATATATATATATATATATATTCATCAGAATTGATCCTCTCGACTACTCTTCCTTAGCGTACTCAATAATGTACAACAGATACTAATTAACAATGGCTTCCCTAGCCACCTTATAGACCACCAAATGAGACTATTCTCCCCAACTCAAATAACAACGATAGTGAACATACAGTGACACGCATAAGTATTGGATACATGTTATTTTCTGTTATAACTCTAGTTTATGTTCGCCATTTTGCCTGATATTTGGTAAGTAATATCACGTAATGTTGTTTTAGTTGTATGTGGAAGGAAAATTAAAAACTCATGGTTGAATCCATTTTTTTTTATCAAAGTTCAAAATTACCCTATGCAGAAGTATTGGATACATCAATTTAATATTTTGTTGTGTAGCCTCTGTTTTGTTTCACTGCTTCCAGTCGCTTTCTATAGTTGGCCACAAGTTTTCCATACTGATCCACCGTTACTTTACCCCATTCTCCCTTGCATAATTCTTATAATTGCTCGATATTTTGTGGATTCCGCTTATGAACTTTAACCTCCAAAATATCTCACAAATTCTCAATTGCATTCAAGTCAGGAGACTGACTTGGCCAATTAAGAGTATTAATAACATTATTTTCAAACCATTCCTTTGTCGGTTTTGCAGTATGTTTGGGATCATTGTCGTGTTGAAGCAAAAAGTGTCATTACATCGGTCACACAACTACATGTCTATCCAGACGCCTTACGTCACACCTATCTGACCAGAGATTCATTAGAACCCATTTAAACACACACAGAAACCTACCAGGCTCCATTCGAAATATACTAGTAGAAAACACAAACATAATAACCTCATCCACTTGTAAAAAAGATTAAAAATAATGGAAGGCCTAATAATAAAAAAGCCAACTCTTAACAATATTAACTACGAACTAGGCCACAATGTTCTAACCGTGTTCTGAAAATAAAACATCTCTATAACACATTAAAGGCATACACATAACGTACATACCCAATTAAACTGAAAAATAAAATCATTCTTGATAATGGATCAATATGATGATAGTAGTCGTGGCTCCTGGAGAGACAGTCCTATGGTTATAGAGAAACTGAGTCGAGTTCCACCACGGAATATGTAGGTGAGCGGCGCTATATTGAGTCTGATTTGCTACGTCTTCGCCACCGAGGCCCGTTGGAACAGTTGGTATGACGCTTGCATGATAACCTAACTGTCAGGGTTTCAATTCTCGGTAGTGGATGCGCACAGTTGATGAGTCCCATATGTAGGACGAAACGGCCGTCTAGTGCATTCTGTTGAGGTTTTTTTCAGACTCGATGTATTACTTTATTATCAAATCCTCCTAATAATTTCTATCATATATATATATATATATATATATATATATTGTTCCAGTAAGTACCCGACACCTCCTGTTATCGCCTAATTTTTCAAGAGCCAGACCAGGCGGAAAAATGGAGTACTCATGTCATACTTGGGCATATATATATAGTAAAGGTAACAAATCCTTTGCTATATAATCCAAATGGATTCTATGTATATAAAATATTGAAACTTATCCATAAAAAGAGATCAATGTATTTATTAATACAGAGAAATATAATTAATAAACAATGAAATCCAAAATTACCTAATATAGGGAATATCCTATTTCGGGAGACGAGAATATAGGTCGTCTGTCTTATCAACTCCAGTGTGGACAAGACAAGGCTTGACAATCAGACGAGTGATATCTTCGTCAGCCGCCGAAATAGGCTATTCCACATATGAGGTAATTTTGGATTTTATATATATATATATATATATATATATATATATATATGTATGTATGTATTCGAAATAATTACTCTGATATCGTTTAATATGTTTATTACTCCGTTCCCAAAAGCTTTTCCTGTTACTCACAATGCCATGTCTGCACAGCTTGCTGCGCCTCACCATGGGAGCTAAACAAGCGACTTTTCAGGTTGTCCTTCAAGTGGCCGAAGATATGTTAATCGAAGAAGAGCGTCACTCTTGCTGTACTTGGTCGTGCATTTTCATTTTTGACGAATTGCGTCTTTAAATGAAAATGGCAGCAAAGTACAATACGGTGCATTGTTGACGGCGTCTTCATGGTCCTGGAACACCTTCAAAATAGGTAATTTCGTTATTCTAAAAGACCCTAACCATCATTTGCTTGCAGAATGGATGCTCTTTGAATTTTGAGGGCACGATGAATTTTGTTACTCCATGCTTTGCCTCTGGCTCTCTGGTTCGTCGTCGCCTGTAACGATTCGATCCAAGATACTGGGTTCTAGCGTTGGAGAAACTTTCATCGCAATATCTACACATTGCTGTTTCCGTTGGTCTGTAAACTGTTTTGGCACATATAGTGAATGAACCTTACGCTACTCCAAGTTATCATGCTCTATGGTTTGTGTAGGTTTATAACTAATACCCACGTCTGCCAACACTCGTACTGACTTGATTCGTCTCTCTTTCGCGATGAAGGCATCCACTCTGTTGTTAAGTGCGCGGTGTGGGTGGGTGGGTGTGCAGGTCGGCTTACGTCGTTACAGCGATTCGTTTTTCCATGGTCCGTGTTCTATACTACGCCAGCATCCGGTTATAGATTACCGCATATGTGACTCTTTCTGCACCCAGAAAGCGCACTTCTGTGCGTCGTTCCTTGGTGATGCAATCGAAGAATGGTGAGTCCATATGTCTGACATTGTTGGTACCTGTCACCCGACTGAACGATGGATTGTTCCACGCCAGCGTGGTGTCACACGTTAGCACCTTTTTTTTAGTTTTAGTGAGTAATATCAATGATTCCCTTACTTTGAAAATTTACAATCGTATATATATATATATATATATATATATATATATATATATATATATATATATATATATATATATATGGCTTAATCTTCCTTTAATTGTAATGTTCAAACTAATATCGGAAGAATTTTCATAAACTATAATTCATAAGCACGGACTGAGAAGGCGAAGTGCCCGATCCCGAGGTTGCGGGGACTGGCTAAATTTTGACATTTGACCCGAGTATACACGCTCGGTCCTTCACATTAAACTTGCCCTTGCTTACGAAATTGGGTAAATACCATTCTTCTGTAGTCAGTCGGAGAGAATTCTAATGACGTCACGGCCGGTAGACTCAGCAAGACATAATAAGACATAAGTTATAACAATATAATATATATATATATTATAATATATATATATATACAGCGAAACATTACTGTCTGCGAATGGCATAATTTAGCTCTTGAAAACATATGTTGAACGACAAGCTAATTTTAAAAACAACGGTCACCTGCGTAAATGCGAAGCTCTTCAGTAAAATGAATGGAGCATTTTGGCTGCTTGTCGTTTACGTTTGTAAAAAAAACAAAAACAAAAAACAATACGCTAGATTTGGCTCGTTCTGCCGAGAGAAGATGAGTCAATGGTAGAATCTCTGACTCGGTTGGTTTTCTATATAAGTGTGTATTTGGGAAGCATTCTCTCTTTTATGTAAGTTTAATTAAAAACGACTAACAAGGTATTATGTCTAAGTATAATTTTTCATGTTTTCTTCATTTTTCTTTCTTTTCTCGACGTAAATTATATAACATTTGTCCAAATGTTTTAGCCGATCGTACTGGCTATAATGTTAGTCATTATCAAGGTGGAATTTTATTTTTACTTTTAACTAAATATATGGACTGTTTTATGCATATATCTAAAGGTATAGGAATGCATTATTTTCCAAACACGATCTGCATATTGTAGCCGTATTCATAATTTATATTATTGTGTGTTCTCTTGTTTTTAATTAATAATGCTTCCATTATTTTTAGCTATTTTTGCAAATGGATGAGGTTGTTATAATTATATTATCAACGAGTATTTTGCTGATAGAGTTTGGTAGATCTCCATGTCTAATGAGACCTAATTGAGCTATTTTCAGTGAAATGTAACGTGTGTCTTCTTGTTAAGCGTGTTGTAGTATACCCCATATAATTATTTACAAACTTAGATTTATCGCGAACACAGTTCCTTAAGCGACATTTTGTACAAAAATCAAAATCAAATGCAGGATAACTATAAGCAAGACAAATCTTCGCTTAGAAATATTATAAAGAAATATACAATTCCAGACAACAAAAACAAGAAAATTAAATTATCTACTATAAAACAAAATTAAAACTGCTAATCTCATTGTGAAAAATAATAATTCACCTGCAAGATGTAAATTACCGAGAACGAATGTTATTTAGGAATTCATATTTCTCTAAACTTTTACCTTTTTCGTCTTGCTTATTTTTTGGCTCCTGCCATGTTCATTAAGTACTGCAAAATTTACATTGTCATCATTCTTTAACTTTTTATGTACAAAGTCCCCGAGAAAATAAAAATAAAAGTACTTCTCAGCAAAATATTTCATTATGCCTAATAACTTTTGGTTTAGTTAATTTGTTTTGATCAACTTGTCGGCTCGTTAACAAAACGAGCAAAACAAAAATGCGACCATCTTTCTTTTGAATAATAGAAATAATAATTGATTAAATAATCTTCCAATTATTGATATCACTTAAATCACTTCTCCGTCTGAAAAAAAAAATCAGCTGACTGATTATTCAGCTTTTACCAATAGTGTGTCATTGTTTTGACTAAAAGTAAAGTTTAAACAAGTTTAGATTCAAAGTTTTGAATTTGCAATGAACTGGAAACAGAACAAAAGTTCCTCATTTATGATTAATAATTGTGTTCTGGCATATATACAGTTCAGGCTTATATAGTGATGGCTAAATTGTCGCCATTTTATATTTTCAATTTCGCGCATGCGCGTTGTTTGTCTTTGATTTTCTCGACTGCACAGTATATTATGATCAGGTGAATACCTTCTGTAAGAAAAAGAGAACCATAACGGAATTTACTATGCCGGAAATTTGGAAACGGCATGCTGTTATGTTTATGTTTTACGCCGAAAACTCCAATAGAAACATTTTAGAGTATTTGGGTGTTGTTGTGTATGATACACCTAATTTACATAAGTGGAGTACCGACCATATAAATATGGGTTGGTACCGGAAGACGACGGAAGATTAAGAGATCGAATCCAGAGACTCTGCCCGACTGCGACTTAGTCAACCCATTCTGCAGGAACAGTCTTCCCAAGAATATACCAAAACTACCTGTAAATATTGTGTACCTTTTTTCATTGTTTCAATACATTTTGTTACGTACATTTTGTGTTGTATTATTATTATTCCATGCTTATTCAAGCTTCAACAGGTGTCAATCTGAGTGCAGAGGATTCGGAAAGAGTTGAATGATAAATCAAGTCAGTATCATGGTGTTTGGAGTGATAACTAGTGATGCTGACCATATGCCTCCATACATCTTCCGACAGATTCAATATGGAGGCCTGCATCAATTAACTTAAGTTTGGAGTACTGTCCTGGGTGAAGAGGATGGCTGATGGAAAACTCTAGGTTTGGCAACAGGTCTCTGCACTATGCCACACAAACTGGAGAACCCAGATATTGCAGGTAAGCAACTTATCAAATGAATTAGTTATTGAAAGAAATAAGTACAACCATAATCACATCTAAGGAATGCTACAACTACTTAAATTGAAAATAACATACATTAAACGGAAAAGAGTGACGCTATCTTGTGTTTTCATTCATGCTTTTATTCCCCACCCAAAGACAAATTGTACATATAGAGACTAGTTAAAACTACTTAAAGACTTCAAGTATTATGGCGGCTGTAGTAAGAATTCTAAGTAAGAATGTGTCGTTTTGGTGTAAGGAATAATGTTTAATGTGTGGGTCAGTAATCGTGGCTAGGTAAGTTTAAGATAGATTGAGGACCAGATATCCTCTATCTGCCCTTTGGTTTTGTACCACGTTGGTTTTATTAAAATAGAATAAATATTACTATCCGATATGGTACCTATACTTCATGAATTTAAGCGCAGTACTTGATTGACGGCAAGGTCTCAAATTATACAGTTGAAATGGCTAGATGCAACCGTAAGTTCTATGCTAACAGATTCGTCTATCGCTTTTCTTGCTTCTGAAATTCTGTTCCGGATAAGCTTCGATCATCAAAAATTAATTGTAATGTCAATCGTTATCATATGTCTTCTTAATCCTCGTTCTTTAATTGTCTTCACTCTTCAACTCCTTGCTAAATAGTGGCTTTAATACCTTGTTTGGGGTGAAATGATTATAAAAATACATTTCTAAAGATGCGGGGAAAATAATTGACTCATCCTATCGTTCCAGGCTACGCTTTATTTCGCCACTTCAGAACTTACAGCTAGGACTTAATACGATCATGGAGTCAAATTACCCGATGGCTCCAGGATATACCTAAAGTCTTCTGTCATGTTTTATCTCAAAATATTATAGATAGAATGTGTTCAAGTTGCTCAAACTTCATTTTTTAGCCTCGGTAGATTTCAAAAACGTTTACTTGTAGAAGAAGACCTATTCTCTACACCCTACACCTTTTTTTCCTAAAGCTGCACTATTGCAAGCATCTCGGTAACCCATCTTTAATTTCGTGGCAAATCTACAAAGGAGCGCTATACTTTCGATTCTATATTTCAGACCGTTACATCTGGAACACGCCTTAATACATCCACGTTGTCAAATCACTCTCATTTCCTGCATTGTTACTTCAGTTTTGCTTTTTTTTTTTGTTAAGAACTGCCACTTTGCAGAACAAGCTCCCGCGGTGGTGCTTCCCTTAACACTCCAATCTTAATTAATCATTTTCTATTCTCCTTATTCATCATTCTAATATAAAAAACAGAAGTATATTCAGTCTAATTGTACGCATATTATACAACAGAATTTATAATAGTAACGCCATAGACGAGCACTATTTAATTAACAAGAAGCCTAATTTAATTTTCTTTTAATTATTAACTACCGTATTTGACGGCATATAAGGCGCACTTTTTCTTTACTAAAAATCTCTTTTAAAATTACCCTGCGTCCTATATGTCATATGTAGGTTTCAAATTCGCAATAGTCGGCCGAAATTAGCTACCTAGTAACTTATATTAGCTTAGATTTTAGAGTACCTTTCATATACCTATTGTCATTATTTAAAAGGCTATTATGCAGATTAAAAGTGTTATCATTGATAATATTCATTATATTAATTTCATCACGTTTAATATTAGTACTTTGTTTCATGAAAATTATATGTAATAAATTCAAATTATGTATTTGTAAAATATATTTGTTTCATTAATATTTTTCTTTTGATAACTTCCGGTTTCATTGGTATAAATACAATCAGAATTTTTATATCCTAATTATTCCATGATAGCAATATTGAAAATGAATATCAAAGTTTTGATAACGAAGACAACGAATTTTATGGATTTGAATATGAATCAAATTTTAATGGCAACTGTACTGTTTGGCTCAATTGTAATAATTGCTTGATTTTTATTTTGTTTTCTTACTTTTCGATATAATAAAGTTTTATAAGCTTGTATTCTTTTTTCCTATTATTTTTCGTTTAATTTTAATAATGGCTTGTTTAACGCATAGATATAGCCTAGGCTGTACCATTTACTAATAATTTTACTAATTACTCATTTTTTCTTGATTTGCCCTGCTGAAATTGGAGTGCGTCTTATACACCCGTATGTTTTATATGCTATCAAATACCTAGTTATTAAATAAAGTTCATTCAACAAGAAAACGAATAATATTCATTGATTTAATTTTGCTCACACTATTAGTAATGTACGGGCTGACCACTCGTATCCGAGTATACCTGTTTGTTAGGACGGTAAACCAATCCCTATTGCAGTCGCCTGTTCAGGCAATTGCATGCTTGCTCAAAACTCACAGAGCCCATATATGCTGGGTGGATCTTTACTGGAAGAAAGCGTAATATATAGAGTGATCAAAGCCAGTGCGCTCAAAACCTCAGTCACGATGACTCGCTACTTTGTGCTAGCGCAACCATCAACGGCTCCCAAATAGTTCCATCAACATAATTTCACTCAAGCCGTGTTATGGTCTTCAGAAAATTTTCAGACGTACCGAACGCTGGAATCACCTCTACAGACTGATAACATGGCCATTTTCCTAACAAATCGACCATTCACACTATTGGTGATATGAGGTAAGTTTAATTGATTTATGTTCCTATGGTACAACTAAAGCGAAAGGTTAGTTCGTTGTTCATAGAAAGTCCATATTCAATACGCAAAAAGAATATTTACCAAACACTTTTATGAAAACAGAATTCTAGTGAAGAATGCATTTTATCTTGTCTTTTGTTCCTCAATAAGAGTTAAAAACTCGGAAAAATAGATCGGCGAACCAAATTCGGTGTCCGACGAAATTTTCGAGCAAATGCCTTAGGAATCGCTACAAACCCATCTTCTCTTCCCACCATCTATGGGTTGAATAACAGTGCTGACTGAGCTCTCATGACTTGAACAGACAACTAATATAGGGAAAGAAAAACTCTGAGTTCAAAAACAGATCGAAAAAAAACTTAAACAAACAAGTGTTGCTATGGCTGCATTATATATTGTAACCCTATTATACGGAATTCGTGATGTAACATGACGTATTCTTCTAAATCAATTTTACGACTTGATTATTAAAAGAATTAAATGAAAAAGTATTCTAGCCAAAATATCGTTTAAATAAATTCTGAAATTCCTTTGTTATTCAAATCGAGTTATTCAAATCATTCGACTAAATTTGCCGTGCATTTCTACTAAAAAGACAGCAAAGTTCCTTGGAAATTTTAATAGAATTTGAAGAATCTAGAGAGAAACAGATGTACCTGTCATTTTCTCAAGATGATTAAATATTTATTGTTTATATTGACGTCTTTCTAATGATTTAAATACAAACATAATTGTGTGTTTCACTAGATAGAAAAAAGTATATTTCAAGCGTCTTTGTGGACAAAGTTCTACTCGCTTTATTTATTAATGCATGTCTAAAATCTTTCTACAATGGTTGAATTTTTCTTTTTAATTTTCATTCTCTCGAATTCTGAAATGTTTCGTAGTTTCAGTGACAAGTTAGAAATATTATATTAAATAAAATTTATGAACTAATAACCGATCATTCCCATATACACAGTAAAATAGTTGATCTATAACAGTATATCATGTGCATTAAAATGTAGCATTAAATTTAAACGAATAATTTTTTTAGCCTGGATAAAGTTCAAAAGCATCTAATTGGACTTGTGGGTGATGAAAGGTCTCCTCCTACAACCCCTTTGGTACAAACGAAGCGGTGGAACCCCTTTTCAATTCTATCACTGATCTGACAAGTTACTTCCCTTAGTTCCGCTAATTCTGAACTTCACAGCCGTTATCTCACGCACACTGTTCCGATATCCTTTGTATTCCATTAGTAAGGAGGAATTCCCACTTCGACAGTTTCTATCCAAATTACGCTATTTTCTGGAATAAACTCGATAGAATGTTTTCCAGTTTAGGGTTATATATATATATATATATATATATATATATATATATATATATACACTTTTCACACACACACATATATATATATATATATATATATATATGTATATATATATATTATATTTAAATTCTACGTCTTATCACCTGTTTTTCTATTCAGAATATTGTATTAACATTGGTTGTTATAGTAACAACGTTTATACATCATCTTCAGATCCGAGCTCAGTAACCGCCTGACACTTTCGCATCCCTTATTCAGTCCTAGGAGGTAGAATGTTCTCATTTCACTTCCTAAGCTTAGAATATATCTGCTTAATTCTCTCTGCCTATTAACCTTTAACGTTTGTGTCTCTTGTTCGTCTCTTCTACTCAAGTAGGATAAATGGCTTTTTCTTGACGTAGAATTAACTGGATAAATGTCGTAATTAACAAAACCTCGAACAATCTAGTAATGTCATTTTGAGATCTATACCGAAATTCTATGCAAAACTAGTGGCATTTTTAATGTCTTTTTTTTCTGAATAACTAACACCAAATTGATAATCTCTATGCTAGGTCTACTGAGAAAGTTTTCAGTGCCTGGCATGTGCGGTAATTCTTTCACTCATTCATATACGATGTGACATGCTTGATCTCGGATACTAAGTCCTCCACACTTACTTTGAACGGATAGCAGAGTTAGGGTTGTTTTCTGTATAACAACTGCATGGGATGTAGTATAAGCTTTTCTTGGTCATCTTTACTTCTGAGAGATGGAGGTTGGTTTCTAGAGAAATATCTTCGAATTGTTTAACTGATTTTGTGATCTGACCTGATGTTGTATGTAGTGCAAATTTGCTGAATGTGCACCTAATATATGGTAGACAAACCATTGAGGCTTTTCATTGTTGTCTTTCATTCCTTTATACCTGCATATCGAAGTTTATATTATGTTTTAAGGGAAGATATTTTCAAGGAATATATTTTCACCTAAATCGTATGGTAATTGGTTGGTCGTTTTGTTTTATGGCATATCAACCTCAGTGGGTCATTTAATAACAACAAAATTTTTAAAATAGATTCATAGCGATAGTTTGGAAAAAAAGGTGTGTATGTATTGATATATATTTGAAGTATTTTTCAATTACGCACATTTTTTTAGTACAATTCAAAAATGTATAGTATTGTATTACTGGTATTTTTTAAGTATTGCTGATAATAATTTTTCCTTGAAAAATTATTTCTAGTAATAATTTTTTTATTACAAATTATTTCTGGTATTGAAAACTATTTTTACACAAGTTTGGGTGTTAACTATTTGCCCATAGCTGGGACCCTAACACGTGCTACCACCCCGGGTCAGGGTGGACCTGAGAACACCAGCAACCAGAGGTTGTTCCACGCTCCTCAAAACCTCCTGATCAGAGGCCTTGCTGTTGGACGTAGGGTAATACTGAAAGGCGCTCCTTTACAGCAGGTAATGTAGGTGGTAATTTTTTTCGGTTTCAGAAACGCGTATCTTTGTCATATAAATATTCATTACTAGCAGTAGAGCCCGGCGTTGCCCGGAGATGTAACAGTAAGAGATAGATCAAGTATCGACCATCATAAAGACTGAAAAATAAAACTGACAAAGATTATTGTTTAAGGTTGACGGACACACATGTCTTAATTATTTTTTTTGTTTTTTTTACTAATTGGTCAAACCCAAACAAAAACAATTGTTTTCAATCGTTATGAGTCAACCGATTGAATAGAATTTTATTATAAACAATTGTCTTGTAAATGGAAATTTTAAAGCATTCTGAATGTAAAAATAAAGAAAAAAAGTGTGCAAGACAATAAGAAACACTACCTGCCAAAAAAAAGTGAAGTTTTGTTGAAATCGGTTGAAAAATGTAGGAAATCCGATCCCATATATAAACGAACACACACACACACACACAACCTGGGTTTTATAATAAGTATAACTCGATATGAGTTGTCCCCCTTTCATTCTCGCGATGCCTCTTAATCGTGTTTTCAAATTGATTTCGTGTAAAAACAATTGTGTTTACCAATTTTTGGCGCTGTTAGAACCACCGCAAGGTAATTTTACGTAGTCCTGTGAAGTTTTGTTGAAATCGGTTGAAAAATGTAGGAAATCCGATCCAATATATAAACGTACAGACACACACACACACAAACACACACACACACACACACACACACACACAACCTGGGTTTTATAATAAGTAAGATTTCATTTCTATTTTATAGAAAAATATTTTTTTTTAATTATTTTATTTGGATATCATGCTGTATCGTTAAGTTGAAAACATATAGCTGGTATGGTCAAAAAGGGCTGCGGAGATGAATGTGGAAATATATCGACTGAGCTATTTTTTTCATCACAATTAATATAAAAGATAAATAAAAAAAAAGTCAAACTTTATAATTATTTACTTGATATGAATTGTGACTCCACTGGATTAAAACGTAAGTTTAATGTTAATGTGTATGCAACAAAAACGTATGTGTAAATTTTGTTCATCTCTTTCGACTCTCAACATCTGAACTGTATCGTATGTGGCAAGTTTGTCCACCCTGACATATAGGGTGGAACAAATACATCGTCGAAAGATGTACACACCACTCCAATACATTCAATCAAAACGATAACAAGCTATTGGCAAAAGTAGAATAATCTCCGAGAAATCTTTACAAGGCTGTTAATTAAATTAACTTATAGTAATAAAATTTGTATAAATTGGATAATAACGGATTCCTTTACTATAGATACCTCCACGAAAACGCTAAAAAATCAACATACGGGGATGAAAACATGATCCCAACGTAATAAAAACATAGTTATTATCGTCAATGTTAGACATTTTGACAGTCGTCTTCGAGTATAGAATCCAGAGGTTAGCAGTGAATATTTCGGAGACAGTAGGAAAGCGTAGTTCAGGTTAGTAGTGGATATCGCAGCAAAGTAGCAGAGCGTAGTACTTCCTTCTCTCATCTTCACCTGACAAGTTGGCACTGGTCATTCGAGTAGGGTAAACAAAAATGGCTATAAAGCTAGTCAAGGCATTTGAGTTGGCTCACTAGTTACATAGTATACACAAAAAACTGTAACAGTCAAAATCTTTATCTTATTATTAAGAGGAATGATTAAAGTATTTTTTTTATTATTTATTAACTTTTTACTCCTTTTTAGAACATTCAAAAATTCTGTTTAAAAACTTGTTTTCCTTCAGTCAGCGGTTGTACTAACATTTAGCATAGAAAATTCTAGGACCCTTTTTTGTGGTGACAGACACATTAATTTGAAAATTCTTGCAAAAATGAAAAAAACTGATTTCATTCACAAATAATTTGTAAATTTATTTACAAATGAATGAAAGCATTTTTGAATTTTTTTATTAGAAAATCCTGGTAATTTTTTTTTTTCACGTGTTGCATCCCCTTATTTAATCTTATGAAAATTTGAGAAATTCAGCGAGATAATTTTTATTGACTATATTGATTAAAATTACATAAAATGCTCAGTAAAACTAAGACATTATTTACTTAGATAAGCTTTTAATTACTTTTTATGAATAATCTATATAAAAAATAACATTTTTCTGAAGGCAAACAAATCTCGATGAAAAATGAATTTTTACAAGATTTGTTTTCATTTTTTTTACAATTTTAAATTGAATAAGTTATGAAGTTTTAGATCTTTTAAAATTAATTTTCAATAAGATAATTCTTAGGAAATATTGTTATAAAGTAAAACTATATTTACTAATCATGTATCATAAAGCTTATTACCCCGAATATATAAAAAATAATTTTGATTTGTTTTCATATGTGCGATTACGCGCAGGATTTCTAATGTACAAACTGATATATTTATCATTAAAAAGTCACATATTTTAAGTGTTGTTCCCCTTTACGGCGAAAAAGAAACCACTGAAACTTTATCGTCTGCTCTACTATACATAATTATGAACACGTTCGGTTGTCAATCGGATGTAAATAATTCGATTAACATGTCAGAAAATCAACACGTACTTAAGAATGTTTGTATACAACGTTTTATACTTAAGTAATACTTCTTTCAAATTAGATTAATTTTACTTTAAGTTTGATATTTTTTTCAAATAACGTTTCAGAAAGATACTTTTTTTATTTTTTAAAGATTTTTAAAACTGAGAATTAGGTTTTTTTTACAAATGTGTCAAAAATGGCCATTTTCATCTATACTAAGGAAAAAGAAATCGATTCCGAACAATATAATTTCTTTTGAAATACACCACAACGTATTTTGTTTACTGGAAATAGTAAATTTTAAATCTTTTAGTTTTCAATTAAAGCCAAAATGAAAGCTTCAAGTAATCATTTTCATTTTTAAAAATTCATTTTAAACCTTACGTATGACGAATTAGTGGAGGTACCTTCCTTTACTAGAAAGTATTTTCCGTGAAATAACAACAGTTGGCACAATTCATTTTAATTTTTTCATCGACTTTAAATGCTTCAATAATGGTTTCTTTGACAATTCCAGCCGATATAACAAAGCCACTGCCTCCTTACTGCCTCATTTTGGCCACGGGAATATGGGATAAAATCCATCCTTTGGCCCATCTATCTGGATCACTGAATGTTATTCCAGATTCAATCATGAAAATTACTTTATAAAAGACAATTTTTATGTATTCCCCGGAGCAATTCTAACGTTTTAAAATATTTGCTTTAATGAGATGGGTTTGCATAGGAGATTCCTTGACAGATCCAAATTTGCGAACTATGCTACACTTTTTGTCCTTCTTGGCTGCCGTAATTCCAACCTGGTCAAAAACTTGAACACTGATCCAAAGCGGTTTTTCGCTTTAGTCTACGTAACTCGTGAGGAGAGAAGTTCATAAAAATATTTCCTTTGCTTCTAGTTCTCAACTTAGTTATATATTCAACAGCCCTTTATCGTTTGATGATCTCTGCAAAACTCATTTGATGTCTCTAATGTGGACAATCCCTCAATTAATAACTTTGTTTTATTTTCTATTTTTCGACATATTTTATAACCACTCCATTTACCATGTTTCAACATATATTATTGAAAAAAGAAAATATTTTTTATTAGCTTTCATAGGACTAAAACTAATATTAGTTTAATCTGCCTAGGCTGCATAATCTTTTACAATAAATGCAATAATTTTAATAAGACATGGTAAAGTACCTAAAAATTAACTCAAGCCTTGTATTGACATCTAAATTAATTGTTTAATATATATATATATATATATATATATATATATACACATACATATATATAGAGAGAGACAGACAGACAGATAGATAGATAGATAGATAGATAGATAGATAGATAGATAGATCATTTTTATATTAGATAATCCCTCTTTCATGCAAGTTTCATTACAACGACTGACAATGAACTTATAAATTAGGGATTGCTGCCGAAATACGCAATTATTAAATTATATAAATCAACAGCCAACAAGGAAAGTAAAACAAAAACTTACCAGGAGTATAGTCGTTTTAATGAAACTTTATATACACACACACACACACACACACATATATATATATATATATATATATATATATATATATATATATATATATATATATATATATATATACACACACACAAACACACACACATACCCAAGAGTATTAGCACGTAAATGAATGTAATGGATTCGACTGGAATTCGAACTCGGCTCGCCAGTTACTCCACCGCGCCTCCCGATTATGGTTAAATAGCAAGACACAATGGCTTTTGCAGCCTTGGATGGCAACTGGTCTTGGAGAAGGACAACTCTGAATTCAAAACCTGCGGAGTGTCGTTTGGGGATCTTGTGCTACTCTGTGCAATAAGTCTCTGCATTCTGCTCTTCAAAAAGTGTGGTTGGTTCTGCACAAATCCTTCACCACTATAATCATATCAAATGTGCAGATTATCTGGCTGTCATTTCCTAGGGACTAATTTGCGCTTTGGTCGGTGAATTTGGTGACATAATAACTATGACTTCAATCCATAGGGCGATCTGTGTGTACTTGAACTCAGTGGAAACTGACTGAGAAGAAACTGAGCAGTACTAAAATAAAAACTTGACAATATATCCCGAGAGATAGGCAGTAGCACGAGAACAGTTTACCCTGTAGATTAAATAAAGTGTTCAGTTCGAAAGAATTCCCTTTAGGTTACCCGGATCAACATACATCCGATGAACATTGCGATAAGGACAACAAGCATGAAGACAACAGTCAGCATTTAAATATATCAGAAGAGAACAAGTTTACTCGTAGAAGTCATATTACTTGATAATTCTATCACATACGGAAAGATATCTTTCTATATTTTTTAGGCTAGCAGAAAAATTCAATTTTATTCTAAAAGCAAATTCATTTTTATCAATAAAACCTAATTTATGCATGTGCACGTAGATTGCAATGTTTCCATCAACCAAATTAGAGAAAAAAGAAAAAAAAATGAAAGGTTGTGAGTACAAACTATTAACACATATAATAGTTCTCTCGGCATGTTTTAATTACATTTAAAATTTAGCTTTAAGAAGCCTTCAGCCATTTGGACTCAAAAACTAGTGAGAAAAATTATGATATTGGACAAAATTGTTTAGGCCCGCAGAGATGAAATTAATATTCTCAGCTATTGAAAGTTCAATAAAATGATGGCGATTTAATAAAAATTAAATTTACTCATCTGTCAGCAGTTCATTCAGATGCTGAATTCAAAAATATTAAAACCAGCTGAAGAATTTGTTTAGAACCGAACAAAACGAACGAAAAATGAGTATATCCTTATTATAAAACAAGTAAAACAAATAATAACGAATCTGATTCAAGAATTCGCAGTAAAAGCGTACGGATTATGCCAACAAAGGAACGCGTATTTCGTTGACGAAATATTTTTAAAAAAGGAGAAAAATTATCATTAAAATTTTAACACAGAAATATATTGTAAAGGCAAATTACATGCAAATATCGACGAAAACAAAGATATTGAAAAAAACATCGCTCCGTTTCGAACACTATCTTTAATACGGCTCTGATCTAAACTATGTTTGCGAATGACTTTTCTTCATTTTTTTTACTTCTCCAAAAGAGTTTCTTTTCTTCATTTTTTTTTCACTTCTCCAAAAGAGTTTCTTTTATTCACTTGCGATCACGACTCTCTACAACATCCTTCGTGGCTTGTTGTCCTTGCTCCGCCGTTCGTTCATTTAAACTCTCAAAAAGGTTACACGCTTTTTGAGTCCACATTTCTTATCTTCATGATATCCTGTAAATGTTCAATTTTTCAAGGCTTCTTTTCTTATTATGTGTTCAAGAATTTACAGCTGCCTCTTTCGGATTATAAACATCGGGTTTCTTATAGTTTTTATTCTCCTTAAACCTTCCTCTTTACTTACATGTCCTGTTCCTGGTATTCTCATCATTTGTCTACCTCTTGAAAGCTTTTTTTTTCTGCAAAGTAATTGTCCAGCACCCGTCGTCATATCGGAGATTAGGTATTACAATTAAATTCATCAATCTTCTTTGTGACTAAGCTGTTTTTTCATCTCTTATTGCTTTGATTAGTTTCTAAGAGATTTTCTATACAATTATGTATTGCTTTGTTTTCTTGTTTCGGAGACATTTTCCATCTCGTTATATATTGCTTAGGTTCTGCGTTTCTAAGACATTTCCATCTCGTTATATGTTGCTTAGTTTCTTTGTTTCTAAGACATTTTCCATTTCGTTTTATATCGCTTAGTTTCCCTGCTTCTAAGACATTTCTATCTCGTTATATATTGTTTAGTTTCTTTGTTTCTAAGAATTTTTCCATCTCGTTATATATTTCTTAGTTTCCTTGTTTTTAAAACATTTTCCATCTCATTATATATTGCTTTTTTTCTTTGATTCCAAAACATTTTCCATTTCGCTATATATTGCTTAATTTCCTTGTTTTTAAGACGTTTTCCATCTCGTTATATATTGCTTAGATTCCTTGTTTCTAAGACGTTTTCCATCTCGGAATACTTTGCTTTTATTTATGTAAGTTAATTTTCGCTACGCGTATCACCCGTTCACTTTGAATATATTCCTTTACAAAAATAAAGATAAAATCATTGATAGTGGCTTCAATTTGTATTTATTATCGTTTCTTTTTATTCTTTTGTTTTTCTTTCTTGCGCATCATTACAATGTTTTTAATTCTACTTTAGAAACATTAGTTTTGGCCTTGAGTTTTCAACGAAGTAAACATCGATCCATTCCTCTTAACACCACTTTGGGAAAGACAGTGCCTTAAGATGCAATCGACAAACACCATCTGGAAAAATCATCTTGTGACGTCTTCGAATCATCGATTAGCACGCTTTTTATTTCTCATGGATAGTAGAGCTGACCCAAACACTCACTAATCCGAATTTCGTAGTTATATATGGGAACTATTAAATAGACGTTTTAATCAAATACTGGAAGTCGTGCAAGATACAGCACTAGAGATAGTGTTCTAAAAAGTTGAACAACGAAACTCTTTCCCTTAAAAAATTCAACAATAGACAATTTCCTACAAGAAAGTAGGGCCTACCTTTATTTTCCTCCTCTTCATTGTTGTATTTTATCAATCTATTAAATCCTGATTTTTTTTTATATTTAGTCTTTACTTCTAACACTTCAGTTACCTCTCTATATGAATCAGAACAAATTAAATATAAGTGATAGTGAAACTGAATATAAAATAGGCTGCGTCAGTCGGTGTTTCGCCCAACAACGCAAAATCTTGGAATTCCAAACATCGTAAGCTAAAACTAGAGTCATGTTTTTAAATAATCTCGTTAGATTGACACTTCCATATGGATATCATTTATGACGCCGAACCCGTTTCGCAATATTTAAACAGTCAGAAATATACAACCGTTTCCTAAGATCAATGATTACAAATGTCTTTGTGCGAATGAACGCTGTAGCTCTTAGTGGTGACCGTCCTTCTCTGAAACTCGTAAAATGGCGCTAGAAGAATTTCCAAAGAACCGTACAAAATAACAGAGACCATTTCCTTTGACAACATCTCAATAATAGTAACAACTAAGATGGATAGAAGAAATAATGACATAATCAAGAATCTGACGTGTCACACGATTTCCAAGAAAAGTTTAGGAAGGGAATCTCATCACTATTAGATAGAGAGTTAACAGCTAATGGAGTTAAGAAACCTTTTTTCTCGAAAAAAAATTTGTTTAATAGAGAAAGATTTTATAAATTTTAAACAACGATAGTCCTGGCTGATCGTTCAATGAGAGCGGAATGGTCCATCATAAAAAAGGGTTAATGTTTCTATTAATACTACTGTTAAAATTATACCTTTAAATGCCTACTTTAGGTGCGTCGTCAGTGTTGTTGCTCCCATGTCACTAGAAGCTTAAGGTCTAAATAAAAAACAGACTTCTTCGTTGGGCGATCCGACCGAATATGATTAGTATTCGCCCCGTACCCAGAGTACATGTACTACAAGCTTTAGGTCGTGCTTTATATAAATTCCCCCAGAAAACGGCAAAAAATCAAAACTTCACTTAGGCTATTCAATGTTATAGATCGGGTAAGCGTGGTTGTAGTGATTTTCCTACATGCGGCCAAGTCAGGATGTTTTTTTAAGAAGACAAAAATCAAACCAATGAATATATATACATTAATAAAAAAAAATCCGAGTTATTATATTGGCTCGTCTTACGAATTACTTTTCTTGGGCATAATTTATCTATTTTTTAAGTAAGGTTAATTTTGGCAACCTTATCTTTATTACAAAATCTTATTCTTAATGATGATGGAATTTTAAAAGTGTTTTTTCAAATAGCAGTCAAGAGATTTTTTTTTTATTTTATTTTAACCCTTTTCAGTTTCTCTATTGTTCTACTGTTTTTAGTACAACATCCTAATAACCACAAAAATGTGTATATTGACTTCTATTCGATCCTAGAAGAGATGCAAAAAGTAAACAAGTGAAGTGTCAATTGATTTATTAGTTATCAGATTATCTCAATGGCATTTTTCAGGCTATGTTAACGAAAGGCCTTTCAAGTGATTATCAGTTTACTTTATATTATGATATTGGCAAAAGTCGTTTTCCCGTCTTTCTTCTTCTTTATTTAATCATTTCACCGCAAGGGTCAACTGAGTGTGAAAGAACAAGAGAAAGAAAATATTATTAACGAGCGAGAACAGTAGGAGAATATGAATCAAAAAGACAGTAGATCACAATTTAAATTGGATTTAAATTTTTGAAGATTAAATTTGACCGGAATAGATTTCTACAGATGATAAATGCAAGAAAATAATTTATAGTTACATCAAGTCAATTCAACTGTATAATGATGAGATCGTGCCGCCAATCAAGTACTGCTTCTTAAATGTCATAAAGTTTAAGTACCATAGAGGAAAGATCATCGGAACAATTACGAGGAAAGTATTTATAGAAAAGGCACAGATAAGTTACATTACGGCGGTGGGAAAGTGATTGTAACCGAGATTTCAGGTCAGGCCAATATCATAGCAGATCCATCTTTGGATTTATTAAGAATCTCTCTATATATATATATGTGTGTTGTGGATTCCGTGAATGGAATTCTGAACAAATAAATAAACAACGCCAGTAATTGATACAGAAAAATAAGTGTATTAAACGTAAGACTTGAAGTGAAGATTAGTAGTCCAGGAATGCGGGTTAGTAGAAAGCATATGTACAAGTCTCTGCAAGTAAAGCCGTAATCATCTCTCTGGACTCTTGTATAACTCTCTGAGTACACCCTGTGTCTGTCTCTGTATCTCTCAACCTGTCTCAACGTATCTCCACGTATCTCAACGTATCTCGGTATTTAATATCCCACCCACGAGGAATATATATGACACAAGGCCGAGTTTAAAGTGGGTTTCTCCGAGCCCGTAGTCTCGGCTAAAAATATACCATTTGAACCCGCCTAGACGGGTTCAGGGCCTGTCTACCTCCCCGAGCGAAACCTTGCCTTTCGGCAAAGCTTCGTCCGGGTTCCTCTCTTGCAAAGCAGAGAGTACGACTGACGTCGCTAACAGTCAGGGATTGTATCGCGACGTATCTCGGTATTTAACAACCCCCCCACGAGAAATGTATGTGGCACAAGGCCGAGTTTAACGTTGGTTTATCAGAGCCCGTAAAATATACCCGTTGAACCCGCCTAGACGGGTTCAGGGCCTGTCTACCTCCCCGGACGAAACCTTGCTCTTCGGCAAAGGTTCGTCCGGGTTCCTCTCTGCCAAAGCAGAGAGTTCGACAGACGTCGAGACTGTATCTCGACGTATCTCAACAGCAGGGATTCTCTCTGTCAGTATAAGTATACTTTGGACGAGTCCATCTTATGTAAAAAGAGGAGAGCCACACAATATGGGGGAAACAGACCATATGTGACTGAAATTTTCGAATCATAGGCGAATGTTCGACTTATAGATATGTAAGATAGTTTCTGGAAAGAAGAATTTTCTAGAACGATACAGAGAACCAACTTTCCTAGCAGTAGCTATAGCAATTGATTCAATAAGACAACCATTTCTACAGATGCTTATAGAAATGAGGATATAACTTTAACCCTAAGAGGATTACGATAATTGCCCTTAATGGTTAAAATAATGAAACAAGTAGTTAATAAATTAATAGATTAAGATATCAAATTGGAAATCGTCAAGTGAAATAATTATTTTGAATAAATATAAACATGCAGTCATTGCTTAAAACTTAAAACTTTGAATAAAATATCATAACATCTGTAAACAAATCGTATGTATTGTGTAGGCTATCTTATTTGATTTATATGGACTGTTAAACTACCAAATTGTAGCACATAATATACTTCGTTAAGATTGCCTGACTTTGTTGAAGGACCTCCAATCTGTGGTTGACTGGGACAGGAAATTAATTGTAAACTTTAATGTCTCTAAAATGAAACTGCACTTAATTACCCATCATAGAGAACCGTTCCTACTTCCCAACAAGATAGCTAATGCCCAACTCCGCGACAACGCCTCTCTGAGCCTGCTTGGTCTCATGCTGTCCATTGACCCGAAATGGAACAACTACATTGAATCTATAGCTTCATCTACCGAAAGGAAAGTTGGTTCTCTGTGTCGCGCCAGAAGGTTTTACTTGCCTGAGGCCACCCTTCAAATTTATAAATCAACCATACGTCTATGCATGGAATACTGCTGCCATATATAGGCTGGTGTTCCCGCTGTTCATCTCGAGGTCCTAGAGAAAATCCACAGACAGATATGCAACGTGATTGGTCTTGATTTGACATCGCGTCTGTAGTCACTTTCTCACGGATGTGTTGTGGCTTCCCTCTGTCTTTTCTACAAGTATATTCATGGCGACTGCTCCGAGGAGCTACTTTCGCTGGTTCCCACACTGCATGAATTTAAGCATCCTACTAGGTTGGCATCTCGGTCCCATGCTTTCAATGTCAAAACGGTTGCATGTAGCCATCTCTTCTACTTCAACAGCTTCTTATCTCGCAACTCCAGTCAGTGAAACTCTCTTCCTATCACTTGCTGCTCTGATAGCTATAATCTTCAAATATCCAAATGTAATGTCAATCGACATCTTCTGATGATTTGACCTTGATCCATGTCTTTATCCTTTTCCCAAATATTCCTCTTTACTCTCATTCTCACTCTCTGTAACCCCTTGCATGCTAGTAGCACTCCCGCCTTTGCTTGGGGTGATTTGCATAAAAAAAAAAAAACAACATTTTCACTTTGTTTATCTGTGTCCAGATTGTGATTTCGCCACTTTAACCTATTATCGTCTTTTGCTTGAAAGCACTCATTTCTCCTTTGCAACTAGCAAACCATTCATGGCGAAGGCGATGGCATTGGGTGTCCTTTTTTCTTAGTTTTGATGTATAGGTTTCAGTTTGTTAAGAAATCGCCTTTGCTACTGTCAGTTATATTATTCGTTGGTTGGGCACCTCCAGGCGGTGTAATGGTTAGCAAGCTTGTCTCGCTAGAACAGTTACGACTGAGTATTGAATTCGATCCTCACTGGGTACCCCCTAATTTCGACTTTGTGCCACATCTAAGCTATTCTCAAACATTTACCTTACTTTGAATGTGTATTGGGACGCAGACGCATACCAGATCTCATGTGGATCATGTATACATTCCATCACTAAAGTCGTTGGAAGAGTGTACAACCCTTATACCGCTCCAGACAGTACCAGAAAGTACCAGAAAGCTTCACCTGCCATAGCCTAACTTTGCAGAGTCATATAAGACAAATAATGAAAGAGTGCTGCCTTATACCAGATGGAGCTACCCAATCTTCTCTTTCCAAACTTTACAGAGTTTAAAAGCCATTGCGCCGCCTTGTAGGCGATATATTATTTTCCATCCTAAAATCACCCTACCACATACTCATCGCTGCAACCCTAACGCTAATCTCCCGATATTTCCATGGAAAGTATTCTGATATTTTCCAGTTCCACAAATTCAGATGTTTAGAGCTAAAGACCCGCATGTCTGCTAAACATGGCCGAGCCATCTTCATACCTTTAATAAACACTGCATGATGCCAAAGGTGTCATCAAAACAAACAAACAAAAAACATCTATGTATCTATCTCTATCTCTACCTATCCGTCTATATGTATATTTTCTCTGATTATTTACATATCACATTTTAGAGTATACACGTTTCGAACAAGAAGATTTGCATTCCTTGAACGGGTAACTAATCTTGTTCGTGAAGCTCTCTCTTGTGGAGATTTTAAACACACGCCCGATCAGGCGATGATTTCTTCATATGAAGATAAATGCAGGTTCAAAACCTGCAGGAGGGAACCTCCTCTTTATTAAAACTTTCAATTGCTCAAGCCAGAAGATCTTATTGAAATTTTAAAATGTTATCTACTCAAAATGACATGTACTCAAAAAAAAATTTAACTTCAACCGGCAAGGTCTTTCTATTTATTTTTATTTTATTTTTTATATTTTATTTAATGCAGATAAACTGTTTATTTTTTTTTCTGTTTTTCTTCAAGTACCTTCGACTGTACCTAATGAGGGAAAAACAATAAGGATAGGATGTATAAATCTTTTCATTTGTATCAACTTCTTAAAATAACGACCAACATTGATATTTATGATTTCTGATTGTTATTGCAATACTTTGTCACAGTTGTTAAGCCTCAATAATACCAACAAGATACGGGAATTTCAAACGGATATTTTATATTCTTAAAATTCGCCATAAGCTTATTCCCTCATTAACTTAAGAATTAACATTCATCAGTATTTAAATAGAAAAACCGTAACATTTTCACGAGGCTTTCCAGTTTTATTATAAATGTGCTTGTTTTATGCTTATAAGATATGTTATTGTTTATATATTGTTTAGGTTTAATAAAACAGAAGACTTCTGGTAACAGAGATATGGTTCCACAGAAGGATGCTGGGAGTGTTATAGATATAATAAGCGAGTAACGAGGAAAGATTAAGGAAAAACTGAACAAAATTGAGATTTGTATTTAGGATGAGAAAGAGTTGAAACATCTGGAACACATAATGATGAAAGAGACTTTTTAAAATTTGAAACTCACAGGATACATCAAGTCAGAAGAAATGGAAGGAAGCATAAAGAAACCTCCCTATGGAGCTTATTTAAATGGACGGTAGAACAGAGACTAGGAAAAATTGTAAGGAAGTGAAAATTACTTCGAGCAAAAAGCTTAGGAATGTGTGGATGTATTTAACCTTTCGCGTTCTGGTACACAAAAGCACAACAGCAGAATGATTTCTTTATGAATCCACGACTCGTAAATTCAAGGAAGTCGAAACTAGAAATGTTTGACATAAGTTTGCCCTACTATTTATGTGTGGCAAATTTTTCATTTATTATTTTATGTATTTGTTATGCGTATGGATATTTTCAAGCAGAAATATAGCCAGAAAAAATAAGTTCAAGATGGGTTACATTGTGTCTCATATTTGTTAATTCTTTTCTTCGACGAAAAGAAAAAAACAGCATTTCGTATTCATTATCTCCCCAGGACAATAAGACCATATGAATTTCAGATGATAATATCAGATTTTATTAAAGATTTTCAATAACTTATTTGATAGCTGTTATTTTATTAAGCAACTCAAGATTTGTACACTGTAGGCCACATCGTTGAGACTTCTTATTCCCTACAGAAAACATTGTTGAAGAGAAACTTCTACTTAGATTTATTCCCCAGAACTGCTTTATAGAACAATTTCCTGACTGGATGTTTCCCCAATTACTACAGTTTTTGTTAATTTCAACAGGCTAGGTCTGTTTATTTCTTTTTATTTTATTTTGCCAATTTTCGTAAATGATATTCTTCATCACAATCAGAAATAGATAAACTGTCCAAAGTGATTTTTTTCCTGTTTTTCTTCAAGTACCTTCGATCCTACTTAATGAGCTTGTATAAACGGATGGCTGAACACGGATCGGGAAGAATAATACGGGTAGAATGTTGTGGTGTGCAAAGATAACTAATATCCCGAGGCATATGTAACTCAAAAAAATCGACCTTCTCCGTCATCAAGGAAGGCATGTGGTTATCATGATAGACAAAATATTGTTAGCTACATCTTTGATGCATATATACGAATATCGTATAAGTTTTGCCATATGTAGAAATAATTTTCCCGAAATATCGACTGCACTGTAAATAGAATTTATTAAACAATTATAGACTGTATTATTATTTTATATGGATATTAAATATTTTATGCCTACTTAAAATATTATTTTATAAGACGAAATCTATTTTTATTTAATGGTGATTGTTCCTTTTTTATAAAGTTTCGTGTATGTTGCGTCTTTCATTGCATTGAGTGTAGCATACTATTTTGGTATTAACAATTATATTTGTTTTAATTGTATTTTGGTTGTTTGTGATAGGAAAATCGATATCAACAGGAATAGTATTAAGCTTCATCAAGTCAACGTGTGAGTGTGTTTAGAGCATGTGTAGCTAATGCTTGACTTTAATGTTGTATTTGTTGATATTGGAGTTGAAATCAACGAGTTGAGCATGTCAGGAAAATATGGGTATAAAGGCAGATAATCTTCACATATTTAGATGACTTGAACCATTTTCAAGGGATCCTTTTTTTTCATGCATTTCCCGTTGCAGACTTAGAATTTAAATCCCCCATCGTTCTGAAAGTGTTTCTAATTCGATTTCTGTGTAAAATGTTTTAGGTTTTTGTCAAGATTCATTTTGTTTTTCTCGCCTAGACGTTGATTACAGATCAATTGGCTTTTGACGATTATTAATAACCTTCGACGTTCGTTTGTGTTAACCGACTACACATGATTCTGACAGATGCACTTTTTTCATTCCCGGCCCCCGAGGGAAAAGAAATATTCATTATAATGATTTTTATTTTCTTTTGATCGCTTCTCATAAAGTAATCCTTATTTCAGTTTGATTTCTTTTACTAACCTTTGATGAAAATAAACATCACAAAGCTAATTTAACTGATTCATTTATTTCGATAGAATGCCCAAGAAAATTTGGATAAAGGTTTACAATGACTTTTATCACACCTTTCTTGTTGCATTTAACGTGCCTGAATAGAATTGCCATGAAAGTTTGATTGCTTCATTTTCCAGTTGTTCTTTAAGTTCAGATTTCAAGAATATTAGCGATTATCGCACTGCACCATTGCCATTTCCATGGAAAGTGCTCAGACCGACTACATTACTCAGTTCCACCAGTTCAAACCGTCGCTGCTAAGACCTGTCATGCTACGTACATCTTTAGCTAACAACCTTCATTCCCTTTGTATACTATTGGTGAAATATAAGTTCCACCTGAGGACCTTCTTCCAACGAACCGCTGCTTTGTGGAACCTACTCCTAAGAGGATGCTTCCCCGATCACTACAATCTTAACATGTTCAAGTCGAGGGTTAACCATTATCTTACCCAGTTCAAACGTGTCTCTTACTCTGTAAACCCCAGTCTCGAGACACAGCGCTACAAGCCAAACGCGACTCTCCCGACATTTCCATGGAACATATTCTGAAATTTTCTAATTCCACTATTTCCCATCTTTACAGATAAGAAACTTCATGGCATGTAAACATGGGCAAACAATCCTCATACACTTCATATTCCAATGATAAGATGGAAACATGCGCCTTATACTGTGCGAATATATATATATATATATATATATATATATATATATATATACTTTAAAATCAGATCAGTTGAATCCTCTATTTTGGTTTCAACCTTACAGAGATGAAAAAATAATTAAATATTCTTCGCTTGCTGATAGATTTATTTTCTTAATCCTGTGGCAGTGGAGACTTCAGGGGTTATTGGCCCTCGTCGATGGCGTTCCTTCGGAGGATTGGCGCGATGGGTCTCGATTAAGGGACGAGCCTCGCAAAACGGAGTGGCAGCGTGTCTCACCGGCGATGGTTCGAGGTAATGCTTTCGCCATCATTTCGGCTGGCAGAGAATAGAAAACAATTAAAAGTTACGTTGTTCTGGAATTGTCATCAATGGTCAACTTAACTTGTTTTGTTTCAATAAATTTTTACCTTACACTATACTCAGGCAATTTTTATCAAATGATGTCTTAACGCTTTATTTATTTAAACTAATGAACGCTAGAATATTTAAAAAAAAATAAACAAACGAACAACATTGGTTGTAATTGAAAGGGAGGAGGAGGATGTGAAGAAGGAAAAAGAAGAGGGAAGAGAAGAAAAGCAAATGTATCGGTGGGGGGGCTAATTAAAATGTACTTTTTTTTTGCTCGCCTCATATGTGCTTAAAGGAATTTTCTTAATATGCAAGCAAGGACTCAAGGTGCTTTGGATCCGGAAATATCATATCTGCTAATTTTTCCTGTTGGTAGAGTTTGCAAATATTGTTGTGGTTGTTATAAGACTTCGCCTTTTAAAAAACTTTCCCGCTTACAATCGGACCCCTGTTGATTTTTTTTCTTTGAAACTCCACACATGGTCAGATAGTTTGCTAGAGTACCTAAGATTTACTAGCTTGAATAACGGCCTATGATTGCGCCATCTACGTTTGAACGTACCTTCAGTGCATTCTATGTACTTTTTATTTTGACCATATATATATATATATATATATATATATATATATATATATATATATATATATATATATATATATATATATATATATTATATATATATATATATATATATATATATATATATATATATATATATATATATATATATATATATATATATATATATATATATATATAACACAGTTATTAGAGTTGAATTTGTCCAGGAAACAGTTATATAAAGTGCTCAATAGGATACCGAAAGTTTGAAACTAATGTATTGTGATTGGGCGATCTCCTAAGTTACACACACACACACACACACACATATATATATATATATATATATATATATATATATATATATATATATATATATATAAATGACAATAGGAAAACTGTAATAGTTGCCGAAGCGTTTCGTCCAATATGGACTTTCTCAAAGCAAAAAACGAAATGAATGTATTTAAAGAAAGTAACTAATACTAACAAAAACAAAATGTCCTTAGTAACTGGAAGAATTTAGTGGACGCTATTTTCATACTGTTAACTGAAAATTACGTCAATTACTGTCACGTGTGGAGATGTTGTTATTATTGCTGTGTTGACGCACTAATCACATATAGAAATAAATTCAACCACAATTTTGATTTTAAAAATGCTACACACATAAAAAAGAAAATAGCTCACACAGAAAGAAAATCCTAGAGAGTGCCGCCATTGAATATTACCCAAATATTAATCTACTCCCAGGTTGTATTTTGAACAATAAGAAAATTAAAAATTAAAAAATTAAAATCATTAGACACACTGGGTTGTAGATTAATATTTTTCGTTTTTTTTTATTATTATTATTCCATTTAGATTCCTCGACTAGTTTCGACCGAAATGGCCATCATCGGGAGAGGCGAAATATTTCTGCTTGCTGTTGGCAAGGAACTACAGAAATGAATGTCTTTTGTTGGAGAAAATGAACTTTTGTCTGTAGTTTTCATTTGTTTTTTATTTTTTTATCTTTTTCACATGAATCTTTTAACATTCCTTGTGTTGGTCAAACAGTCTCTTTTAAGTTGTTATTTGAGATAAGAACTGGATGGATACATTTTATCCTGAATTCTCTGGTCAGTTTGACAGTTTTATTGGACCTGGTGAGGGGATGTGTCTCTGTTTAGTGTTTGTGTGTGTGTTATTTGGTTCTTAGGGAGTGAGGAGTATGATATGTAAGCGTGTGTATTGCTGTAGGGTGTGTGTTATCATTTGGCTCATTAGGGAGTGAGTGAGTATGGTGTGCGTACGTGTGTATAATCGTGTGGATGAGTGTATAAGTGTGAGGCCTCCATTCCTCCTTAAGCATGTCTGTCTTGTGTGGGTGAGAAATGTGGGTAGGTTTTGATTTGTTGATTGTTACTATTATATGTTGTTAAATTTATGATTTAGCCCGGCTGGGTATTGTGTTTTTTAGACGTTGTATCCACTTATTTTCATGGGACTCTAAAATCTTTCTAATGTTATCTGCTCTGAACTTTTCTATTCTCTCAATTATAGTGAATCTGGCATGGGTTTTGAAATCGTGTTTTCTAGGCGGAAATGTTGTTCTACAGGTAATAACTGTTCATAGGGAGTCGATTTAATTCGCTTACGATAATTATTAATTCTGTAGTTAAAGGGCCATTCAGATTGTCCTACATATTGTTTCTGGCATAGTGTGCATTCTAGGAGGTAAATTATGTTTTGACTTCTACAGTTAGAATCGTGATAGATTTTGAAAGTAGATTTAGTGATTGAGCTAGTGAATGAATTCGTGTTTTTAATATGGTTGCAACATAAACTTCTTTTGTTGTTACATGGTTGGGAAAATCCTGTTGTTTTTGTTCTCAGTTTCTTACGGATTACATTGTCCCCTGAAATGTGGTTACTACCTATGATTTCTTTTAGGTTCTTAGGTCTACGATATGCAAGAAGGCCGGGTTCCTTAAGCAGTTTTTTTAGGTCTGGTTTGAGATGTAGTATTTCCCAACGACGTTTGATTATTTGGGATAGTGGAGGCAGAGTGGGATTGAAAGTGGTTACTAGAGGGATGCGGCTAGATTTATTTTTAATCTTGTATATTAGGGTGTCTTCTCTAGGTGTGGAAATTGCTTTATTTATTTGTTCCCTGATTAGGTGTTGTTTATAGCCACGTGTTGTGAATTGATGCTCCAGATTTTCAATGTGTTTATTTAATTTTCATTGTTGGAACATATCCTTCCTGAGTCTAAGTGCTTGTGAATAGGGAAGTTTCGCTTTGAGGTGTTTAGGGTGGGAAGACTTAAAGTGTAGATAGTTGCGGGTGTCGGTGATTTTAGTGTGTAGTGTCGTTTGTAGTTTCCTGCTTTCATCTATGTAAATGCGGGTGTCTAAAAATGTTACTGATGTTGTGAATTTTTCATATTCAAACTTAATTGAGTCGTGCACTGTGTTTAGGGTCATAAGGAATTGGGTAAGTTTGTCATCACTACCCGTGTATACAAAGAATATATCATCGATATATCTTGCATAGAATACGCAGTCGCTACCAATGATTGGATAGATATGGGTTTCCTCAAATTTTCCCATGAATATTGTAGCATATGATGGAGCTGCAATGGTGCCCATGGCACAACCTCTTATTTGAAGGTAGTGTGTCCATTGAAGTTGAAAGTATTCAATGTAAGGACATGCTCCATGAGTTTTATGATGACTTCTGTGGGGGGTCCTGTTTTCTTCTTTTTAGTAAGTGCTTCCTGAAGGGCGGCCAGCCCTTCGATGTTTTTAATGTTTGAATAGAGTGACCTAACGTCCATAGTCACTAGAATAGCTTTCTCTGGTACTGTTTGTATGTGATTAATTTTGTTCAGTAGATCTGTTGTGTCTCTGATGTAGGATTTTACTTCCTTAGCTAGCGGTTGTATGTAATGGTCTATGTATTTGGAAATTTTTGTCGTGTGGCAGTTGAACGATGAAATAACCGGCCTTCCTGGGTTGTTGCTTTTGTGTACTTTAGGATGAAGATAGAAACGAGCAGGTGTAATGTTTGTGGGTGTAAGTGCTGTGCATGTTTCCTTGTCGATTAGATTGTTGCGAAGCATTATGTTTAGTGAGCTAGTTAATTCTTTTTGTTATTCGGGAAGGGGATCTGTAGGTATGCTTTTATAGGTTTCTTTGTCGGCTAGCTGTTTGTTGGCCTCTTTCATGTATTCTTCAATTCCCCAGATCACTGTCGCACCCCCTTTGTCAGCCTGTGTTGTGATTAGGTCATCTCTATGTGTCAGCGTATCGAGGGCTATACGTTACCCTTCAGTAATATTGTCATGTGGCAGCTTACGTGCTATTGTTTTCGTTGTCATTTGCTATGGCTAGTTCAAATGTCTGTATAGTAATGTCTGTGTTTTGTGGAGTGTAGGTAGTGTCCTTCTCTTTTAATGTATCAAGTATTGAAGGTGTATGGTCATTTTCCCCATAGTGGGCTTTTAACCGTATTCTTCTGAAGAAGGATTTCAGGTCCTTAGCCAAGGTGTCTTTATCAAACCTTGGGGGACTAGGACAAAAGCTTAGTCCTTTATTTAATACCCTGAATGTATTGAGTGAAAATTTATTGTTACTCAAATTTATAACTCGCCCGTATGGGTCAAGTTTGAATTTGCAAGCATGGCGAAGTTCTTTTGTAAAAGCTCGAAAGCTTGCATCATATCTCCTATTAGGGATGCTATACTATATATATATATATATATATATATATATATATATATATATAGAGAGAGAGAGAGAGAGAGAGAGAAAGAGAGAAAGAGACAGAGAAAGAGTGATATGTTTGCTTATGATTTTATAACATTAATTTTGCAGGATTTATGTCATTATTAATTATTGAATAAATTTTATTTCTCATTTGTGTCAACTTCATTTAATTGTGCAAAGACGTCGACACTATTTTTTCATCTTGATTCTCTTTCTTTATAATTCATTCTCTTTCATTCGACGCCAATCTCTTCTGAATTGAAATAAGACATGATATTAGATAATAAAACTTTCTCTTAGCAGCTTCATGATCTTCTGAATTTACATTTGATTAGTATTATTATTTTTGAGCTAGTCTTTCAGTAGTTGATTTTGCGTCAATCCAAATGTGATTCCCAACTCTGTAGACTGGGAACAAAAAAAAAAACTTCAAAGAACGAAAGAATAAAATCGATATTCCAACAGTCTTAGTAAACATCCGTCGAACTCTGTTTGCGGAATTATTGATCTGTAGTGAAAAATTCTGACATAACTGCTCTTAACGTATTTTCAATATAACAAACATCGAACGTGCTTTCGTGCCTGCTGTTTATCGAAGCCCCTCGGCTTAAGTGCAGATTTTGCAATCCCACCGTCATTTGAATGATCAGAAAAAGGAAGAGAATATAGATTTTTGTTTTCTTGTTGGAACAATGTCAGAGATGCTATACATGTTCGCTGCCTAGTAAGTCTTGAACTAAAAAGTAGCATTCATTTTTTTTTACATTGTCTAACCCCCCCAATGAAAGGAAACAGAAAGAACAAAAAATTCGATAGTTCCTCTTTTCGGATATTTTCTCCTTTTGACACTCAGACATCAGTCATCAGATTATTGAAGCCCGCATGATTCATGAGTTTTTCACACTTTTTATAGCGAAGGTTTTCACTGGCAGAAAGTCGAAAATATATCGTTTAACAAGAGTTTCAAAAGAGAAAACTTAAAGATAGTAATAACAGTTTAAAGTAAGCATTCGAAAAAATAATATTCCGGTGTTGCTGCTCAGACCAAACCCTAGATTCGTTTGCAGGGTACGGCTTCTTCCAATCGACCGCTTTGAGCTTAATACAAGAAAAATAAGACGAAATTTTAGCAGCCAGCAAATATTATACTGTTGCAACCTTCTCGTAAAGACCAGCTAGCGAGCAAAAGTAAACTGATGTGTGGGAACGAACGGTCTAACCATCGTATTCTCCCATTCTCGTGGTGAGAGGTTCTCTGGTTTAGGCTGCTAGAGACCACTGTCTTATGGAAAACAGACATTTCCTGTCAGATTTTGTCTGCTGTAAATCATCAAGAATCCTGGTTCTGGTTTCACTCAGCTGAGCTTCTTTGTCAGTTTCGGTTGACCAGATTCTCGGGAGTTCCGGTCCAAGCAACTCATCTGCTGTATCATGGCGATAATTGGCAAAACAATTCATGTAATATCCTGCTGTTGTGGCCATAACAAGATATCAGCCGATAAGTGATATCGATACAATATCTAATTGAATAATATCAATTTAATTTAAGAAGTTTCAGTATATTTTTTAGTCTTATAAGTGATTTCTAACTTTACTAATTAGTACGACCTGTCAATACTTCAATAGCCTATTCTGTGTTTTGATCGTGTGGAAAGCGGGAAAACTACGTTATTTGGCTTCAGTGAGAAAATTAAAGAAAAAGAATTTAAGATATAAGTGGTGAGAGAATCATATTAAACAAATAAGAACAGATCTCAGGAAAAAGGTCAAGAAGTAATGGTGACCGCGATAAAAATGCCATTTTCCCGACACAGTATCGAACAGCGGAAACAGAGAAAGGAAATAGTCAAAAATCCAACTACAATAGAGTAAGTAAAATAACATCGAATTATTTTAAAAGTATTATTCAGAGAAATGTTCGGAAGACAATGATTTGGCAAGAAGAAAAAAAATCAAAGAAATGAGGAAAGATATTTAACGTCTCCTGCAATAACACATAAATAATAGACTATTCTGTTTTTGATCACGTGGAAAGAGAAGGAAAAGACTTAGTTTCATTGAGAAAATGAAAAGAAAGAAAGAAAAGAAAAGAAAAGAAAGAAAGAAAGAAAGAAAGAAAGAAAGAAAGAAATGGAAGATAGAAGTGTTTAAGGTCCATTTCAGAGAAATAAAAAGTTAAAATCATTTAATTTCTACCCACTTCTTAAAATGACGACCAGCATTGATATTTATGATTGTTATTGCAACTGCTATTATTATTCTCAACGAAAAGATAGTGAAGTTCAAACTGATATTTTATATTCTTAAAATCCGCCATAAGTTTATTTCTTCATTAACATAAGAATTAACATTCATCACTATTTAAATAGGAAAACCGTGACATTTACAGGGGGATTTCCAGTTTTATTATCGATGTGGACCCAAAGTTGGGACCACGGAAGGAAAACCCGGAACACGGAGGGGCGTAAGAAAGATATATTAAACAAAAAGGTTACAAAGATAGTGTAAGTGTAAGCGGAACTTACTATGTGCTAGTGTCCAATATTGGTAGTCGTACGCGGCTGATACTATGATATTAGAATACTCTCTCTCTCTCTCTCTCTCTCTCACTCTCTCACCTCCTCCTCCCCCTCCTCCTCTTCTTCTTCTCCTCTAGAGTGTTATGTCGCATACTTTATATAGTCCTGGAAGAGTCCATGTTGTAGGTATGTTACGGTCTCACAACAATTATAAATGTGCTTGTTTTATGCTTATAAGATACGTTATTGTTTATATATTGTTTAGGTTTAAAAAAACAGAAGACTTCTGGTAACAGAGATATGGTTCCACAGAAGGATGCTGGGAGTGTTATAGATATAATAAGCGAGTAACGAGGAAAGATTAAGGAAAAAATGAACAAAACTGAGATTTCTATTTAGTATCAGAAAGAGATGAAACATCTTGAATACATAATGGCGACATTAATCACTCACGTGGCACATGAAAGAAGAAAGAGTGAAAAGGAAACATAGAACAACCTTCCTCATGGACGGCAGAACAGGGACTAGGAGAGATAGTGAAGGAAATGAAAATTACTTCGAACTAAAAAGCTTAAGAAAGTGTGGAGATATCTAACCTTACACGTTCTGAAGAGACATGCTACATGAAATAACAACAGTTGATTGATTTCTTAATGTATCGAACTAACAAAATCGTAACTATTTGATAGCGTGATATTTTATTAGGCAACTCAAGATTTGTATATTATAGAACACAGTGATGAAACTTCTTATTCACTACAGAAAGTATTGATGATGAGATAGTTCCATTTAGATTTACCACAACCCCGAGAAATGTTTCCCCAATCACTACAATCTTAACCTTTTAAAATCCTCCTGCCCTCTCGGGCACCCACTTGGAAATTTCATTTACTGACATTCTACTTTGAGTACCTCTTTAACCTCGTATCGGGTGAACAATATATATATATATATATATATATATATATATATATATATATATATATAGGTGTAACAAAAAGAATACGCCAAAATCACTACACTGTTTTTTCGGGTCTATAGCATTGTAGTGGACTGAATTAGTGGTTATTTGATAGAGTAGTTATCAAAGTTTGATTGGGTGTCAGTTTCACCGCTGTCTTTGGTATAACTTCCGGTGCAGCTACAAACAGGACAAACCTATCTCGAAATGCTCCAAAAATGGCTATTCACTTTACTGCAAGCAGATTCGAATGACTTCATTTTTCAGCAAGATGGAGCACTACCCCATTGGCATCTCGGGGTTAGAGCTTATCTGAATGAAAACGTGTCTCAGCGATGGATTGGGAGGAGAGATGCTAAAGACCTTACTCCCTGTGCTTGGCCTGCCAGATCCCCGGACCTCACTGTGTGTGACTTTTTCTTGTGGGGGTATGTTAAAGACCAAGTTTATGTTCCAGCACTTCCAGCAAGTATCGATGACTTGAAAAATCGAATAACAGCTGCAATCAACACGGTGGACCGTGACATGCTGAGGCGCGTTTGGGAGAAATTCTCATATCGGCTTGATGTTATCCGCGCTGCCGGTGGTGGCCACATTGAGCACTTATAAAACATGAAATGAAACTTGAATGTATTGAATGTATATATAACACATGTATTCATGCTAGAGGTTTGTAATTTTTTTCGTTTTTGACATATCACGTGATGATTTTGGCGTATTCTTTTTGAAACACCCTGTATATATATATATATGTGTGTGTGTGTGTGTGTGTGTATGTATGTATGTATGTATGTATATGTGTATGTATGTATGTATGTATTGAAATCAGTATAAATTCAGCAATACACTGAAATCCGAAATCCCCTGTTCTCATAAATATCCTTATAAAGGCCATAATTATGCCACAAACTGATTTTTTTTACTTATGTCTATGGAAATAATAAATGTATGCAAAGATTTTCCACAGGAAATTTAGTTTTCACTGAGTTCAGTGTCTTGTCTTTAAATAAGTTTCCTTGTGTCTTATGGATCCATATTATATAAAGAAAATAGTCCAATGGTTACTTGGTTTGTGGATGATTATTTGCAAAGTGCAATATTATTCATGTGCTTAATACGCTCATCGAAGAGGGCAATTATTTTCGGATATTTCTCGATGACATTAAATGTAAATAAAGTGATAATTACAAATAAACATATTTGTATTCAGTATAAGCCATGAATTGTCCGAATGCAACGGTACTTATCACCAGCATCATTCGAGTATAATAAATATTTTTACTTGGGAAAATTTTTACAAGCATTTTGTTGACACTAGTCTATTTTCGTAAGGCATCATCCTTTAAGCAATGTACTTGAATGACCAACAACCAGGTGTTTATTTTGCATATTAATTTCATGCATAAGCCAAATTGCATAACTGCAAAAGTTAGATAGATAGATTAGAACATATATATAATATATATACATACATATGAATGTATATATATATATATATATATATATATATATATATATACATAGATAGATAGATAGATAGATAGATAGATAGATAGATATTAAGAGAGTAGGACAGATACATCGACACATAGATATTAAGAGAATGGAATAGATAGATAGATAGATAGATAGATAGATAGATAGATAGATAGATAGATAGGTATTAAGAAAGTAGGACAGATACATCGAGACATAGACAGATATTAAGAGAATAGATAGACAGATAGATAGATAGAGATAGATATCAATAGCTTTTTTAAAGCTCGGGTATTTTTATTTTTGCTTACAGGATGAAATTTCTGTCTTTTGAGCAATTTGATCTTTCATAATGCATTATCAAGTATTTCATTTTTTTATATTCATTATTTCTTATCAGTATTTCTATTTTAGGGTTGTTGCAGTTGGGTATATATATATCCATTGTGTTTATTCGGTATCTCAAAAGCAATAAACCAAATAACTGCGTACTCTCCTCGTTGGACGTCGAAATTTATTCACCAACTTACATGTCAGTGTTGCAATAGACATTATAATTAATAATGTTTATAAACATTGATCATTTCCATCGCCAAAAATAATCCAACAACTTTCGATAATCTGCTAGTTGCGCAGACAATTTTCATTTTATGACCACTTAGCAAATATGTACACATCGACTGATGGCGTCTCTATGGGCTGACCTCTCACTCCAGTACTATCAAAATGTTACAAGTAAAAGTCGAGAAATAAAACTAAAGACAAATATGCACTAAATTAGAAAACTTACACCCGCTAGAAATATGAATGATTCAAAAACAGAAAAATCCTTCAAAATAACAGTTATTAACTACACATATCAACTCAACTTCAAAAACAGAATCCCATTTTTAGACATACTAATTGATTCGAGTTATAAGTTTAAAATGCCCATTACAAAAAAGGTAAATACATCCAATCAGCTAAAATATTGGAAAACCAGATATACATAACAGTATACAAGAATTTTTATTACAACGCATGAAATCGTGCAAGATGGAGACGAGATTGAAAATAAAAGCGTGTTGAACAGTGTCCATTAGCATTGGGAATTGCGTAGATTTTAAGAGGTTTGAGGCCTAAACAAAGACCATTCATGAAAGATTAAGTCAATTTCCAGTAGGAATGATGTAATAAAATAGGCAAGGGCTCAAAATGAGAAGCCAGTTGGAATATAATTGCACTCATATTTCCTGAAACAGAAATAGATTTTCAGAAATGATGTTGTAGATGCAGTTACGAAGAGGACATTTTAAAGGAGTACTTAAACCTATCAAAGTAAGCTATAATATACCCATCATAAACAGGGCAAAAAATATACATTAAACAGAAAAAGAGAAAAAACAACATGATATTTATCAGAAGCATGCAGATTTGATGTCTGTCTTTGCACTGTGTCTTGTATAAAATTTTGGTATCTGCTAAAATTTGTATTATTTTCTTTATTTAATGCGAAAACTGCATTAAGTTTTGACAAATTACAAGTTAATCTACGAGGTAGTGTGGTACATGTGAAGACAATATAAGAATTTAATTGTTACTGTTGGAGAAACAATCTTTCAAAAGACATAATAATTCTTATACGATATTATATTTACATCAGTTAGATTTTGGAGGTGAGGAATCTTTTCTACGATTAATTTTTGTAATAAAACAGAAGGAACCAATATTAATTAAGGTGGCTTTCTCCATATCGGACCGGATATTGAAGTGTGTGTAATATTAAAACACACACAGAAGAAAAATTCAGTATGACATCACATTTGTTCAAATTTGTTCCATCAAACGTGATAACTCCGGAATTAAAAACAAGTTACGTTACTACACAACAAACATTCCTTGAAAATAAATGCAGCAACATTCAAAAGTGCTGGAGAAAAATAATATTAAATAAAAGTTAATATGAATTTTGGCAAATTTACTGATAACACAAAATTTATTCGGAAATTTGAAAGTTTTAATTTAAATTTTTAAAAAAATGTTCATATTAGTTAACATATTTATAAAACATATTTAAACATATTTGAGGGAATTATTGCCACGGAAATATACCTTAAATTTATATGTACATATACAGGTTTCGATAAATGATAGTTGACTTATATTTTGCAATGAAAGTTCGTGAATTTCAACGAGAGTAAATAATAGGATGGCATCAGTATGGCAAGTCAAATAGAGAAATGGCTTGCTTTTTCCAGGTTAATCATCAAACCGTTAATAATATTGTCAAAACATTTAATGAAGAACGCCATTGTCGTGTAGAACAACGTTCAGGATGACCAAGCATCGTGCCTGAGTTTAACGAAAAGGGTTCTGAAGATGGAAGTCACCAGAAACCGTCGTCAGATCGTCAAAGATGTCTTCAAATGCTTGGAAATGTCGCCATATGCAGCGCGAATGATTCTGAAATAGCTTGGCTATCAAAGAAGAGTTGCAAGAAAGAAGCCCTTGATTTCACAGGTTAACAGGAACAGGCGTATGCACTGCGCAAGAGAATTAGAGATCAAAGATTATGAATTTTGGCAGTCTGTAATTTGGACAGATGAAAGTAAATTCTGCCAATATTCGAATTCGAGACAGGTTTATGTTTGGAGAAATCAGAATGAGACTTTGAACACTGAATGTCTGCAGGAAACCGTGACACATCGAGAAATTGGAGTAATGGTTTGGGGCGCTGTCTGGTCTGGAGTGATTCTTGATGACGAGCGGATGAATGATCCAAAATACTGTCAAATATTAGAGAAAGGACTACTCCCAGTATTTCAGAACCAATCAGATTGAGAAGAACGTCTACCTTTTTCAAAAAAAAAATGGAGCGCTATGTCATACAAGCAAAGTAGCAAAGGCCTGGAAGAAATCGCAAGGAATCAAGTTACTGCTATGGGTAGCCCAAAGTCTTGACATGAATCCAATAGAGGACGTCTGAGAACACCTTCAGCGAAAACTTCGAGAGCGTGCAACCAAATCACATCAGTGGCAACCCTTAAAGAAACATTGCTAAAGGAGTGACAAAATATGAATCAGATGATTTTGATAACTTGATCAAATCCATGAAAAATCGAATACAAGCACTGAAAGTGTGAAATGGAGGATCTACTCCATACTAGTTCCAAATACTGTTTGTTTATGTTGAATAGGGATTACGTAATTAAATTTTGAAATTGGATGTAGTTTAAAAAAAAAACTTTCTTAGGCCACTGTATTTACCAAAATTGCATAAAAATATAGTGAAATACTAAAGAGTAAATTTATTCCATAAAATCGCCTTTGGCTTCAACCATAGCCTCTAGACGACTTCGGAATCTTCTTCAACTCTTCTGGGCGGACTCTTAGTTTAAGTTGGTGAATACTGGCATAATGCTTGATTTGTTCATCTTTGATGTTACAAGGAGTTTTGTTGGTCTCTCGCTCATCTGCGCCCCACACATGATAATCAAGAGGGTTGAAGTCTAGGGGGTTAGTTAGCCAGGTGATAAGGGGTGTATACAGAGTATTATTGCCAGACATAGGGTTTTCTAGCAGCCACCCTCTTGACCCAGTGCAGCACTACGTCCTCAAGGCACCTGATGTATTCCACCGTGTTGAATTTTAGCCCCTCACCAAAAATTAGGGAGTTATTTTCTTATCAGAACGATCAGACCTGCCGTACCTTCGTAATCTCCATTAGGCTCATCCAACTCTTTCTGAATCCTCTGCACTGTCCTAAGATTGACACCCAAACACTCTGAAATGTTCGTATTAGAACTTCCGGTGTGAATGTCAAGCAGTGCAGCAAGTTGTTTCTAAATTTCTGGCCGACTGAATTGCGTCATCATGTTGCTGTTTTTTTCACAGACGTTTGCTCAACTATCCCTATCAGTCGTCAAAAATAAGATAAACAATGCGCATGCGCAAAATTAGAAAAAATAAATTGGCGAAAAATTACCCATCGCAGCCTATATATATATATATGTGTGTGTGTGTGTTTGTGTGTGTGCGTCTGTGTGTGTCTGTAAGATGTATTGAGGCCGTAAGGTTTCTCTCAAATATGTATTGTTAAATAATATTAAGTTATGTCTATCCAAGTTTTCTTTCTTTCAAATTCCCACATAAGTTGTTTTATGAAATATAATGAAATTTGACAAACTTAATAAAAGTTGGATATAAATATCATTCAACATAAAGCCAAGATTCGAAAATTTGAAATAACAGAAGCCACATTAACAGTCACTTTTAACAACATCGTCAACTAAAATAGCGCATTTAACTCGAACAGAAAACTATGATATAATCAATATCATAACGTTTCACCTATCTTCATACAAATGGTTAAGAAGAAAGTTCCTATTTGTACTAAAAAGAGCAATAAGATTTCCTGGATTTGAGAAACCTATTCGACTAAAAAGTTGTTTAAATAAAAACAATTATATAAATTTTAACCCATCGTCGTATTATCTTTAGTTGTAGGAATGCAGAATGTTTCCCTACAAGGAAACTGTTAATATTACCATGACCATCTATGTCAACATAGTTAACACAGAAATGTATTTTCATAAATTTTTGAAGATAAAGTTTCCCCTATCCAGAGCGAGTCTGGCACGATCCTGAATATTAGCACACACGTTTTTTAACAGTTTCTAGCAGACTACCTACGATATTAACCAAATCATTTCTTAAATAAGTTAAATAAAATACTTTTCCCATTTATTCCATTTTTCTTTCTTGTCTTTTCATTTGCTTCAAGTAATCTCTTAATCCACTTCTTCGAATATATATTTTACAAACTTTCTTTTTTTAATTGTCCGCTCAAATATTGTTGACATATTTACAATTATATATTTTATCTTACCAAATGAACAATTGCCAAATGGAATGAACAAATATTACTTGGACAACATAATGAAAACTTTTTAATTCAATCTTCATTTTATTGCAATGAGAATTTTGGACATTGAATTTAAATTTTATAAACAATAACTTTCCAACTATAGCAAGAAAATATACGATCGTGTGTTGCTAAAATCCAAACTCATCATTACATTAGACACCTCTTTCATTATGTTGCAATACATGAATTCAATACACTGGCCGAAAGCGTTTTAAATAGACGTGAGACTTATGCAAATCAATGGTATTTACTTTACAAGGTACACCCTTGTGCTAATTAATTGAAACAAACGATTTAGTTTTCTTTCTTTCACCATACGGTCAGTTTTAGACCCACTGGAGTGACAAGGTTTAATCGATTTCTATTTTTCCTCATGTTAAGTCATTTGCAGTGATGTGAAGTAACATCTATTTTCGGGGTGTATGATGAAATTTGTTTGGCCTTAAAAAATATTTCATCATCCGCGATTGCATCAGATATTCATCATGCTCCGACGTCATTGTCTCGACTGTCGATTAGTTGTCCTACGGCCATTGTCTTTGGTGAACATTACTCCAAGGAAGCGTACGAAAATTCTAACTCTGCACGAACACACTGGCAAACCTTACCAGTGAACAAACCTAGTACTATCGACTTGCCCGGAAACCCTCTTGATTTAAATCGAAACGAGTAAAAATAGTAAATAATAACAGAATTATTCGTTTTGTTTCAATTAATTTGAACAAGGGGGTAATTTTATGTTTATAGATAATAATAACCAACAAAAAAATCCCATGAGACGATGAAATTCAAGCGGACAAATAAGTCTAGGTCGTAAAACTAAATTTAGCCGTTTTTCGTAAAGAGGAATTTTTTCTTTTTCAGATAATAGATGTACTTTCAGGCGACAAGTAAAGAAAAGAAAATTGAAAGAATAAAAAAGTCATTTACTTCGTATTAGTTTCGTATATGGAAATATCTGGTTTCTCTTGCACAATCCCATAGCATGTTATTGTCTGAGACTACTTAAATATTATTTACAGTAAAACCATAACTTTTATCATTAATATTTCTTCAGAAAACGTTTTGCTTTTAATATTGGCTATTTTTTTTTCTTTATTGTAGATTGTATTAACTTTTCATATCAACGTCAATGATGAGCAAATTGCATGCAAGGTACCTGATAGAGATACTCCAATATAAAATTTTCAAATTTTATTTGTCTTTGCATCTAGATTGCACAAGCATATTTCTTCTCTTTTGTGCCCGTAAATATTTAGTATTTCTGTTGCTTTCCCATTAATTTGCCTGATTATTCTATTTAATATAGATTGCGTCATTTGAATTATATTACGGGGTACCATTTTGAAAAAAATATGAGATATGTTTCAGATATATGCATAAAATTATTTAAAAGGAAAAAAAAATAAATTGATTAAAATAATTATTGCCAAAAGGAAAACCCCGAGCAACCTGTGAAAATGTGATGTGCTGAACTCTAAACCTCTCATGTAGCCTACTCAGGCTTCCGCACAGGAGAGTACATTCCAGCTTTGCCTCACCACTGGAAAACCCGGGAAGCAACAGTGTATTCATGGGAGCTTTTTGAATATAATTCTGTACTTGGAACTGGTCACCGACATCAGACCAACCTCATCTTCAAGGATGGTTGCAAAAATGATAGGGTGATGGGCATGGACATCGTGAGGTTGAAAGACGTAAATTAGGAATTCGCAATAAATGGAATTTTCAGTGAAACCTAACTGAAATAGGAAAATAACCATGTTCGATTCTGATAATTTGAAACTGATGAGATAAGCTATGAGCGATGAATATATCACAATCATTGATTATTGGATGAAGGAGATTTTGAGAAATTGTGAAAAATGACTCATCATTGAAATATCCAAAGAAAACGAGTATCATAAATTACAGAAAACCATACCATGTTGTCTTCTTTTTTTCTTGCTTTCATCGAATCATTTGCTGAATAATGGATTTTAATGAAATTTGGAGGGAGTTTCTGTGTTTATTTTCACATAAACTAATTAAAAAATTGCCTATACGTAACTGTGGGAAAGGCTTCGGAAGTAAACCCTGAGGACAAATCTGGATCCGGAGTCCCTAAAACAGTTGGATGTTATTTTCAACTTCGTTCTGGTAACTCCTGTGACGACGTCTGTGCCAAGCTGTACTGGACTCTACCTTTCACTTAAACAACATCGGTGGCGTTGACAGTGGAAACATTCGACAAGGGCAACGGCCGATTACTCGTAAACCCTGTCAGGGCCTTCAACCCGGAGAGGACATAGCATCGTTTCACCGCGACAACAAAGCACGAGAAGCAACAGTTTATTGATGGGATGATTCCGAAGTTAATACTGTACGGGAGACTGGCGAAGAGGGCAAGTGTGTGACATCATCTTCGCTTCAAGGGCATCTGCGAAAGGAATATGGTGCGATGGGTAGAACATCGAAATGTGAGAAGACGTTGCCAACGATTTCTCAAGCTGGAGACACGAGGGCTGGAGCGACGAGGGGAGAAACGGAGTGCTCGATGGAAAGAAAACAACACGTCGACATCGAGGGAGAGCGTCTTCTCGTGCATTCGTTGCAATAGAGACTGTCACTCCCGAATGGTCCTGTAAAGCCATAACAGATGCTGCACCGCGATCAACAGCTAAGGAATAAGTTTTTGATCCCTTAAGACCAACGGATGCCTTATAGTAAGGGATTTTTTTAATTATAAAGGTAATTTACGTTAACCAGGAAAAAAAGCTTAGACAGAAGCGTCTATCTTTTTAAATTTGGATTTTTTAATGAAACTATAACAACAAAAACATTTCGATTTCATTTTTGCCTTGAAAAAGTCGGAAGACGAAACACGCCGGCAAAATCTAAGATATTTTCCAATTGTCATTTTATACCAATCTGTCTTGTCCACAGAATTGATCTGGGAATTTAATATATATATATATATATATATATATATATATATATGAAGAAAATATCTGGAAAAACAAAACAAAAATCCCTAAAATGCGATTATGTTGTTTTAATATGAATGAAATGTCGACGTCTGACGTTTCGGTTTAATAACCTTCTTCAGGACAATATTCATTAAAAATACAATTAACATAATCAGTATAACACGACGAAAACGATGGACATAAAAACAAGTCTTATCCAAAACAAATAAATGAAAATTTTAAATGATCAGCTTTCCATTTGAGCGTGGTCACGTTGTCGTCAAATGGGCGACGCTTTCAAAACGTATTCTTAAGAATTTTTATAAATTTGATTCCGATTGAAAGATTTTTCATATATACAGTTCGTTAGAAAATCTTTTCTGTTCTTGTGGGAATACGCGGAGACTAGTAGATTCCTGTATCATCGCCCATTTGACATATTTTCTTCATTCTGTCGGATTAATATCCATTTATATTTGCTTAATATATATATATATATATATATATATATATATATATATATATATATATATATATATACGAAATGATGCTAAAGATGGTGCTCAGATCATTTCTGTTTGAAGGATAAAATGATGTCATGATTCAGGTACAAGATGTTTTCACTTATCTCACTGATTTTTTTTTATTGATTTAGTTATTAAAGGTTTCTTGTACGTTCTTTATACGTTTAAGATCAGTTAAAAACAGAATGGTTCTAATTGAGCTGAATGCGTTGATAGTTCTTTCGGTTATTATGAACAAGGAAAAAAACGGACACAACATGGCCAACCTGGTTGCTTTTATTCATTTGCATTCCATCAAAACAACTTGTCTCCTGTTCTATCTAGAATACGGCTCGAAACAATATCTGGATCCAGTCAAACTATGAAAACCAAAAACATAGATATCGATTTATTACGTGGATGCAGTGTTTCAATAACAGAAAAATAAGGTCACAATTATATGATTCACTGTTTATCTTTCAGTGTATCAATTCAACGAGTGGATACCAATCATCAACTTTAACTAGTTGCGCTTAGCTTTTCCAAAAGCTTTTCACTGTTTCTCTCTCCACGTGATGCTTATGCTTTGTACCAATCAAAAACAATAGGCGCAACTGGTTATATGTGGTTTATAGTAAGGGAACTTTGGTAGAATCTATTTATGTAATGAATTAAGTATGGGTTTGTAATTGTTGATGAAAAATGTTTCATAATTAATCCGCCTTTGTTCAATGGTTCTGTAGCCGCACGGGTAGAATGGTAAGACACTAAAAATTGGCAGATTTTGTCCACCGCATTCCTCTAGATGTTGGCTAAGGGTTATTTTTTTGGTGTATATATATATATATATGATTTTATAAAAATATATATGATTTTTTTTAACATATATATGATTTTTTGTGACACTATTTAGCTAGGGTATTTGGCTAACTAATTAAGCATGGAAATTAAAAACGAGAAATACTTAAGGCGAGAAAGAGCTATAACGAAAGACATACCGAGCGACATTATATTTTTAAACAAAAAAGAAAATGGGAAAAAAATTTTATTTTCATTTTAAGAAAGATATTTTTTTGCAGAAGACAGAAAATTCGTAAGAGAAGCAGATTTCGGATTCTGTCGAATTAATTAATGTCATGACACGACAAGGAAAACAGAATTCTAAAAGATAAACAAAACTGGGCCAAACATGCGACCAAAAAGGAATTTCAGTGAATAGGCACTAATTATCTTTCAGAGATATCATTTAGTTTTGGTTCTTGTGTCCAGCGAGGAGACCCATCTGCTGTATATCCGGATCTTGACATGAGAAGATAGGGTCGAGAAGAGGGAATCATTGTTACTGCCTGCTCAAAACTGTTAACGACAGACTTTCTGTCACCGAGAACGGGCATCTGAAAATGCGATAATATTGAGACGAGAAAGACAAAGAGATTTAGTCTACAAATGGGAACGATCATCCACTTAATTGTTGACTAGCGGTAGTTAATGAGTCGAGAGATTTCCGCTAATAAATTCCAGGTGACCCCAAATTTAATGGCTGCAATATGCGATTCATAAGAAGTCTGGCCGATAGAAAAGAAAGAAAGAAAAGGGAAGATATTTTTTTTTCTTTGGGCGATAATGTAAACTAATGCCATTCTAGCCACACCCACACTGCCGAGCGTTCATTGGCTGAGTGGTGGCGTGAGTGATGGGCGTAGGTGAACATATGAGAAAGAAGGGAAACTTGCTGACGCCCACTGAAGGGATTGGTATGAGATACCAGTGTGAGAAAGGAAAAGTTTAGGAAGATAATTCTCCTTCCACATCTCCTCACAGAAAGGGGAGAACCCCTCTAAAACAGAAAGTAATCGACTTCCAAAAATGGGAAGTGATACATTTTCTTGTCTGAAGACAAAGAGAATCCTTATTGGGGATCTGGAATTATCGAAGAACCCAAACCACGACAGGCCCCAACCCGGTTTTCGTCGGGGTCCATATAAACAAACGTCCCCGGGCGTTCAGAAAAAAAAGAGAGTTGGGTTGGAGATCGGAGAGGCACGCAGATCGTCAGAGAGTTGTTGAGATCGGGGAGACCAGCTTCGCAGGAGCTGACCACCAGATTTCCACGCATTCCGACTTAGACTTCTAACCAAAAGCATTTTTTTTAATGAAGAACGACTTAGACTTACACCACCAAAGCAAGTTTTAATGAATATCACCTGAATATACCAAAAAGCAGTTTATTGAAAAACAACTTAAGATATCAAGACTCGCTTAAAAAACGAAAAAGTGTCACGCATCCATAGAAGTGGGTTGGGAGAAAGACGCACTTCTGTATACAGCAGACAGATATAAAGATACTTGTTATTTTTTCAACACATTTGAACTTTTCTTCATTATTTTCTTTTACATACACTTGTGCGTTATCACCTTACCGGATTCAGCATGCACTACGGCCCGACGCCTGATTGATTTCGTCTATCTAAGATCAAATCACATCGTGGGTCGGTTGGACTAGAGATCAAAGCAGTTAAATCGGTAACCAGACGTTGGAGGCGAGCTGAGAACGACAAAACTGATATCGAATCTAACCAGACATCGACCGCGACCAAGACAACCAGAGGGGTTAGTGTCACACATGGTTCCGTGGTAAACCAGGTTTCCATCCGAACTAGCAATGGGTTAGATCGTCACAGATTGTGCTGCAATAAGCCCAGGGTTAGAGTGTCACATTTTATAACATATATATGATTTTTTATATCATATATATGACTTTTTATAACATATATATGATTTTTTATAACATATATAAGATTTTTTTTATCCTATAGCCTTGGTTGCTTACCAGTCTACTGCAGAGTTAAACGGCTGCCTACTGCGCGAAAAATTATGTCATGAATCAAAAAAGATATGATCGCCCATCGTGTGTTTCACGTATGGCACTTAACCGTCTACTTTATCACTGCCACTGGCTTTCATATGCGTTCGAAGGCAGGTCCGTAGGAAGCACATCCGGGCTATTCCTTCAACTGTTTCCTGCTATAACTAAGGGAATGGTTCTGCAGGAGCAGGCTCTCAGCATTATTGGAGGTCGCTGGATTTCTTCTGCACATAATTATATCTTCGGGCTTTTAAATAAACATATCAGACTATTATGTTTTTAGTGACAGTGTATTTTGGGAATGTTAGAGAAATAGGAAATGATTTCAGAGTGTTAATATGGTAGACAAAAAAGGGATGTGGATTTTGGTTGGCTGAGGCGAACGTGGGAATGTTAGAGAGATAGAAAATGATTTCCGAGTGTTAAAATTTTACACGTCGAAGAATATAGACGTGTTATTTTTATGTGTATGGGATTTGATCCCTATTAGGGCTGATAGAGCGACCCCACTGTCTAGTTTAAAATGTACACGTCGACATGTTTAATAATATAGATAATTTTAAAAATCCCTTTTGTTGAAGTTCTCATATTGCCTCTGAATTAAAAATCAACTAGCAATCACCCGACCAAGAGAAGAAAGAGAAGAAAAGTTTTTTTTAAGATTGCCTCAAGACCGTCAACTAAAAGACCTTCCCAGAACGTAGGGGAGTATGAAACATAGTGATCGGCGATAGCCCCAAAAGATTTCATTTCGATGATTTGTCTTTGATCTTGTGATGTAGAATATATTGGCTATTGTACACTTTTTAAGTAATGATATTTCACAGCGGAAACATTAAATACTGCAAAATACTGTAATATTCTCTGGTGTAGTATTACCCATCAGTGGGAACAGAACTCTTTAACATTCTATTAGATACACGAAAACCTTAGTCAAAATAAAAGGCTTTGAAATCATGGCCTGGTATTTATTAGATATTCACACAAACGTTACCTTTTAAAATGCCGTTCAAAACCGATCGCCGCTACAATGCATTGGTTTCTACAATTTAATCTGGCCGATATTGATTACAGCATTAATCTGTAGTGTTACGTTTATCTCTTTCTTATATTGTTATCATTATTTATGCATAAATTTCCGACTTATAGGTCCTAATGTAATCTGAGTGGTCTGTTTCTCAAACGTGATCGATGTCTCTACTGAGCTACTGTACTAACCAGTTCTCTATTTCGCGCGCATATTTCTCTTCTCATCAATCTTGTCCAAAATGTGTCTTGTCAGTTGATATGACTTGATTATGGAGAATGCGGAAGCAGTTTTGAACTAGCACTTTGGAACACCATACCAGTGTTTACTTCTGCAGTACACCTTTACAAAGATTCTCTGCTATCTTTCGAACATTGTTTGAAATATTTCAAATGTGCAGTCGCTTTTATTTCCCCATTTTATTTGCTTTATTGTAGAGGAAAATTTTCATGAGACAATTTTAAAAACAATAATCGCGGCAGATATTTTTAACATCTTATTATTAAATGAATTAAACGCAGCTGAAATATAGAAATATGATACGATACAGGAACCACGAATCACGAATATTAAGATACACACACACATACACACACACACATATATATGTGTGTGTGTGTGTGTGTTTTAATGCGTGCTATATTTATGGAATTAAGTGCTTAATATCAGGAATAGAGTGTATGTAAATATAAGAGTGAACATTGAAGCCAACACTCAGACTGTTTCATGCTCGACGCAATCATCAGGGCTGATGATAGCGTCTAGCTAGCAGGAAACTGCCTGTGCCTCTGAGTTTTGACTTCTTTAATGTTATATATATATATATATATATATATATATATATATATATATTGTAGCATACCTATGTATGTGGCCATTCACATAAATAAAGTAGTGAATACTTTACGTGGTCGAGAGTTAGGGATTCATTGTGGAATTAACTTGACTGACTTCTACCAGTTGACTACTACATCTACGCACCGCTGGCAAATCTTATGTGTGTTGTTCTTGTACTAAATATTATCGCACATCATCAACCTTCGCCTGATTATTTTATTCACTGACTGTTCCTAAGTTATAACAATATAAATACATATATATATATATATATATATATATATATATATATATATTTTGTGTGTGTGTGTGTGTGTGTGTGTGTATGTGTGTGTGTGGTGAGTCGAAAAAACTCCCTATTTAAAATTGTTAATAACTTTATTAATAGGTGTTCGATTTTCTTAAAAGTGTTTTATTTTAGACAGATTAATAAAAAAACTGTGGTGTTAATATTTTACATAGGTACTGGTCTTGTCTACCAGTGTTTTTTTAATTTTCTGGGGATATCCTTGATCATTTCCTGTGCTTCTTTGGAATTCTTATTTGGGTGTTGAAGGACGGCAAGCTTATGTGGTTATTTACCACTCATCAGCTTGAAATGACGGCTTCTGATTCTTTTGTCATCTCCGAAATAACGAGATCCATGCATACTGCCTATGTCTACTTTGCACTTATACAACAGACCGCCACATTTCGTAACTGCTCAGGCAGTATCAGGGGTTGTGCCATTCAGCAGTGTCCTTGTCAATCTGAAAGAACAAACAAAATTATCAATGAATTCCTACCATGTTAGAAATCACAATATGCAGGGTGTCCCATAAAGATTGGACACATTTTAAACGCAAGTATCTTGGATTATAAAAATAACATAGATTATCAAAGACACCTATTACATAACTTTGGGCACCTCGAGGAGGTGTAATGGTTAGCATGCTCGTCTCGCTAGAACAATTACAACTGCGTATATATATATATATATATATATATATATATATATATATTGGATCGTATTTACGATTCCAATGGAATAAATTATGAGCATGGAATATTAGTGTTTAAGCCTTTATATATATATATATATATATATATATATATATATATATATATATATATGCATTTTTAATACTTTTCGGTGAGTAAAAAATCTATATTTATCACTAATACAAATTATAGTTGTGTTATTCCATATTGAGCACAATTCTATCAGCACAAATACTCAATATGCCCGATATGGAACGCACAAGTCTTTGGGTCAAGAGAATTTTTTAATTACTCAAGCGACGCTTTATCCACTGGACTATTTCACGTATATCAGCTGAAGAAGTTTGAAGCGTATAACGACCGAAATGTCGTGAATATGGCAATAAATGTGAGGACAACAGTCCGAACAGTGAAAATATTGTAAATAGTTAGAAAATCTCATTTCAGAAATATTTAACAGATATAGATGTTTCGACGTCTGGATTAACTTAAAAAATGTTATCCTATATGAAGAGTCCTTCGTCTGGATACTCTAACTATAAGATGAATTGCATGTTTTAAATACGCTTCTTCAACTTGATAAAAGCAATCGGAAATTCTTGCCGCAAAACCTATACTCTTGGTTTGTACTTTACGGGGACGTTTACATTCATTTCTTTTAATTGATAAGTTTTGCTCAGTTTTCCTTTTTCCGGACGTTTTTGATAAAGTCTTAAATTAGCAAATAAGAAATTGTAAATATGTATAATAAAACCGATATTTTAATTTACAAATAATATGGTATATTTATCATACAAATATGAATGATCTTAATCTATAACATTTTTACTTTTATTAAATCGTTGAAATGATTTTACGTGAAAGGACCTTTAATCCTTATCAACCGTGTCTGTTCATATTTTTTGACTCATCACTGCATAAGGTAGTCAAAAAATTTGGGAACATATATATATATATTTTTAACAAGAGCTATTTGTGTATTCGCATTATCTTCTACCCTCTTTTCGGGACAGTTAAAGCCTAGCCACATTACTCGTTGGATGAAAGCACAATTGCATGGTCATTATCTTCCTTGTCTTTCGGTCCAAGTTTCTTTGTCTCTTTTTGGTTTATCCAGCAATGCCTGTTCGTTATTTCACACCTCAACTACTAACGCAGTGATTCCTGGAAACAAAGATCTTTCATTCAAATTAAATCGATATACATTCTTTATACGTTGAATATACGTACTTCTTATTCTTGATTTCATCTTGTTTATGAGAGACATGTTCACCTGTATAACTCCCAGATATTTGTAACCACTGCTATCTACCTCTTTAATAGATGCTATATCAAGAAATTCTATCCATGGGCTATACATATTTCTTAATTTTCAGCACAGAACAGCTATCAAATTCAAATGACATCCTGATATCCTGGGAGCATACCGTAATGGTCTTCACCAATTAAGACAACTGGTCATTATTCCTTAGGATCATTTCTTAACAACAGGTGACTGATGGGCTGTTTCTAATCCCTTGTAAGCTCGAAGCCAGATTTTGTCTCATTAGAGGAGGCACGGTGGAGGAATCGGAGAGCCGAGTTCGAATTACAATCGCATTCGATATCACTAATACACATTTAGTTGCAGATGTTTGTTATATATGCGTAGATATCCCATGGATTTTGTTGCTCAAATTAAAACACTTTTTTTCTCGGCTGATCTAAAACAGTATCCTAAATATCATTAAAAGCTGAACATGAAAAATAGTTTTTAACAGAAATTGGTTTCGAATTTTATAACTGAGAAAGACTGCGACACAAAGACTCCAGATAATGTTTTTTAAAACGGGAAATTTGCAGTGCCTAATGTTCAAGGAGTCATTTGGAAAAACTGATGGCATACAATAAAAAGATGATGGGGGAAATAAAATAAACATTATATAAGCTTATAAATTTAAGATGTAATATCAATTACATAAAAAATATTATTTTAGGATGACATTTGCAAGTCGCTCTATTATTTATAGAAACATAATATAGATAGATAGATAGATAGATAGATAGATAGATATGTGTGTGTGTACTAACACACAGGGTGCGATGGATAAATTGATGTCTAAATTAAGCAAAAAGGAAAATGATATTTACATTTCATTTTAACAGATATATTTACCAGAATTACTCAAAAAAATAATATAGAGTACATTTTGTCAATAAAATCGCCATTTGATTAGACCAGGGCCTTCAGACAACTTCGGAATCTCCTGCAACTCTTCTGGGCGGTCTCCTTCTTGGTTGGTAAATGTTGTCATAATCCTTGCCTTTAGTCCATATTTGGTGTTACAACGAGTTTTGTTAGTCTTGCGCTCGACTGTGCCCCACACAATGCATCCTGGGGATTTAGGTGACCAGATTTAAGAGATGATCTGGTCGCAGAAATTATCTGAGAGCCATGACTGGGTCCTATTGCTTTTGTGGCATGATGCAGCGTCCTGTTTTTAGACATAGGATCTTTCAACAGCTATTCTCTTGACCCTTGGCAGCACTACCCCAGGATACTTGATATAGGCCTTTGTGTTGAGTCTGAGGCCCTAACCAACAAATGCCGGAGTTCTTTTCTTATCAAACAACTCAGAGTTAACTTTCTGAGCTACCGTACCTTCGTAATCACCATTGGACACATCCAACTCTTTCTGAATCCTATGTACTGTCCTCAGATTGACACCAAAACTCAGTGAAATTTTCATATTGGAGCTTCCGTTGCGATTGCCAAGCAGTACAGTATAGACTTTTCAAATTTCATCGCGCTCTTTTCTCACAGACGGTTCACAACTGACCCTACTATACTGTACTGTAGACAAAATCAAAAATAAACAAAGCAGGTGCGCGAAATTAAAAGCATAAAATGGCGACAATTTATCATCACAGCTTGTATATATGTACATATGATAGGATAAGGAACAAATTGTTTATAAATCTAACATGCTTCGGTTTTATTAAAGCTTCATCAGACAATTATGTATATGAGAAGTATAAAGTAAAAGAAAAAAATCTGGTATGTTTAATTTTTGTGTAGTTTGTTTTTCATTACTTAAGCAGACTTTACGTGCATCTGTCTTGTCAAGCAACGTTTCTGCGTATAATTCATGTGTGTAGGTTTATCATAATTCTAGTTTAGGTATGTGGGATTTGAATGATAACGTACATTAATTTGTGTGTAGTGTGTATATGTACGTATGTGTATGTATGTGTTTCTTTAAGGAACTGCTGATGATAAACAGATTCTTTGCAGCTCTTGAATAGATTTTTCGATTTACGCCTTTATCAATGATTTAAATGAAACAATCATTCTGTTTCTGGTTCATAAGTGCTTTCTAGGAACATAGAAATATAAATGCTATAAAGTCATTCATCATATATAGACGAACATGATTGTTTTCAGAGCAAATGTTTCTCTTTACATGTGTATGTCTGTCATATGCAAATAATTCATTTATTTGGTTAACTTTACTAAACGGAAATAATAATAATAATAATAATAATAATAATAATAATAATAATAATAATAATAATAACGGGTGCCGAAATACAGATAAAGCACAATACGCCGACTGAAGCTGCAAAATTCTTAAAAAAAGAAAGGAAAAACAAATGCAACCGACCAAATGCAGAAACGATGGAAAGATAAACCGCTTCACAGTCAATGCTTTGCCCGTATCAAACAAGGCGTTATAAACAAACACCGTACACATCAGTGGCTACGTAATGCAAGGTTAAAAGCTGAAACTGAAGGTTTTATCCTTGCTGCAAAGGTCTAGTGTTTGCTAAATAGAAATTATCAAGCGCCTGTACGATAATAAAATATTGTGTTAGCCCAACATGCAGATTCTGTGATAAATATCCAGAAACAATTGACAATTTTGTATCAGGTTGCACGGTATGGCACCCACTCTTTATAAAACCCGGAATGACAGAGTGGACCAATATCTGCACTCGAAAATCTGCAAATTCTACGGAAAGGAAATTGAAAGATATTGGTATGAACACCACCCAACCCGGTTGCATGAAACAATTTTATGGAACTACACAATACACAGAACAATCAAAGCTAACCGCTCAAATATTGTTATTAGAGACCGCAAACAAAAAAAAATGCTTCTTTATTAATATGGCAGCCCCTACAGACTGCAATGTATCTTTGAAGATCTTCAAAAAGCTTTCAAAATACATGGACCTTGAAATAGAAATCTTGAAAATGTGGCACACTGGTTAAAACATTTAAACCTTGAAAATGGCTAAATGTATAGCCGAAGGCGCGCGGATAAAAAGAACAATTGGACAGTTTTTATATAATTTATCATCCGAAAAGAAAAAAAAATTACATCGCATAAGAAATTGTATAAAAAAAACTAAATAAAAGCACATTGTCTGTCATATTCAATGAAATGTGTGTATATATATATATATATATATATATATATATATATGCGAATATATGGATCGTAAGGATCATCTCTCTCTCTCTCTCTCTCTCTCTCTCTCTCTCTCTCTCTCTCTCTCATCCGTTTGCATATGACTACAGGTGAATTAATCTGATTATGGTCTGGCATCGGAATGGTGAACATTGTCGGATGGCATTATGTGTCCGCCTTTCAACATTTAAGGTATGCTAAAGTTTATACAATTTGCAATTATATTTTTCTCTTATTTATTTTAAATCTCTTTGACTTTATTTAACTTTAATTTTTCTGATAAACCTCAATGTACAAGTCTGTTCACCTCTGACGTTTCATCTGGTAGTAGCCATTGCAACTTAAAGTTAAAACTTATTATAGTCAATACGATTTCCATGTCCCTATGTTACCCCACTCAATACAGTACTGAATTCTTGTACTATGGACATCTGAATATAATCCCTCACTTTCTCATGGACAGGACGATCTCTTTATTCTTGTTCGACAGTCGTCCTAGAGCTGGTATCTTGAACTGAATTACCCCTTAGCGGTCAAGGATAAAACGCAAAGAATTACAAATCTCAATGATTACGAACAAATATTCATACCGTAATGGCCGTCACACGGGTCAAAAAGGGCCGCGTAACAATTTGACGTTGAAAAATCTGTCATTGGAACAAACTCTTCCCCCCAAAAATGAGGCATCTGTCCAACTTGAACCAAGTGAATCAATTAATAAAAAGAAAACGAACGAAATGGCCTCGCGAAGAGTATCAACAATTCATGACATCCTGTTTGACCTCACTCGAAAATCTATAAAAAAACATCACGGATCAAACCAAATATGGAGAACTATGGAAGGAACTTGTATAAGACCCCATCTCACCCAAACATGCTTGCCAATGTTTGCAGGGAAATCGTGCGAAATAAAAGACTCTCAAATGCGGAAATAGATCAGATAAAACTAAATATTAAAAAGAATACAATAACGCATCACTTAAACAATAAAGAGATGAGACTGGAAATAAATAATATGACAGAGGAGGAGGTAAAAAATAAAATAAATGCACATCGGTAAGGATGGTATTAGCTGATGTTTTTCTTTTTTATAGCGCCTAATGTATGTCCACCTGACCTTTCATCTAGTACTGGTCATTGCGAATTATAGTAAGTTAAAACTTAGTATAGTCATTACCATTTCCATAACTCTATGTCACCTCCTTCAATGCAGTACTTGATAATGAACTCTTCAATTTGAATATACCCCCCCTCTTTCATGGGCAGGACGAGATCTTTAGTCTTGGTCGACAGTCGTTCTAGAGATGGTATATTCATGACATCCTTTTTGACCGCACACGAAAATCTCCAAAGAACATCACGTATCAAACATAACAAATATGGTGAACTATGGTAGGAAGTGGAATAAGACCCCATCCCAACGTAAACATGCTTGCCAGTGTTCACAGAGACATCGTCGAAAACAAAATACTCTCAAATGCTGAAATAGATAAAAACAAAGACAGAATACAATAACCCATAACTCAAACAATAGAGAAAGGATAATAGAAATACATATGACAGATGATAAGGTAAAAACGAAAATAAATGATATACAAATAATAATGTCCCAAGAAATAAAGCGGGAGAATCTACCTCTGGCCTAAACTGAAATTATCCAGATTAGCTCATTGAATATGAGTCCGACTATATTAAGGTAAAATTCCTGAAAACAACAGAGGTGAAATCACCGAAGCGGAAAACATCATCAAACAACAAATCTGTGTCTTGGTATTGTTTTGTTTGTTAATTGAAATATTAGTCTTAAATATTAACTCAGTAGAGTAACTCTCACAGAGACCAGCTCCCAAAAATTCATATAACAAAATCCAATAAACACATTGTGCAAATATACAACGCTGCAGTGAAAACACTCTTAACGGACAAACCACTAGGAAACATCAAAAGTAAATAATGTCATAAACGCAAAAGATTTAGAAGCTACTGGGACGTTTGGGGTCAAGACAATGAAACGCACAAACAACAAAAAAAAAAAAAAGAACCAGATTGGAAGGCAAAACTGATGCAAGAAAATATAGGAAACTAGATGTGAGATATCGATATTATATGATATCGATATTATATGATATCGATATTATATGATATCGATATTATATATTAGATATCGATATTATATGAGATATTATATTATATTAGATATCGATATTATATGAGATCAAAAAAACATAAATGTCTCAACACGCAAATGCAGGAAGGCCAAGCGGGAATATCAAATTAAATCGCCTAATTGGTATTCCAACAAATAGATAAACTTTAGTTAAAAGCACAGGCAACAAGAAAAACAAGAAAAGCATTGTAGATTCTATCGCCAAAATAAAATATTCCAAATGGATCTTTACATTTTTTAAATTGTAGAGGAAAACCAGAAAAGCAGTTATACATGTCACAAAACCACCATCTATTTCAAAATCGCAGAAAATTGGGAAGGATATTTTGAGCACCCCAAAAGAATATATGTCCAATGCAGAATGAAAATCGCCAGGAAATGTCAAGTTACCCAATTTTTGCCTTTGTCATCATTCCATAAAACCCTTACAAAAACACTAGCAATGCTTACTAATAATCCCAATGAAGTCACTGGAGGTATTGCATATCTCCTAACAAAATCAGGTGAAACAGATGATACGAAAAATTATAGACCAATAACATATCTGCCCACCACGTATAAATTGATCACGTCTGTCGTGACGAATTGTACTTACTCTTTTCTCGAAGCAAACAATATTCTTCCACTGAAACAGAAGGGATGCCGGAAAGATTAATATGGTTGCAAAGATCAACTACTGATAAAAAAGGTTCCTGAAATACTGAAGGAAAAGATGTAGAAATCTCAGTACACCGTAAAGACTTTGATATTGTGCCAGATTCTTGGATCCTTGAGACTTTGGAAATGTACAAAGTCTCCTTCGTGGTAGTAAATTTCCTTAAACACTGAATAGTAATGTGGAAAACCACATTATACCTAAGTCACACAATAGGCACTTCAATCTCCAACGGCCTGAATATTCGACGAGGAATCTTTCAAAGAGACTCCCTGTCACTGCTTCTATTTTGTTCGTCCTTAATCCCTGTTACGGATGGACTAAACAATAATGTCTATGGCTACAAACTGAACAAGAAAGTATTCAATCACCCACTCAACACTTTGCCAAGTAAAGCATAATACATCGGCTACAGCTGCAAAATACTTTAAAAAAAAGAACCCAAAGGCAAATACAAACGTCCAGATACAGAAACGATGGCAAGATAAACCGCATCACGGTCAATATTCTTCCTGTACCAAGAAAGCTTATGCAGACAAAACCCGTACCCATCAGCGAGTTTTTATTATTGCTGCATAGGACCAATGCTTGCTAACTAAAAATTACCAAGCACATATACTGAAAAATTAATTTAGTCCAAAATGCAGATATTGTATCTAGAGACAATTAACCATCTTGTATCAAGGTTGTATGGTATTGGCACCCACTGAATATACAACCCATAGCGATATATTAGGCCAATATCTGCATTGGAAATGGAAAGTGCAAGAAATTAATATAAACACCACCCAGATAAGGCTACAGAGATAGGATATTTAAGAATTTTATGCGTCCTTAACGATACACATAGACAGAATAATCAAGGCTAATCGCCCGGCCATCCTATATAGAGACCGAAAAAACAAAGTTTCCCTTTTTATTTACATGGCAATCCCTGCAGACTGTAATGTATCTTTGAAGATCTTTAAAAAAAAAACTAACAAAATAGAAGGACCTTGAAATCGAAATCTCAAAAATGTGGCATATGAGGACATCAACAATTGTAGTTGGAACCCTCGGATTGATTGGAAAAAATTCCAATAGAAATTTCTGGTAGTCAATGCGTTAGAGACATACAAAAAGTGTTCTCACAAGTACAATCCACACTTTCTCTATGTAAAATATATAACTTTTTTTTTTTAAAATAATCAGTGGAAAATGCCATGTTACCGTATTTGATATTAGATCTCACTTCGCGATCCGTGACAAAAATTATTATACACCAGAAATCAAAGGAATAATAATAATAATAATAATAATAATAATAATAATAATAATAATAATAATAATATGAAGTGTTCAATGTTCTAAATCCAACCACAAATGGTCCCCAGATTAAATTATGTTCTTTGGTTATTTTCCAAATTTGGAGAAATCTCACGAGCTGATAACTTTTCTGAAATAGATTGAAGAATGTTGCGGGTTTTTAAAATCATTTCAAATTTCTTCTGTATCTTCCTGTGCTGAAAAGCAGAAAATTATATCAGTAAAGTATAAAAATCAACTGGCCGATAATGAATTAGTTACTGTATGTAGTTTCTGCAAAGTTCAGTTTAAGAACAATGAAGTTTGATTTTTTTAACTTCAAGATAATGTCATAATAACGCGCAAGTAATCTAAAGCTACCAAATACCAAAAAGTCTCTTTTATTCATCGTTATTTTTTATTTGTAATGTTTACCAGTTGATAAGCTTTTTTATTCTATAGCAATATAAAAAGTTTATGTTCTAAAACATTAATCGTATTTGGTGAAATATGTGTCCATGTACAGGAAGGTTTTCCCATCGTAAATTCAAGTCATGACTGCAAGCCATGCATGATTTCCTTTGCGGTAATTGAGTTTTGCTGAAATTCGCCTCTAACGATGCGTTTTATTTCCATTTAAAAGGATTCCTTTCTAACATCACAGCGACAAGTGAAATTATTATTGAAAACGAAGAGAATAAAATATAACTATTGTTTTGATAGTCGAATAATTCCAGATATGTACATTCTTGCTTTAGCATGTATATGGAGACAGAATATTGTTTTTTTTTTATTATTTAAAACCGCGATCCACGAAATGGTAATGGTAATATTAATCCTTTCCTTCTCTGGTAATGGTAATATTAGGCGTTTCCTCATATAGTAGTGGTAACATTATTTGTTCCTTGTATCGTAATGTTAACATTAGGCGATTCCTCTTATAGTAATGGTAACATTATTTTTCCTTATATGGTAATGGTAATATTAGGCGTTTCCTCATATGGAAATGGTAACATTATATTTTCCTTATATAATATTGGTAATACTTCTCGTTTTCTTATATAACAATGTTAATGGTAATATTAATCCTTTCCTTATATGCTGTTGATAATGGTAATATTAGTATCTTCCTTATATATTAATGGTAATATTAGTCGTTTCCTACTTTGGTAATGGCAATATTAATAATCTCCTTATACGAAAATATTCGACATTTATTGGACAAAGAGCCAGTGCTACTTTAACTTGAAATTTATAAGATCTTTCTTTTAAAAAAAATTTTCCGGAAAATAGGTTTTCTTAAGTCCGCTATCAATAGTGATAGAGGCTTCTATCCTAACCATTTGTTCGAAATAGTGTGGAATGACACCTAAAGTCATTATTTCCTGTTCGAGTTACATGTGATAAGTATTTTAGTTGTTGCTGCTGTTCTTCACGTTATGTGGTATTTTGTTATTTGATAGAGTTCTTATAACATAAAACTTTGTTGTTGTTGTTATTATTATTACTTCTGTACACTTTGCTTCGCTGAGATTAAAATGCTCAAATTTAAATTCTGTATTCTTTCAATTCTAAATTGTTTTGAAATATTACATTTATTAGAAAACATATACAGTTTTAAAAACAGGTATCATAAAAATAACTTCAAAGTTTAGCGTATATAATTTTACTTTTACACGGGCATTGTTGTCAAACAGAACAGAACATCCACCTTAGCAACAGATATTAATTATATTTTTAATATTGTGTTTATTTTTCTTCACAGTACTTGTAAGCAAAAGACAGTCGTACATGCATTAAGTTTTGCTTAATTTTTTTGTTTCCAACTTCATGATTTTATTGCTCAGCCCAAGCTCAAAATTGTTTATAATGAGTGGGAAGGAAAGGTATTATTCCATTGTCTTATTTTAAACTCAGTCAAATTGTTTTAGGCAGACGCACATACTGACAGTGTCTAAATGACACAAGCACATGTACATCACTCACGTACAGCAAAGACATACGCATATAGTTAAAATAGGCACATGTAAATTCTAGCCCAAACAGTGTGTGACGGACAGTGATTCAGCTTCTGGTTTTATAATATGGGTTACTAATTAGGTTTAGAACTCAACTTTCAATTTACTGTTTCAAGGACGCATGTTATGGTACGTCAGTGCCGGGATCTGAATAACTACATGTCATATATAAAGGAAAAGTGTCACTATGGACACAGAAGTTTGAACGTGAATATCTAGACAATGACAATGTAGACCGCCATTTGCTATAAATAGAGATATCCTGTCACTGCGTGTAGTGGTTACAATTACGTCTTTGTCTATTGTGTTAACCCGGACGTTAAAGTCGAGTGTCTCGAGTTTCAAGACGAATTAGTACTTGCTTTTGCAGCTCTACGCTGTTGTGTATTAATTAATAAGTAATCAAAAATCTTACCGTTAACTCGTTATTTATTTGTTATTAATGTATTTTAATTGCATTTGGTAATTAAATACTTTATTATTTTACATTGACGTCTTTCTGTTATTACTTGTACATGTAACGGATTACAAAACTACAACATCAACAAGAGTGCGCTCTTTGTTGATTTTATCAACCACAGTTATATGAGGTTTCATATGTTCAAGCATACGGTTGATATTGATTTGGTTGGGTTTTTTTTATTAGTCGAGTATCAAAACCTATGCTTTATTTAATGCAGAAATCTAAATATTTTGCACGCAATTGATTTGGATTTAGAAGTCCCACAACAGCACAAGATTTTTGCTTGCTTTCTTCTTATTATTTTCTTTTCTTTGATTTCTGGTGTAAACACATTTCTTTCCCGTTCCCAACCAGAGACCTAAGGTCAGAAATGACATCATCACATTTTCCACCGAGAAGTTTTTGAAGAAAAAACTCCAAAATGAACCCAAATATCACACATATTTTACATAGATAAAGACCTTCCTATATGTGGGCTGTATTTGTTAATACATTTTCTTGTATTTCTTTAAAGTATGGGCTACCAGCTATAACTTGAATAAATCTATTGGATGTTTTTTCCTATCAATCTGATACTACAATTACAACTGGAGTTGTTGACATCCTCATGTGCACATTGTTGAGATTTCGATTTCAATGTGCTTGTATTTTGATAGTTTTATGAAGATCTTCAAAGAGACATTGCAGACTGCAGAGACTGTCATGTAAATAAGAAGGGCCATTTTATTTTTGCGGTCTCTGATCATCATTAGCTCTCATTGTTCTCTCTCTGTGTGTTGTAATGTCCCATAAAACTTTTTACAGGTCCTATCTCCGTAACCGCGTCTGGGTGGTACTCGTACCAATGTCTTGCAGTTTTCATTCAGTAAAAGTTGTAGATTTTCCAATGCAGATATTGGCCCACTGTGTTATGCCAGGATTTATATTCAGCGAATGCCAATACCGTGCAAATTGATATAATATGCTCAATTGTTTCGGGATATGTAAAACAAAATCAGTATTTTAGGCTAACATAATTTTTCAGCTTTTTTTGCTTGGTAATTTCTAGTTTGCAAGCATCGTCTGTGTTCAGATAGAATAAATCCTGTCGTTTTAGTTTTTAATACTGCACTACGTAGCCACTGATGAGCCCTGGGTTTGTTTACATCAGCTTGTTTGATATGGGCAGAATATTGATTATGAAGAGGTTTAACTTTACATCGTCTCTGTGTCTGGTCGATTGCATTTGCGTTTGCTTTCTTTAAGGTTTTTGCAGCTGCAGTAGTTATATTATATTTTACTAGCATTTCTCAACCCAATTAAAACTGTATTATTATTATTATTATTTATTTATTTATTTCCTTTGATTTCCGGTGTGTACACCTTTCTTTCCAGGTCTCTCCTAGAGACCTAAGGTTAAAAATGGCATCATGACATTTTCCACTGACAAAAAGAAACATATATTTTAGATAAATTCCTTCGTAAAGTGTGGGATGTACTCGTGAGAACAATTATTCTACAGTTCGAGATAATATTTTCCTTACTTTCATGTTCCCATTTTTATTATAATTATTAATATGCTAGTTATTATTATTATTATTATTATTATTATTTGCATATTATGCTTCCTGTTTTGTACCCTATAGAGCCAGGTCCAAATTGTGGTCCTTAAACCCAGTAGAATAATTTTCATTTAAATGATAGTATTTTCCTTATTATATGTGATGTTCCTAGTAAGGCGATCTTCTGGACAACTTGTATGTTGATTTTATCTAAGACGCTTTTAGCAAAATTTTTCATTCCTTTTCTCACGAGGCTTAGAGTTCCGATTACTATTGCTACAGACTCAGTTTTCATTCCCACGTCCTGTAAATCTCGATCTCCAGGTCCTTGTATTTGGACAATTGCGCGATAATTTTCATAGATGTGTTTTTCTCAGATTGTACTGCTATGTCAATAAGCACGCACTTCCTGAAATTCTTGTCTTTTATGATAATATCAGGTCTGCTGGCTTTTATTTCTCTGTCAGTCTCAATTGGCATATCCCATTGTATAGTTACATCGTTATTTGGGGTCTGGTTGGTGCGTATACCATCTCTCAGTCTTTTCAATTTTGTGTTTCTTGTATATCTTCTAGTGCACATATGTCACTACCGTGTTATGTCAGTGGGTATATTTACTTTTTTGCTAGTTCCGGATATCCTGAGATAATATGGTCGACAGTTTCCTCATATTCCCAGATCCTGCATTTTGGGTTAGTTCCATCGTTGATTTTATGATAATGATAGAATCTGGTTACGAGGATTTGATCCTATGATGCAATAATTAGCCTTTCTGTCTCAGCTTTCAACAGGATGCTCCTCAGTCACTGATATGTTTTCTGTTTGTCCACATCTGCTTATTTCTTTCTTTCTTTCTTTTTTTCTTTTTAGAGACGCTTTGTTCTCCCAGTTTTTTTTTCTTTTTTTTAATTTTGTTTGGCCATTTTCTGGTTTTTGTTTTACTCGTTCGGTGTAAATTATATTCTCTTCGTTTTTTGTTGGTATTATTATTATTATTATTATTATTATATTTATATTTTCCTTTATGTCTTTCTTTACGGGTCCCACCCAGTGACCTGAGGTCAGAAATGACATCATGACATTTTCCACCAATTAAAACACACACACACACGCACATATTTTGTATCGATGAAGCCTTTCGTAAGGTGTGGACTGTACTCGTGAGAACATTTTTTGTATTTCTTTACGACATGGGCTTCCAGGAATCCCTTCAATGAGTCTACTGGAATGTTTGTTTGTTATTTTTTTTTTGTTTTTTTTTCTTCTTCTTCTTCTTCTTCTTCTTCTTCTTCTGCTAAGTAAGTGTTCACCGGAAATAAATTATTGCATATTTGTATTTTTTTTTTGTTTACACTATAATTGGTCAATTGTGTTCATATTTGTTGTTGTTATCATAAAATTTCAGTCTTCTTCAGGTGTACAACGATGTGGGTAACCAGTTGCTGGTGTTCATACCTCGTTACAGACATATCACCTGTACCAATACACACTGACAGAACACTCACATCTAATCGCCCAGATATAGTGACCGAAGAACACAAGAAGAGAACGTGCTTTCTTGTTATGTCAGCTCCTGCAGACCGCCATGTAACTTTTACTATTTGATCATCATTCCTATTAAACAAAGTGATTGACGTAGGTCTTCCAATATTTTTTAACACTTAAGTGAAGAACGCGATTTAAGAAAATAATAAAAAGAATTCTCCTGTCATTCTGACGATAAAATAACTAACTTCCCGTCCCGGGGGAATGTATATAATGACAGTAGACTTCCATAAGATTTATATTTTTTTCATAAATTTATATATTTTTAAACTTGAAATTTTTTTTTTTTAAATGTAACTTGAAGACAGTCATTCTCTTGAAATATCGTTTAAGACTGTCAAACAGTTTATTTTCTTTTTCTTTTCTTAAATCACGTTCTTCTCTTAATAATTGTATCATTATTATTATTATTATTATTTTTTATTCTTGTTATTGTTGTTGTTTGTTGTTATTGTTGTTGCTGCTGTTGTTTTACGAGCTGTCTCTAAATTTAAACTTGAAATCTCAACTGCAATTCAACAGATAATTTTTTTGTCGGTTACATATGTAGTAAATATTCCCTGCATCATTGTATGTTGTGATATGTTTGTTTATATTGGTTTACATTTCCATAAACAGATGAAATGTATTCTTGTATGTGGTCAGCTGATGTACGAACAGACTGACCCTGATTTTGGACATCAAACTAAACCAGAATCAGGAATCTTGACAAGTTAGAACTCTTTATGCAGTAAAGAAAGTCAACATGTTAGTTTCGCAAATCATAAAACATTCTTTGGACTACAAACTCTTTGAAAGATGGTCGACCGAATCAGCCTTCTGAACTCACTGAATCCGACATACGTCCAACTCTGGTTGCATATTTTTGTATGGTAAACTTTTATTCTATATTTATTTGTTCTGATATCGAGTTGAAAATTAAAATGCGCGCACAGGTTTCTAATGCTTTAAGTTTATTTGTGACTATTGGGAAAATGATCCCAGGTGTCCATCGCCGGTGCCAACGAATTGCATATCTGCGAGAAAATGATTGATCTTTTTGCCTTGGCAAATACAACAAATTCGGATTGATCCTTATTTTTAAAGGGAATCTTACATTTTTAACCTGACCTACCTCACATCTTTTTTCATTTAAGAATTTTTTGGCATCTTGAATAATTTACACTTGATTGACGATTTAATAAAAAAAAAGTATTACCTAATTTTATTTTACGCAACTGCCTTGTCAGGTGTTTATTTTTGTTTATGATTTTTTACTATTGATTTTGCAATTTTGTTTTTCATAATTCTGTGAACTGTTTCAAGTAGTTACTAACATTTTCTTGGTCAGTACCAGATACGAAAATTTAATAAAAAAATTTAAATGCAATGTCAGTCGCTACCAATTTCTTAATTCCTCTTCTTTTATATTACTTTGCTTTGGATGAAATGATTATATGTGGAATCATTAAATGGAGAGTCTGGAAAACCTAGAATTATTGGTATTGTCTGAGTTTTGAGATGCCACATCTTTAGAATTTCAATGTCTAGTTCCTTGTAATTACTTCGTTTAGCTGACTCACAATTAGACTCTTCGTTATTTAGTAGAGATCTTATAGCAAAAACATTATTATTACTATTATTAATATTTCGTTGCCTCTCTCTGTCTTTTCTACAAATACTTTCATGGTAATTGCTACGATGAGCTGCTTTCACTGGTTCCCAGACTCCATGAATTCAAGCGCCCTACGAGGCTGGCATCCCGCTCCCACCCTTACACTGTAGAAACTTTTAAATGTGGCTGTCTCTTCTGCTCCAATAGCTTCATATCTCGCACCTCTCGCCTGTGGAACACCCTTCCCAATTACTGTTTCCCTGAGAGCTATAATCTATTCAAATGTAATGTCAATCGACACCTCCAGTTACCTTGATCTATCCATCTACCCATTATCCTTCCTATCCTCTCATCCTTTCTTCTATCCTATTCCAATCTGATCTCTGGGCTCCAAATTTTATGCAAAACCCCCCTGCATCGTTAGTGAGTTCTTATAAAAAAAAACATCATTATTAATATTATTATTAGTTAGGTATATATTGCGTCACTGAGAGCAAAAATAAAACAATATTATTATTATTTCCTTCAAGAGTTCTTATAAAAACATTATTATTATTAATTTCGTTTTTGCTAATTCATTATTATTAATAAATTTTGTTGTTCATTTCAAATATTATATATATGAGAAATTCTCAATTGTTTTAATTCTAAATTGTTGTCCATTTTTAAAATAAAGGTGGCATAAAAATGACTTGGAAAGAGTGGCGTATACTATTTTCCAGTTACCCAGGTATTGTTGTCAGAACGGTATATTCAGCAACACAGATGTCTATATCAGTTCTGTTCAAATTGTACATTTAAATTCAGCGCCACACTTGGTGTAATAGTAAAATCGCGTGACAGCAAATTTGTTCAATTGTTAGATTTAGATTTGAAACATTGTATCTTAAAAATGATTAAAGATATCTTACTGGAATTCTCAGACGTTTTTCTAACCCTATTGGACTCTGCTTTGAACGATAAAATGTATTATTACTCTCCAAGTTTAACAGAAGAATTGTGATGAAATCGATCTTAAACGAAAATCATATGTTCATCATTAATTAATCATAGCTAAGGATCGGATTAACAAAATGTCTCTCAGGTTTCACATATGATTTAATTTTCAAGTCTTTTTTCACTGCCCTTTAGATTTTCATAGCTCCCACACGTGCCACATGTCTTATGGATTAAGTTGGAATTTTTCTAATTGATCTCTTTAGCTTTATGTTGATATGATGATCCCTCTTCATGTTGGGACCTCTTGATCCAGTTTTCATCTCTATTGTTTCCTCAATTTTAAATTTATTCACCGTTCTCTTGATGGTTACTGAATGTACTTTGAAAATAGAGGCCAAAGCATGAATTCTGGTACTATTAACGCAGGTATGAATGATCTTTTTCCTCTCACCATTGTTCAATTGCGAAAACAGTGAGCTGACACAAAACAACCGTTCTCTTGCTAGCTGAATAGCTCAAAGGCTTTGTCAGAGATTCTTACGAGAAATGGTGTCAAGATGGCTAAACGTTTTATCTGAAAACCCGAAAAAAAGCAACTCATTTAGTTTAGAGGCTTTTTTTTAGATATTAAACATTTTGTGGGATGGACAATTATGCTGTTACACGATTTGGACAATATAAAAATAAATATAATTTGGTATTGAATACTTTCTGATAAATTCAATCGAATCTTGATTTTTGTTTTTTATTCTTTGCGGTTATTCTCTCTCTACTTGTCTCCTTTTTAATTGAATTCACTTTATGTGGCAATTATATTTTAAATTTAAGACCGTTTTATCGTCAAAAGCAATAAACTAGACATTTACTTTGTAGCCATATCTATAATATTAGTTTCTTGGTACCAATAAATAGATATAATTAGACGGACATTGAAATAAGATAGATGTGAATAAACTGATATAGATATATGATAGTTATCAATAGGGAAAGACTAATATTATTAAACTGTTATAAACAGGGTGTAATGATTATTGACAAGATACTAAACATATTTCGCTATCGATAAGCGAACGAAAAGCTAATTATTTCTATTGTGTTTATTTTACTTCACAGCCATAGGCACATGGATCTGATTTTGTTTGCATCAAGATAGCTTGTTACCTCAGTGTGTAAACATTTTCCAATAAATCTTATACAATTATGAACAGCTTTTATTGTTCTGCCTGTGTGGACTGGAAAATTCCACGGGAGAGTTATATTTTTATTATGTGTTATAGAATTTGAATTGTGTATCCACCATTTTTCTGTGGTAGGTTTTACTTATCACTTCATACCCTGTGAATATGTTGGCACATTCTGTCATGGCGTTGCCGATATCCTGCTGGGGTTAAGAAATGTGAAGCCTGATATTAAGTGGTCAATATTTTCGGGGAAGTAAGCTACGAATGCTTGCATTATTTTTTGAGAATGATATGCTAGTGGCTTTTAGGTTTAAGATTTTGATATTGTCCTGCAACTACAAATTCTTCTGTCCAAGATTACAGGCCAGTTCTGGAAAGACAATGATGGGTCGCAGTTGTTTTATTACTATTACCCTTTACATATATTTTCCTTGAAGTGGTTTGTTTTTGCTATTCAGTCTCAAATTTGTAGTTTTTTGATTTCAATCTTTTTGCTTTCTCGATAAACTATTTATATTTTGGGCATTAATGTCGCTTAAATTCATTTTCGATACATCGCAGCTTCCATGGAAGCAGATTAAAGAGATTTGGTAGGTTCGTGTTTAAGTACCAGTTTCAGTTCCTAGTTACTGATGTATTGCATTGAAGTCCCATTATCACAAGCTTCAAGACCTTTCTTATTGGCATAATCCTCTGCCACTGTTGTCCTTTGGAAGATATAACCTTTTTACATCTACATTCCGGTGAAGCACGCTGTTCATTTTTAATTGTATTAATATTTCCATGTCTACTTTTCGGATTCCGTTATAATTTTATAATGTTAAAGCCGTACATTACCACAGGTATTGCTAATATTAATATGACTTAATTCCTCTAGTGTGCATTTAGTTTACTTTATACGATAAGCCTTATTCTTCTGTAGCATTCTTTCTGCATTTTTCTCTCATCAATGAATGTTTATAACATCTCCTTCATATATTCCCACGTACTTGAATATTTATTCAGATTCTAAACTTTTAATTAAAGCGTAGTTTTCAAGTAGAATATTTTCGCTGCGTAAATTTTCTCTGTGTAAATGTTGTTTTCACGCATTTAAGAATCCCAAAATCCATTAGTCCTGGGTATGACGATAAACTACACCCAGCAGCAAGGCTTCTGATCGGGAAGTTTTGAGGAGCGTGGAACCACCTCTTAATTGCTGTTGTTCCAAGGTCTACCCTGAGCCGGGACTGTATCACCTGTTAGGGTCCCATCTATGTGCAAATAGTGAACCCCCTCCCATAAAGAAAAAACACTATGAAAGTATAGAAATACATTTTAAAGGTAAAAATATTGGCAATACATTTTTATATAAAAAAAAATCGACAATACATAATCATTATTACGTGTCATCTGTAGTTGAAAGCAAACAATTGTGTTCAAAACATTTAGTTGAAGTCATGCAATTATGTTCAAAATATTTAGATGTTGGCATTAAATATTTCATAAAGGTGTTGACATGACGCAAACAAAACCAACCAAGCAACATGAACTTTCATGACATAAATTGATCTGATATTTTACAATGTCTTCAAACTGTCTTCCAAAATATAACTTAAAAAAATCATAAAACACAATCACCGCCTCTAGTAATTATACCCAAACACATTATATGCACAAAAGCTGAGTATTATCTACCATGTATTCAATTGTGAAAGCAGAATAATATATCATGTTTTTATTACTTCAAGGTTCCTAAGAAAATTAAATTTCGGCATTAAATGGCCCATAAGGAGTTGATATTCCGTTAAACAAGTCAACAACTAAACTCCAGTTTCATATCCTCACTATTTTTTTAGCTGATGTTCAAAATATCCATCTATATAATAAATCGGAATGTCAGTGTGTCACACTTTTTCAACTTTACTCCTAGAGACTGTAGCCCGGCATATTATACCATTTTAGAATCAGTCGAACACCCTGAGCAAATTCAAAATATTCTGGATCGGATCCGGACACGAAATCCTGAAATTCTGGATTAGCAAGTTTTTATTACGGCGATTGTATTCGGCGATTTTTTACGTGATTTTTTTTTTTTTTTTTTTTTGCGATGAACTTTTTGTACGCTAACAATTTTTATAACTTGGAAATACATTTGGGAATAATGGAAATTAATTGCGAAATCCAGCAAAGGTCACCCATGAAATAAAAATAATTGTTTGTACGGAGAGTAAGGGCCTACGTCCATCAAAATGCCTTTAAATTAAGTGGCGGCAGAAGAATTATCATTAAGCTTTTAAAAGATAAGCATAAATATTAAAGCAATACTTAAATGCAGGGACCAATTTTGAATTTTTCTGTCGCTTACCTATTGTGATGAAGGCCCTATCAAGAGACCTACGCAGGAGTTAGCTTAAATGTCGCCCTAGTATAAAATAAACGTTGTTAATCTTGAACCCATTCTATGTTTTGCTGAAAATTGTTCTTAAAAGAATTAATGCCATACTGAGGATGAGGATATGGAAAAACAGATCTCCTTAGGATAGAACACAATTTATTTGCCCCTTCATTGCGGTCCTTTCTACCGTTTAGAGCTACGCTAGTTTTCCATAGGCTCATTTTATGAAAAAGAAAAGTGTCAAACTATGTACATATTTCTGAATACATTTTAATTTAACTATTGGGAAGACTATCAAATGCTTTCTTGTAGTAAATCTTTACGACTGAGAGATGTTTGTGGTGTTTTTGTCGACCTTCGAACATCAGTTCATTCATAAGCAGTTAAGCTATAAATCTAGGAGAGCCGCGCATTTACACATTTTATACGTTTGGGACATGTGGCTGAGTGGTTAGAATGTTCGAATCTCACCATAGTCGTTTTTGTCAGGAGGGTCACTTCGTGATGATACCAGTCGGTGTTCCCAGCGCCTGAACACAAAACCAAGCCTTGCCAGTGAAATTTGTTAGACGGAACTCTATGGGGATGCTTGTGCTAGCAAGAAGTCACAAGACATTGAGATCGACCTCGTAGCCGTATTCTTCTTCATTTTATCCAAGTGTCTTCGTGGTTGTGCTCCTTCTTGCCAGACGAGAGTGTTGACCAAAATGCTTGGATTGCTTCAACATTAGGCTGCTTATCAACAGTTATGTTAGATTTCTATATTTCCAAGTTCTTCGGATTATTGCCAAACATGATGTTATCCTTGTAAAATATGACCATTTTTTTTCCAAATAGCTTGATGTGTGCCTATTTACCTCTTGCTTCATCGTTTCAGTTATAGGATCAATTTCTCTCGCTGAATTTACTGATTTTTTCTGAACGTTTACGTATTTTACAGGACTTCAATATCAGACCACAACCTTTATAACTTCTTCCTGATCTTTGTCTGCCACGTAGGTTTATTTTATAAACAAGCACTTTCTCTTCCTCAACTTTAAACCACCTAGATGAATACCCACACTAGCTATATATATATATATATATATATATATATATATATATATATATATATATATATATGCATATGAATATTGCATATATATATTTATATATATATATATATGTGTGTGTGTGTATGTTGATATATATATATACATATATATATATGTATGTATGTATGTATATATATATATATATATATATATATATATATATATATATAAGTATGATAGAAAGAAATATAAAAATAAACCCTCTCTAAACTCGACCATGTCTCTCACACCACTCCTCGCTACCCTCTCTGTTAAATTACATAAACTTAATACTACCCGTCAAAAGTGTGAATTTTACTTTCATTTTTCGTTTCACCTGTTAAAAGTGATGTCTGAGGATCCAGGGTACTTTAAAAGGTCTCTAGTGAAATAAACTATTACAATGGAGCCTTAAAATGGTCTGTTTTTCTTTAATATATATATATTATAATATCTAATATATATATATATATATATATATATATATATATATATATATATATATATATATAGTTTTATTTATATTGTATTGTATTATGATGTTGGTTACTATCTTGCCATTTTCAATTGAATGGCAAGGCCTTCATTCATGTTTGTGTTTTTCGCTTTAAGCCACAGTAAATTAAATTGATGAAATTCTGCCTGGGTAATGAATTAAAGAACACGGCCCCAGGGATTTTTTCCTTATTTCTGTCTGTATTTCTGAGATGTGATATTGCAATTATTTACATTGTTCGGACTGTTGTCTTCATCTTAATTCCTTGTTGTAGGTTCCAGCCGTCGCCAGGTGATTAGAATTTCGAATTGAACCCTTTATTTCGTCCACCGGGAAGATTGTTTAGCTCAACTTAACATGCCTCTTCCGGGTGTCTAAGTTATCTCCCTTTAACTCAATTTTACAACATTTTGTTCACCACTACCGTAGTCAGGTATTGAACTCACAACTCTTTAGGTCATGTCACTGGATCCAACCAACGCTTTATAAGTGTATGGGTGTTTTGGGGACTTAGAAACTTAATGTTTCCTGTAACCATTTTTACCTGAGTTCATATTGCAATTTTGCTGTTATTATTGCTTTTCTCTGCTTCCCATATTGTATTCATTTCTACGCTCGGCCGAAATAGATTATTGGGACCTTGTATATGCACTGATTCCTTAAGCGTTTCTTCTTTTCTTTTTCTTTTCCTTCCCCTTCTGTGTGCTCGGTCCAGAGAGAGAGAGAGAGAGAGAAACAAATATCACTTGACCGGGAAAAACAAAATAGAGGAGTTGCCGCCATGATGTGCAGATGACAAGGTGGACGACATTTTGTGTCCAGCCTTACTGATGTATTTTGTGAAAACCAAAGACAGAAGATTGCGGTTAGAATACCGATATATAAAAAAAGAAGTGAACGGGTGAAAATTGTGGATCCGATTTTACTACTAAATCAGAATTTAATAGAATTACAATTTGAACATTAAAGAGAGAGACAGACAGACAGACGGAATTTTGGGGCTGTTCTTATTTTTTATCTATAAAATCTGATAATCAATAAAATCTTTAAGTAAGAGAACGAAGAAAAATACCAAGAAGATTACCAAACTTCAGCAGTATTTGACAACCCTAAAAGAATTGGAGATTAAGAGAAATCAGGATTATCACAACAGAAACCAAGTGAAAAGCAGACAAGGATAGTTTTATGCATTAAAGGACTATTTATTAGTCAATATCAAGGAAAGACTAATACTACCAACGAATTTACTTTTGTAAAAGAACATTTTGTAAGAATTTCATATATGACTTACATATAAGAAAATTTCATACGTGACTTACATATTAAAAACATTCATAATTGAGTTACATATAAAAAATAAAAGTAAAAACGATATATAAAGAAAGGAAAGACAAATTTAAGTAATTTTGATTGATTTGAATTTGTTTCGTTTTATATCTGCTATTTGGATAATTTGCCATAATCCACTCCCATAATAGTCGAACTACTTATTTTTATTATTAATTATATATATATATATACATATATCTATATATATATACAAATATATATATATAGATACATAAATATATATAAATACATATATATATACATACATATATAAGTACATATAATATATATATATATATATATATATATATATATATATATATATTTGTTTTAAATAGATGTTTCATTAAATTGGATTCCTTCGTTTGTTTATCGTTGGTCTTATTGAGTAGTTTGGCGTCCCTGAGTGTGCACCGAGAAAGAAAACACACTTTACTGGACTTCGGTTCACCTATATATTATCACTTCGTGACAATATATATATATATATATATATATATATATATATATATATATATATATATATCAATGAACATATTTGAACAATGGCTTGATGCTACCATATTTTAATCATCTTCTTAAATTGAACTGATGTAAACATTTTAATACTAATATAATAATTGTTTTGCCAACGATTTTTTTCCTTTGACAAATGATTAAGCGAAAGGGTCGGTGAATATATATATATATATATATATATATATATATATATATATATATATATATATATATATATGTAAGCAAATATATGGATATAGATCCGACAATATGAAGAAAAATATATACGGAAAAAACAAACAAAAATCCTTATATACAATTATGCTGTTTTAATGTTAATATGCCAACGTCGGCCGTTTCGGTCTAATAAACCATCTTCAGGAAATATTCATAAATTATAACATTATCAATACAACATGACAAAGACGATGTACATAAGAACATATATATATATATATATATATAGGAACATATTTAAACAATGACTTGATGCTACAATATTTAATCATCCTCTTAAATAGAACTGATATAAACAACTTAATACTAAAATAATAATTATCTTGCCAATGATTTTTTTCTTTGACGAAGGATTGGCCAAAAGGGTCGGAAGATATTTATATGTAGTAGTTTTTTCTGTATATGTTTCTTCATGTAGTAGCTAGTAGTTGGAGGCTTTCATTTATCACGCGATATACTGGTAGAGCGCCTTTTAAAAAAAATGTTTTGCGAGCAGCATTTCGAGCGGCTTAAGAGACTAATCTTTGCATCACTCTTTTCTGCATCTGTGACAGATGAAGATGGAATGTAGAATGGATGTCTGACAGTACTCTCCCTGCTTCCTCCGTTCTCTTCTTATCTCCAACAGGATAGTGGGGGCATTCACCGGCTTAATCAAGGAGATGGCCCAGAACAGTTGCAGGACATTTCAAAGTCTTATGGAACCCGTGGTTGTGGCCAATGACGACATTATCGAATACATTTTCTGTTTAGAGTTTCACGATATTTTTGTCTATTTTTGGTAAACATATCTGTTAAAATGAAATGTCAGTCTTATTTTCAATTTAGACGACAATTTATTCTTCGCTCTCCTTATATGTGTATTTGTGTACGTGTATATGTATATTTGTTTAAAGTTAATAATATTTCTACAATTTTCAAATATAAACTGTTATATATGCAAATCAAAACTGTGTATAAACTTTTCAATATGTAATTTCGACCGTCTATGTCATTATCAAAAATTAATTGTTTTAATTATGGTAGACAAGATTTTACTGGCTATGTCCTAGCGTTTATTTATATGTGTAAAACGTTATTCGTTTCAAAGGCTTCATTAAAACAACTCTGAATTAAAAGAAATTGATCGATTCTTAATGTACTAATTTTAATAAGTGACATAAATATTTTATAAAGGATAATATCTTTCATCGCTCATTAACGGTGTATAACACAATAAGAATAGTTTTGTTGACCTACATCTATCAGGATCTTTCCATGGGAAAGTAGCAAGTATGGATTACGTAGATGTTTACAGTCAAAGGCAAAACAACGAGCAGAAAAATCGTGCCGAAATATATAACATTATTGAATGAGATTACCTTCCTTGGAAATGCAATATTAAGATTAAGAATACTTTAGAGACTCTAAATACATACGTAGATCTAGGCACAGACTTACATTTTCAGTGAAAGCGAAATGAGATTTGTTAGCGCAAACTGAAATGAGATGTATGCGTGCTTCACATTAACAGTCGATAAAATAGAATACAATGTCGAAATACAAATAAAAAGGCTGAGATAGAAAGATTCACTTGTAGATATTAAATAGAATATTTATCTGTATGAAGTGGTAAAGAATTCATTTGTATAATCTAAGAATTTATCTGTTGATACATCAATAAATGAATGTCTATAGAGGAGTGTCAATACACACATACAAGGATGACATAGATAGATAGATAGATAGATAGATAGATAGATAGATAGATAGATAGATAGATAACGAACAGGATGAGATAGATAGATAGATAGATAGATAGATAGATAGATAGATAGATAGATAGATAGATAGATAGATAGTGAACAGAATGAGATAGATAGATAGATAGATAGATAGATAGATAGATAGATAGATAGATAGATAGATAGATGACGAACAGGATGAGATAGATAGATAATGGATAGATAGATAGATAGATAGTTTTGATAGATAGATAGATAGATAGACGTCTTCTCAACAGGATGAGATAGATATTGATAGATAGATAGATACAATAGATGAATAGATAGATGAGATAGATATGAGATAGATAGATAGATATCTATCTATCTATAGATAGATAGATAGATAGATAGATCTATAGATAGCTCTTCAGCTCAGGATGAAGATAAGATAGATATTTGATAGATAGATACGGGGTTCTCCGGCAATTGATAGACTCTATAGATCAGAAGATAGATGATTTGACAACTTTTTTAACGGAAATCCAGAGAGATATAGATCCTCTATAAATAATATATCAGAAGATATATATATATATATACATACATATTTTGAACATACATGCATAGACAGATAGATAGGGCAACTAATCAATACAGTGATACACGTTGTATACGTCCATTATCTCATGATTATGCGTTTGTATCGATAGTAAATATTGATCGTTTAAACGAATAAAATAGTTCATTTATTTCAATTATATACCGATCTGTCATGGTTGATATTACCGTTTCAGATGTGGCATATATTTGTACATGATGGTTGCAGACTCATTAAGGGAATATGTCCACTGTTGTCAAGTTTGAACAATGGTTTTTTAGTTATCAATTATGCCTTGAAAAATACTCATTATTATTGCATGTTCTCAAACAAAGTTTTTCTGTACAGGGCCTGGCAGGTTCTGTAATTTCTTTTCAGCTTGCTTGTGTGTGTTCATTTAACGGGTGAGACTGGTGTGGTTTCTGACATAGCCTGTTATTTCCATCGTAGTACTAATACTAATTTCTCAAATATCTAACAATATGACTCTTCTTGGGCTAACGAGGGAATTGGAGTGCAATGTCTCTACCCATACATTCATCAGAAAAACATGGCTGGATTGATGAATAAATTAGTTTATATGCTCATATATATTTTCTATCGAGGTCTTACCTTTTTCAGGAATTATCCTCTATTCATATTCCGATATATATATATATATATATATATATATATATATATAGAATGCATATATATATAGGAATATATATATATATATATATATATATATATATATATATATATATATATATATAGAGATAGATAGCAGAGACATATATGAATACGAGAGAAAATAAATTAAAAAGAATAGAGAAACCACAAAACATTTCCGGTTGTCATGTTGATATTTTTAAAAACAAATATTATGCTTTATTGTCCATAATTTATATACGTATACCGGTCTACGACCGATATTAGATACGATTTCCGAATAAAATAAAAAATAATATGAATGTTCAGCGTGATTGTTAACACTTCTCGCAGAACTTTTCACTGCCAATTAAGGGAGACATTTGGGTCACTAACACACAAAAAATTGAATGTCTCATATCGAGAATAATTAACATCGACAACCATAAGCAAAAAATTAATTATTTTTAATAATACGGAGAAATCTCCACGCTTTGGCTGATGAAGCTCACAAGACCGGAAACACGTGTAGCAAAATTATGGAAAATAAAGCATGATATTTTTTTTAAAAATCCACATTACAACCACAAACGTTTGCAGTTTCATTCTTCTTTTTATATCTTCAGTTCAGTTCAATCATCAGCGCTTCAAAGCCAAGATGCACCTTCGTACACAAATTCTCCGTGATTCATTGTTTGCTGATGCTGCTGCTCTTGTTGCGACATCCTTTGAGGATGCCCAAAATTTACTAAATCGTTTCTCTGTTGCAAGTAAAGCCTTTGGTCTTACACTTAGCATAAAGAAAAACTAGAGTAATGCACCAACCTTGTCCTACTACGAAGCAATTCCGTCTACAAATTTCGACACCAGTCTACAAATTTCCAGAGACCATTGAAAGTAGAAGACAAACCCCTGAAGTAATGTAAAGCCTTTCACCTGTCTTGGTAGCAAAGTCAACTACAGTGGAACTTTAGATGATGATGCATCGGATTGCTATGGCTACCAGTGCCATCGGCAAACTTCGCCATCGCTTGTGGGATGAGCTGGGTATCCGACTGAATACGAAAATTCGGGTTTACAGAGCTGTTGTCATTGCCATTCTTTTGTACGGCTCAGAGTCGTGGACACCATGCAGGTACCATATACGCCAGTTGGATGTTTTCCATAAGTGCTGTCTTGCGTGCCATATGTGGAGTTAGCCTTTAAGACAGGACATCCAATGTAGACAGGTTTAACAGGTGTAATATCGGAGGAATTTAGATTTTCCTCATACAGACTCAGTTACGGTGTACTGGGCTTGTCTTGACAATGTCTGAGGATAGGATACACAAGATCCTAATATAGAGCCAGTCAGATCAGGGCTACATGAATGTAGGACGCCCATGGCTTAGATAGAAAGAGAAGCCGAAGATCAATTTGTCAGCTGTCAATGTACCTCATAATACCCTCGAGCGTTTAGCCTTGGTGCGGGTAGATTGGAGATCAACGTATTTTAGCGGATTCAGCAATTTTCAATCTGCTAGTCTGAATCATCTTCATGACGCGAGAGCAAAATCTAAAATGCCAGTCAATCTAACAATGATCTCATCCCACAACCCTCACTCTTGCTTCATATGTGGTCTCCTTTGCAAATTACTTGCGAGTCTTTAGGTGCCACTTAAGATTATCGCACAAGATTCATAGCTGAATCAATTGGTTAAGTTGTCAGATCCCCATACGTCGAAACCAACGGGAGGGTCCATTATATATATATATATATATATATATATATATATATATATATATGTGTGTGTGTGTGTGTGTGTGTGTGTGCGCGCATGTTTGTGTGTGTGTGTGTGTGGGAATAGGCATACATAAACAAATACATAAAAAATATCCATATATGAAAAGATAGATGAAATAAGAAGAGCAAATATATTGATTTATTTTGATAGATAGATAGATAGATAGATAGATAGATAGATATCGATATATTGAAATAGATCTTATCTTAACAAGTATTATTCAAGATGAAATCAATTGAAAAACATTATCTTGTATCCATATCGAAATAGTGTCCCTATATAGCAGATTAATTACACTTACGAAACCATCACGTTGGCCACTGTTTGCTTTTCCTGCTTTTCCATTGTTTCGCTAAAGTGAAATTGCTCTCGACTAAATCAGATTACGGCGATTATTTGCCAACATCCAAATAATATAAAGTCACTTCCTGATTGTCGTGACATCAATAAGATAATTGCGATCAATTTCCGCTTGATTGATGGCCACTTAGCCGTAGTCGAATGTAGACAGAATTTTCATCTTCATGACAAAGTAATATTCATGGTAAATTTATTAGTTATGGATTCTTTTCAATGAGATTACAGTTAATAGTGAACTGCTAGTATGTTTTAACCCCTAAATCTTTTACCATTTTATCCTTTTAAAGCCTCCATGGATCAGTTATAATGAACTTAACATGAAAGATAAGTAGATTGAACTTAAAATAAGATGTGTCAGAGGTTTCTCATATCACCGCTGCAAAATGAAAACATTAACCTAAAAACTAGTGTCATGTTCATTAGTATTATTGCATTATCAAGACCTTTATATAAACGCTATATCGGTTCAGAAATATCTAAACTGTCAGCTGTATGCAGTCGCTTTCTAAGATAAATGGTTAAAATGGCTTTGAGCTGATGAAACCTATAGATCTCAGCTAGGACCAACATTTTCGACCTTTGTGGATTGGCGTTACATAATCACAAACAAAGAACCCTAGGCAATAACAAAAACCACCTAACTTGAGGACATTGATCAACTTAAATGGACAGCGATTATAACATTTTTGCATTAATACAGAAGTCCCCCATGGCTCTATCCTGGTATCTACGTTGTTCCTAGTTATCATAAATGACATAATTCGTCAGCTCAGTATCTATGTTGATGACACAGGTATTTACTCCTGTCTTAATAGTATGTCTGATCGCTCTGATAACGCCAAATTGGCAGCTGATCTCAAAAATGACTTACAATCTCTTGTTAAATGGGGTAAGGAGTGACTTTTTAATTTTAACGCCCGCAAAAGGAAACTGCACTGAGAAAACCCTTTTTACTATCCATCACTATAGCTGATGCTAACCTCAAGGAAAGTAACACACTGCGCCTTCTCTGAGTAACATTTCCCGCTGACATGAAGTGGGAATTGTATCTTACTTATTATAAAACGCAGATTGTGTGTGTGTGTGTATGTGTGTGTGTCTGTAAAGTTTATATATTGGATCGGATTTCCTACATTTTTCAACCGATTTCAACAAAACTTCACAGGACTACATAAAATTACCTTGTGGTGGTTCTAACAGCGCCAAAAATGGGAAAAATACAATTGTTTTTTCACAAAATCAATTTGAAAACACGATTAAGAGACATCGTGAGAACGAAAGGGGGACAACTCACATCGGGCTGTTTGTGTGTGTGGGTTCCTTTAAATATGGGATCGGATTTCCTACATTTCACTTCTTTTTCTTTTTTTGGCAGGTAGTGTTTCTTATTCTCTTGCACACTTTTTTCTTTATTTTTACATCCAGAATGCTTTAAAAATTCCATTTACAAGACCATTGTTTATAATAAAATTCTATTCAATCAGTAGACTCATAACGATTGAAAACAATGTTTTTTTTTTTTAGTTTGGTTTTGACCAATTCGTAGAAAAAAAACACCTAATTAAGACATGCGTGTCCGTCAACCTTAAACAATAATCTTTGTCAATTTTATTTTTCAGTCTTTATGATGGTCGATACTTGATCTATCTCTTACTGTTACATCCCTGGGCAACGCCGGGCTCTACTGCTAGTATTGAATAAATCACTATGTCTGTAGTAAGAAAATTTGGTTCGTTGTATCGTGCTAGACGATCTTTCTCACCGGAATCTATTTTAGATATGCATAAGTCAAGGATTCGTCCCTGGTTTGAATATTGTTGCCGCATATGGTCTGCTGCTTTTGCTATATATTTGGAGATTCTTGATAAAATCCAAAGAATCAGGAATATTATTCGTCCTGACATTGGGTCTTGACTTCTGTCACTTTCCCACCGTTGTAATGTAGTTTTCTTGTGCATTTTCTTTAAATAATTTCATAGTAACTGTTCTGATAAATTATCTTCTACTTAGACTTTATGAATTTAAGCGCAGGACTAGATTAGAGGAAAAAGACACATCAGTATACAATTGAAATGGTTTGATGTAACCGTAAGTTCTATGCTAACAGTTTCTTCTATCACACTGCTCGTTTCTGAAACACGCTTTCGGCTCCTTGATTCCAAATCCACGTTAAACTTCAAAAAATTAAATGCAATGTCAATCGTTTCGTTTTATTCTTGATCTTTTATTGCCCTCTCTCTTTAATGGCATATTTTTGTTATATTCTCTAACAGTCAGTAATCAATTGCGTCAAAGGAATGAAAAATAAATTCATTTTTTTCCATCCAAATTTATAAATCTTCTCTTCTTTGAAACTCTACGGTACTTTACAAAATCTCCTCTCTTTTGATTCTCTAGCAGAAGTCAACCATCATGTTAACATCCCATCTGCAAAGGGCCTAGTTGGCCTATGCATATCTGGTGCTTATGGCTATTTTAAAGGCTGATAAAGAAAATTCTAACCATGCTAGTCTCAAATACATTCACCTTTACAATTATAGCAACCCTCATTTATCGAAGTTACTATGCATGTTATACAGACACTGCATAACAATACCAGACCTCCGTAAATTCAAGTGATAGATAGATAGATAGATAGATAGATAGATAGATAGAGATAGATAGATAGAATAGATAGATAATAGATAGATAAAGATAGAGATAGATAGATAATGAACAAAATGAGATAGATAGATAGATAGATAGATAGATAGATAATGAACAAAATAGATATATAGATAGATAGATAGATATGAATAGATAGATAATAGAAGATAAATGAGATAGATAGATAGATAGATAGATAGATAGATAGATAGATAATGAACAAAATGAGATAGATAGACGGAACGGAAATAGCAACAGACTTGTAACGTTTCGTCTGCAGGAAAGGGATTGTAGAATTGGAAATAATCCATCACCCACAAGGAGGTGGACATTTTTTTGGAACCTTATCAAGAATGGAAAATAGAGACCGGACAGCTTCTACCCATATATAACAGCAGTACTCAATTTTCAACCTGATCTGAGCCTTGTAAAGATAAAGGAAAGCAGGAGGGACCGGGTACTTACTAGGGGTGGGTAGACGGAACCGACCATTTTTCGGTCATCTTTAGCGATTAATCGTATGTACGATTTCCACTTGAGGTCTGTTTTGAACTGAAGTGCCACGGGGGCTACTTCAGAGAAGACGCGTGCATTGCTATAGGCAAAATTCACGGTCCGCTCGGAAGCATCACTAGTTTGTTTTTCAGGGAATTGAATGTGGGTAGCCACATTTCCACCTACCCCGAGCTCTTAGAGCTAGGTCAGAGGAGAGATCAGCTGCAAAGTTCTGGTCATCTAGTGTGCACCAATCTAGAAATAAACCGTTGTATCATCAGCGTAGATATTAAAAAAACGTTCTACAAATATTCTAAGGCAGATCATTTATTTTTAAGGTCGGACGTTTAAGACCAAAGTGTGCTGTGTATTTATTTCCTCTCTTTGTGGATTTTTTCCATTACGAAGCCAAGCCTAACTCATTTGGGATTTGATGTGAAAGCTTAAATTACTTACAAGGCAACTCACTCATCTATGGTTCCTAAACATGTCCGCTGAAAACATCGATACAATTATGCTGTCAATATTCGCAAAAAAAAATATTTTACCATTAGGTAAGTGAAATTACCAATAATGCTTGTTAAGTAAGCACTCAGATTCATGAGTCATTTTATAAAGTACAATGTAGATTACTATAAAGAGGCCGTCGGTGTTATGCGATCAGCAGTGGATTTCATGATGCTGCATTTATAAAATTAATACGCGAAATTCAGTAATTTCCAAAGGATTCCTAGTCTTCCCTAACGTCCGTTCCTTGTAGACTACCTACGCACTGCACGTGTATTGCAATAAATTGTGTCGTGGTTTAAATGACAGAAAGAACGCAACGATACAAAACAAGTAATAATGTATTTGTAAAAGCCTCGTGGCTTCGTGTGATTTAAAGGATGCCGGCGTCGGACAGGCTCCCAATGTAGCAATCAATTTCTATTCCATATTGAGAAAAAGATTTTTAAGAGAAAAGTCAGAACGAAGAGATTCATGAATAGCTCTAGGATTTTAAACGTGAAATGACCTCAAGTAGGCGAATATGACAAACGCACGCAAATTAAGAAAATGTAAAAAAAAAAGTGTAAATGCGTGATTTTGATGGATGAAATACAGGAAAGAGCGTTCAAAAGAATAACTTTTAACTCTCAAGATGATATTTATGGTATGTATCAAGACATGGGCGATGTGTTGCAATATATGTAAAATGACAAATATCTCTTTTTAATTGATGATGTATAATTTGCTCCAGGAAGTGACTTCAGCGATGATAGAATTATTTTGTTGGGAAAAAATTATATTTTTATTGGTTTGTTTTCTTTTTCACAAATCATCATTTTTGAATAGAAAATAGCAACAGAGTATAATTTACAGACATTTCTGAAGTGTTTTGTTTTCGAAATTCGTTCTGATAAATTTATCTACCAATTCCTGTAAATTTAATTTCCTTTTCATTTGCTTGAGATAGATACTTGAAAATATTTAATTAAAAAAACAATATATTTTTTCAAAAATTGGACACATGTCCAAAATGCTTTGCGACAAATATGAAATGTTTATTCAATGAAACAGTTTTCGTTACTCACGTACGTCAGGATCTTCAAAGACAATGTAAATCCTGTGTGTCTTTATCTGGTTAGTTTCTGTAACCTTTCTGATCTTTATCGAAGAAAAAGCATTTCTGAAAGCAACGACTGCTCCCGATCACACGGTTCTTCAGGTCTTGTCGGACATGAATTGCCGGAAAATTAATATCTTCTAGTACGAATTGTACTTGATGTATCTGCGCACGCCATAGCTAACAGTGAACATCGCTGTATTTAACCACTCACTGACGGCCATCATCGGCAATATAGGATTAGGGTTTATAATATCCTGGATCTGCTGGGCGGACATTGCCGTCCTAACGACGTGTACCTCTTTACGAATTACGTGTCCCCAGCAGAGGACTCCATTTTTGTTATATTCCATGTTAAAGGAATAAACGCAAATCAACAAGTGGATACTAAAAGAAAGGTTTATTATACAAAAGTACACTGTGAAATACGGTACAGTTATACAGACAGGTCAATCTAGTAGAGAGTGCCACTAATTGGAAGGTCAAACGTGTTTGCGTCGTCTCGCTCTTCACTCCTCTCCCTGTCACTCGTCCTCCCGAGTCTCTCGTAGACAGTTGAGTCTCTAGGTACTTACTACCTATACCGTAATCATTCATGGGGGGGGGGGTTGAGTGGTTATTCCATTACATCAATTTAATTTCTGATATTATATACGAAGGCTTCGTGTACATTTAAGAGATTATCTATCTCTGAATCTTTGCAGTTGGCGGCCACTGTCACGAATAAGACGCCATCTTTATTTTATTTATTCCGCATTGAAAGCTGGTTTCTTTGAATTTGTTATCCCAGCGTCGGTTAGTGAGCAAAAGTCATTTTGCTCTGGTGAAAGAAACGGTAAATCGGTTCAAAGGTGAATAGAGATCTATATATCTATAGGACTTATCACATAAACGTGGGAAGAGGAAGGAAAACACTCTGCTTTTCCGGGATTGAATAAACTGTTAACTTCAAAATTTCCAAAAGCTTGTCGAGTATGACCGACACCTTAAGAAATCCGGAGGGTAAATTGACGGAAACGTAGCGAGTATAGCTTCCAAAGTAAATGCACTCGTCCAAATAGAGAGATATGTAACGGCGATAATTCCTCATCTCAAGAATTTCCATATAGACTAAACGATATTTCTTCTTATGAATTCATTCTGTTCACGCTTATTTCCCTGTTAATGCTCACCGTTCATTTCTTGAACGATGGCCATTAATAGATTATTGATAGGAATAATGGACTTTTTAGAAACTTATAAATATTAAGTTGGTGCAAAAATAATGACGTAAGAATGCCGTTTTTTGATGTAGAAAAGTACGTCAAAAAACGATATTATTACGTCATTATTTTTGCACCAACCTAATACATCTGAATTTTCTGATGTTTTTAATGGCTTAAGCTTATAAAGAATGGAAAATAAAGTCAAGAGTCCCTGTCATGAATGCATCTCATTCTATCAAATTGTAACACAGACACATGCACATTCATATGCATACTCATGTCCTTGCAGGTAAACATAAACACATGCACAGATTCAAATAAATAGATAGACAGACATAATTTATGAACTGACATATAGAGGTAAAAAATAAAATTATTTTAGTTACCTTTCATTTATAATTCATCTAAACTATTCTCACGCAGAATAAAATTCTTCCTATTCGGTGTGGATTTATAGTTTCAGGTACACAGGGAACGCAGATTTTCATTTTGAAGGCACTGAATATTTTTCAGAAAAACGTACGGGGTCCATTCGAAAAATCGATGGCAATATTTCAGTCGGAATGACTAACTTGACTAGACCCATAAAACATTTCCCAACACCTGTCGTACAGAAATGAAATGACATAATGTAATATGTTAAGAAGGTTACATCGACAAAAAACATTTTGCTCTTTCAAATTATAGGCATTTTATTGTTTAACGTAATAATGCCCAGCTAAATCCAGTCGCGATCAAATTCAAGTATCGGCAGTTTACAGGGCGCGATGGATAAATTGTCGCCTAAATTACGCAAAAATGAAAGTAACACTGACATCTCAGTTATAACAGATATATTTATCAAAATTCCACAAAAAATATCTTGAAATACTAAAGAGTAAAATTATTCAATAAAAACGCCATTGGCTTCAACCACGGCCTCCAGAAGACTTTGGAATTTCCTGCATCTGTTCTGGACGGTCTCCTTGACTGAGTTGGTGTTATACTAGATCATTACCTATTCTATTATTAATAGACTCTCCCACACATAATAAGTAGTAGTAGTAGTAGTAGTAGTAGCGGTCGCCAGTTAGGCTCAGTGGTGTTGAGTGAGTCAGTCGATGTCGGACATTAAAGTATCAACCGCCACAACTAGATTTCTGCGTCATTAACTATTATTTCAAGTTCCTAACGTTTTGTACGTCGGACCCTTTTAGAACCGACTTAGCGAAATACAAGCCTCCACTGTGAAAACTACTCTACAACACATTGGCGACGAGGAATTCGTTTCTTATACGGGAAAAGAAAACTTTTCCGTTCACTCTATAACAACTTTGGTGACCAGAATTCGAAATTCATACAGTGAAAAAAAAATTCGTTTCGCCATATACAAAAATTGGCGACGAACGTATTTTGGATTCATACGAAAAAAAAAAAAAATTTTTTCGTTCACTCTACAACACTTGATTAATGCTGCCATAATCCTTGCCTTCAGTTCATTTTTGATGTTACAAGGAGTTTTGGTCTCTCGCTCAACTGCGCCCCACACATCAAGAAGGTTGCAACTTGAAGAGTTAGGTGACCACATGTAAGGGATGATGTGGTCGCTAAAATTGTTCTGCTTGTGTGGCATTGTGCAGAGTCCTGTTGCAATACATTCGGTCTTTTCCACCAGCCACTCTCATGAGACAGGGCAGCAATAACTCCTCAAGTCACTTGATGTAGGCCTCCGTGTTGAGGCTGGGGCTCTTACCCACAAATTCGTGAATTTTTTTCTTATCAGAACGATCAGAGTGAGTTTTCCTAGCTTCCGTAATCACCATTAGATCCATCCAACTGTGTTCGAATTCTCTTTACTGTCCTCGGGTTGACACCCAAACACTCTGAAATGTTTATATTGAAGCTTCCGGCGAGAATGCCAAGAAGTACAGCATGCCGTTTCCAAATTTCTAGCAGAATGAATTGCTCTAAGAAGTCGCATAGCCACACTCCGGTCAACGCCATCGACCTGCCGATTAAACTGTGTGAGGATAGCCGGAAGGGTTAAGTTTCTATTATAACAATTCACTTCTAAAAAAAAATATCAATTATTTCATTAAAATTGCAGATAAATAACATGTAACATTTAAATATACGCAGTATCCTTAAAATTAAGTGTTGCTGTATTCCAGTAAAATATTATTGAAATTGAAATGTGTTCGAAGTTGGTCATTCAACGAACAAAAGAATAAGGTCTCTGCCAGATACAATGGCTTCCATTGAGAAATATCAACCGTATAGACGTACAAACTAAGCAAGAACGTATTTTGCATGATATTTATCCCCACGGATGTGAGATATGTTACTATAGAAATATGACAATTATTATGGAATAAAGAGAGATAAATTCCATCCAACGCATGACCTTAAATAATTACTGTATCTATCGTATAGTATAATAATAATCCACCTCTTTCTACACACTGAGGTTAACATGATGCCATAACGTGAGCCAGGCTAACGTGGAGAGCCTGAGATAACAGAAAGCATAGTACGAACACCAAAATTGCAATCTATATTCCATGCGTCGTCAGCGTGCTGTTTAGCGGCAACGAGACTTGGAGCTTCTACTTCAGACAGCAGAAACGCCTCAGCGCCTTTCATCTTCGCTGTCTGAGATGCATTCTGGGCATCAATTAGTCCGAGCGGATCCCCAATACCATACTTCTCGTCCGTGTCCAGTTACCTAGCCTATACGCCCTTCTGCAACAACGGCGGCTCCGTACATCGCATGTGTTTCTGTACGGGGATCTGGCCACCGGAGAGAAGGCACGAGGGTGAACTCATCGTCGCTTCAATGAAGTCTGCAAAAGGGACATGAGGGCGATTTACATGGATATCGAGAGGTGGGAAGAGGTCGCCAACGATCGCATACGCTGGAGATATAGGTTTGGAACGAGGGGAGAAGAAACGAAAGCTTGCTGCCGGGGAGAAGCATACCCCACGTAAAGAACACAGGGGGATATCGGAATAGAGCGCCTTCAGATGCATTCACAGCAATCGAGTCTCTTACTCCCGTATTGCCCTGTGCACCGCCATAAGCAACTGATGCATAACTCCTTGGGCGCATATCCAAGGTTTCTCGAGACCGATGGATACCACACACACACACACACACACACACAGATTTATCCATTGTTTCCGGTTTAGTATTGATTTCCGGTTCCTTATCCGAAAATCTTTTTTATTGTTGTTATAGTCCGGTTACTTGTACGACGGTGATAGTCCAAGGTAGAACCAATAAATAAGAACTCGAACACGTATATGGAATAACACAGATATATTACAAACAGGAATATATACAGAGAAGTAGAAAGTGTTAGTACGAACAATCAGGTTTAG
>CAHIKZ030005063.1:3617500-3630000 GCA_903632075.3 Acanthosepion pharaonis
GTTATTTTTTATGGATACAATGTATTTTTAAGTAAATGCTATGTTTTCTAATTAAACAGTGTTAATTACATTTACTAGACTGAATGTTCGCGAGATTTCGTAGAAAATGTGCGTTTCTCGAACATTCAGGACGGTAGATGCAATTAATGCTGTTTAATTAAAAACAGAACATTGTCTTAACAATGCATCGTATCTATAAAAATAACGTACAAACAGAAAATATATTCAATAATCGGACTTAATTCATTTCATTATATACATAATGACCTATAATTAGGCAGCAAGAATTTAGCCAAACAAGTTTCATTAAAATCTGTCTGTTTAATATCTTATTGTATTTTTCAATTTTCGAATAAGATGTTGTAACGGTGAAGTAATGGATAGCGGCTCGGGTTGAGGAATCGGAGAAGTGAGTTCGAATTCAAGTCGAATCCATTACATTTGCTTACGTGCTAATATCCTTGAGAAAGGTATGAATCCTCTTCTTCCACCCCGGCTAAAAAAGGGAACCAAAATGGCGGCGCCCATGTTTTATGCCAGGCGGTCTCAGACAGTGAACGCGAAATCTTGTTGTCTCGTCATTCGCATGCAAATTATGGTCGGTTCTCGGCTGTATAAAACAAGCGCGTTTTTTAAGTTTTTTTTCTGTCGACTTTTTTTTTTGCTCGTAAGAATGTTGGACGTGTGACACTATTTTGCCTTTTCTACTTGGAATTTTACAATGGGCTGTCATTTGAACTGCGATTTGGCTACAAGTGTTGCGGTCGAGAAATAGAAGAGATCTATTGCAGTTTCTACTATCAGTTGACAGTCTTTTTCTTTACTACAACAAGCTATTTCAGCAATGGACACGTTCGATCTAAAATTGATCCCAGAATTCGACGGCTCCCCCACTGTCGTTGAATGGTTTGAGAAGACCGAACGTGTTTGCAGGGTGTCCAAAATAAAAGAACCTGCACTGGTCATCCCACTGAAACTCACGACGGGAGCCTACGCCGTATATCAACAACTAACTGGGTGCCCCATACTTCCGGCCTTGTGCCACATCTAAGCAGCGCTTAGAAAATCACTATCAACAACTCGGGCACGATGCTGACCTAGAGGAGATCAAGAGTGTCCTATATACGGCCTTTGGAATAGACCCCTTCATCGCTTAGAGAAAGTTCGTCGGACGACGGCTCGAGCCGGATGAGACGGTGAATGCCTACCTGGCGGATTTGCGAAGGCTGGCGGTGCCGTTTGGCGGAGCAACGGGCTGCATACTGGGATGCGTCTTCCTGGCAGGACTTCCAGACGACGCCAGTCGGCTCCTGCGAGCGTCTTCAAGATTGGATACACTGGGAATCGACGAATTGCTAGCCAGGGCCCAAAACATCTTCAAAGACACGGAACAGGTCGCGGCAGCCGTGAGAACGTCCGAGACACCGCGGGAGGGACCAAAGTTCTACAAGTGCGGTGGACCAAACCATTTCTCTAGAGTCGAAGTGACATAGGAGGCGGGAGTATCCGACGGATACGAGCACGACGACGCTGCTATCGCTGCAACGAGTTAGGCAATGCAGCACAGGACTGCTCGGGAAACGAGTCCGGGGGCAATATGCTGTCGCAACCCTTGCCCCCTCTCGGTGAGTTAATACGGCATTGCCTGTTGTCAACGTGAGCGTTGAGGGTAAACGGTGTTCGCCGCTCGTCGACACTGGATTTTCCCGATCGACCGTCAACGCGGATTGGTGCGTGACATGGAGCAGTCAAAAATCGAGATTCGGACGATTGACGGAGTGTCCCGGGTCTGTTGTGGTGTCGGGACTGTGTCAATCCTCACAGACGGAGGGGATCATGACAAGGTCGACGTTTTGGTGTCACATCGGAGGCCCCTCGGTTACGACCTGCTGCTTGGGATCGATGCGATCCGAGCGTTAGGAGGCATGATAATCCCGCCAGCCGGAAATGTGGAACTGGGTAAAAGAAGGAAGGTGTGTGCAGCCCTTTGCAGTAGTGAGTCGGATTTCGACGTCTCCTTCAGTTCCGACGATAGGGTGTGGACCGCCAGATGGAAATGGGCCCAAAAAGACCCACCAGTTCAGCTTTACAACAAGGCCGCAGAGTACAAAGTGCCCGACAGCATCAGAGGAAAGAGCTGCTTCAACAGTGGATTGTGAACGGCTGGTTGATTCCGTACCCCCAGGAAAGACTGGAAACCCCAAAAGGTTTTATTCCCTTGATAGCAGTCGTGCAGGAGTAGAAACAGAATGTACGTATGGTACTCGATTACCGCGAATTGAACGACTTTGTGGGTGCTTTTACTGCCGATGCCGAAGTGTGCACACAGAAGCTGAGAGCGTGGAGGCGGATGGCAGTCAATGTGTCGCTTCTGGATCTGCGAAACGCATATCTTCAGATTCACATCGACGAAGCGCTGTGGCCATTTCAAACGGTTATTTTCAAAGGCCAACGCCTCTGTCTTACGCGGCTAGGATTTGGGCTAAATGTGGTGCCACTCATTATGAAATCCGTTATAGACGCCATCACATTGCAAGACTGCACAATTGAAAGTGCCACATCAGCATACGTTGATGACATTTTCATCAATGAAAGTCTGTTCTCTGCATCGCGTGTACGACAACACTTTACGGATTGCGGTTTGGTGTGCAAGTATCCGGTGCGACTGAGAGATGGAGCAAGAGTTCTTGGCTTGCAAGTCTGGGAAGAGAATGGCACCCTCCTATAGAGACGAGGAAGTCAGAATCCGGAAGTCCCTGATGTGTTGACCCGTCGGCGCGTATTTTCGTTGTGCGGGAAACTTGTTGGACATTTTCCCGTGTGTGGATGTGGTTGCATTCGTCAAGCGCCTGGCAACAGAAGCAACCAGGATGATAAAATCAAAGATCCCTCTCTCTGTCGCATACTAGTGGAGATGCTAAGTAGAGTACGGGAACTGGATCCCGTTATATGAAACTGGTGCATGGGTGGTGAAGATATCACAGTTTGGGTGGATGCGAGTTCCGTGGCGACAGGAATGGCATTGGAAGCGAACGGAAATCTCATCGAAGATGCGTGTTGGCTGCGTCCGACTAATGATGCCAGGCATATTAATTTAGCTGAACTCGATGCGGTGCTTAAAGGAGTCAATCTAGCCCTCCAGTGGGAGGGGACAACATTGCACTTGGTTACTGATTCGGTGTGTGTGCATCAGTGGATTTCCTACACCTTGACCGGGCAGGCACGGGTGAGCACAAGGGTGGCTGGCGAGATGCGGGTTAGGCGACGGCTGGGCATTATGTGATCACTGGTAGAAGAATATGGATTGATCATAGATATGGCACTCGTACAGTCCTGTCAGAACTGTGCGGATCGACACCAGAGTACCGCGCAGGTGGCTAGATCTGCTCAAGAGAGGAGAACCGGCGATCGAGAGCTGCGCAGTGGTAGGGAGACGACTGAACGAGGACTAGATGTCCAATACCGATCGTCAAAGCAGACATCCGGGTGTGAAACAATCTCCGTACTTCGCCAGATTAGTTGACCCACAAGTGTCCAGAGAAATCGTTAAATCCATTGTGAAGGCCTGCACAACCCGTCAGTCGATCGATCCGGCACCTGTTCACTGGGAAAGAGGAGAATTGAGCGTGAAGAGCAACTGGAGCAGACTAGCGATGGACACAACTCACTACAATGGTGAGAATTTTTTAACGCTTATTGATTGCGGTCCCTCTAGGTTTGCGGTATGGCAGCTGCTGCGCCGACAAGACACGAGCACCGTCATTCGACTGTTGGAGAATGTTTTCCTGGAGCGAGACCCACGTATGGAAATACTGACCGACAACGATACTGCATTCACCAGTAAGGACTTTAAAAAAATTGCGGACAATTGGGACGTGCCTCTGCGGTTTCGATGTGCTTACTCGCCGAGGGGAAACGGCGTCGTAGAGCGAAACAAGAAAACCGTCAAGACCATCGCAGCCAGGAAGGGCTGTGCAGTATCGGAGGCGGTTTACTGGTATAATGTCGCCCAGAAAGATAACGTTTCACCGTCCACAGCGCCGGCTGATGCACTCCACAATCATCATGTCCGAGTGAAAGGCATTGAATCCAACACGTTGCTTGAGCTAAAAGTGACCGGAGGGAGATTGAAAGAAGGTGATGTTGTTTGGGTCAAAAAACCACGCGGCAAGTGTACGACAAAATACGGCACTGGACGTCTTACGGAGGTGATTAGCCCGCAATCTGTAAGAGTTGATGGGGTGCCTCGTCAAATTAAAGACTTGCGACCAGTCATGCTACCGTTACTGAGCGATGAAAGAGATTCCGAGTCTGAGAGAAGTGAGCGTTCGATCTGCTTGGAGTTAGACCTGCTGGGCAGTGATTCCGATATCAGTAGCCTCCCGGCGGACACGGTGTTTACTGACACTCAAACCACAGACGAGAGTACGCATGAGAATGAAGCTTGTGTTGTCCCCCTTCGGAGGGGCACTCGACGGCGACGATCGCCACCTCCCTGCCCTATTTTTGATCATGAGATCAGGGCGGAGTGTGAGGAAAATTGTGAAAACGGTTTAACTCGGAAACGCCTGCGAATCTGTGCGTCGTGCAAACTCCGGCTGCTCAACGGTTAAAAACAAAATGGCTGCGCCCATGTTTTATGTCAGGCGGTCTGGTCATTCGCATTATGGTCGGTTCTCGGCTGTATAAAGCAAGCGCGTTTTGTTTTTTTTTTTTTTTTTTTTTTGCTCGTGAGAAGGTTAGACGTGTGACACTATTTTTTCGTCTTCTAATTTGTTGGGCTTTTAACACGGGCTGTCGTTTGAACTGCGATTTGGCTAAAAGTGTTCCGGTCGAGAAATAGAAGAGATTTATTGCAGTTCCTACTATCAGTTGATAGTCTTTTCTTTACTACAACAGAATCGAAAGATATATGATCGCCTAAGCGTGCCTGGCTCATAACTGACTGATATCGTAAGTAAATTGTCCAAACTACATGCTTTTCTGTTTTGGTGAAATATTTTCTATCACCTAAATCATTATCTACAGAAGATCATTATAAGGGGATAATACTTTACAGCATCCAATGCAAGAAAATCTTCAAAATTATTCAAACTATTCTTATAAAAAATAAAATATCCACATTGAACAAAATATCTAAGAGAGGGTGTCTATAAAATATTTATTATGCGTACTCAGTCAGTTATGTGCCATGTTTGATACACGCTAGGGCGATCATGTATCTTTCGATACATAACTGACGAGATTTTTCCCGCAGTAGTTTGCCATTACTGCGGTAGAACCAGTTGCCATCCAAGGCTATAGAACCGTGGCCACCGATACAGAAGGCCTGTTTGATTGGGTTAAGGAGAAATGTGACGTCATCATATTGAGTCCGACTTTCAAGAAGCGTATCGTTTGTTTTGTGTATCAGATTTTTTACGGCGACATTTTTAAATTGTTTATTAATACTTTCTTTTAAATATTGAATTTATTTAAAACAAAAACAATGCCTTATAGATGCATTGTATCAAATTACAAAGGGAATGATAAAAACGGCCCTAAAGTACATGTATTTTCTTTCCCTAAAGATAAAGAATAATCTGATGTTTGGATTCGTACAATCAGAAAAGATAATTTTTCACCGACTAAATTCAGCAGAGTGAGTATTTTTTTGTATTAAAAAATAAGTAAATTTTATTGAAACTTTAGTGATACCATGTCTTTGTAATTCATAGCATAATGTTAATAAGACATAAATCTAGCGAGAAAGTTTAGACATTCATTCTCGTACGTGTTGCTTTTAAAATGTAAAAACTCATTTTTTTTAAGAAATAAACTTTAAAGAAATTTTCGACATAAATTCATTCATGAATTCCTAAAGGAATATTTTATATGCATAAAAAATAATTCTAATAATTTTAACGATTTTTTAGAATTGTTTTATTTGTGACTAAAATAAACTTTAATTGAATTAATTTCATGTCTGTAATTCACAACACATTTTAGAACAAAGAGTTGTTTTAAAAAGTTATTAAAGGATTATAATAATGTCATATATTTATAACTCACAAAACATTAAAATATAAATTCATAAAGGAATCTTTTTATAGGCATAAAAAGAATTGAATTATTTTTTAGAATTATTATAATTCTAATAATTTAACAATTTTTTAGAATTGTTTTATTCATTAGAATGTTTTTTTATTTATCATTTTAAATTAAAAAAATGAATAAACGTTACAAATTCTTCTCTTATTTGTATATAGCTTCGTCACTAATAATCCTTTGTTGAATTCTCTCCACTTTTCCTAAAATTATTAATGCTTCATATTACTGTAGATTTTTGTTGATTGATTTTCTTAGATTTTCACAAGAATTTAAAATAGGTTTGGTTTTTAAAATCTTTTTATGTATGTGAACTACATTTTCGATAAGGAGAGAATCGTCAGCTTTTGACGAAAAAACAGGTGTCACAATTGCAGTTAAACTAAAAATTATATATCTTCGTGATGGTGCTATTCTTAGAATTTTCCCAAACTGTCCCTCATATTTATCTTCATTCAATACTTCTAGAGAGTCACCAGACTCTAGGAGAATCCGACTAGAGAATTCTGCTCTTAAAAGTGCTTTAAATCAAAGTATTAATGATGACTTAGCATATAAAATGCAGAAGAAATTCTATAATGTTAATGATCTAGAAGGGAAATTAAATTTCCTTGATAGAAATTACTGGAGTTTTGTTAGGCAGCAAGAGACACTTATTATATTCAGCATCATCAAATCCCCATATCCAAAAATCAATCTGTCTCTTGTAATTGAATCTGATTTTGCAATACATGCGTTTTGTAGAGATGTGGAAATGCATTCAATAGGGGAATATAAGATTCCTAAACATGTAACTGATCAAAATACCCTTGAAATTCTGATAGAAAACATGAAGAAAATGGACACAGAACAACAGCAAACTGAATGTCAAAATATGATTTTTATATTACAATTGGTAGTCATTTCTACTATTGGTGCAAGAAGAATCAAACAAACATTTTAATACAATTAAATTTATATATGAGCAGCTAAATTTAATGACACAAAATAAGCTTGATTATTCAACAGAAATGATTATATTTTCTTCATTGTTATATAACTGCTCCCCTAAAGGGTACAGATTGTTAAGAGACAGCAAAAATATAATTTTACCTAGCTATTCAACCATTAAAAGACTAACGTTATCAACATATATGAATCCTTTGATTGAGCAATATGATAACAATTTTATTATATATATTAAAAATAAATTTAAGCTCCTAGTGCAGAAGGACATCACTGTATCTTTACTTGTTGATGAAATTCATCTAAAACCTTATTTAGATTATAAGGGTGGTAATATTGTTGGCTTATCTGACAACTGCAGTGAAGCTGCAACAAGTGCTTTTGCTTTCATGATTAGCAGTTAATTCTCACAATATAAAGATGTTGTGCATGTTATGCCAACTAAATGTCTTAAAGCTGAGAAGATATTTGACATAGTTAAACGCATAATAATTGATTTAGAGGAGATAGGCTTTCAAGTATTATCAATTATAACAGATAATAATGCTATAAATTAAAACTCTATATCTTTCTTTTGCAGTCCTCCAAGGCTTTCCATTGTATATCCACACCCACTTATAAAGTCTCGACCCCCTTTTCTTCCTTTTTGACTCAGTCCATATATTAAAATGCATTAGAAACAATTGGCTTGGTCAAAAAGATGCAAATAAATGCATGCTGTTCCCCAAATTTTGTCATAATGGAAATCATTAATTAGATAGTATCCAAAGTGCCCCATTTTCTACCTTACAGAAACTTCATGCCTTAGAATCTCAGTCAATTTTGAAATATTGTTATAAATTGTCCTCAAAGGCACTTTCTCTTCCTAATCTTGAAAGGCAAAATGTTAATTTAGTTCTGCAGATTTTTAATGAATACACTATTCAAGGATTATTGACTTTAGGAAAACAAATATTTGCCTAATTTTGCAGAAGTTGCAGAATATATAAACATATTTTATATTTGGTGGACAATAATGAATGTTAAAACGCCATATAAAGGTTGTCGGCTTAGAAATAAATACTGCAATCCACTTAGAATGAATGAAGAAAATTTTAAATTTCTCTCTGTATTCTGTGAATGGTTAGAATCTTGGAATAGCATTTCTGGAAGAAATGGCAAATTAACAAAGGAAACCTTCACTGCTTTGCATCATAAGACCTATGCATTTCTAGATCTGACCAAGTATTGCATAGAAGAACTGAAGATGCTGTACATATTACCAGGCAAATTTCAAACTGATCACCTTGAAGCAAGGTTTGGTCAATACCGACAACTTAGTGGGGATCAGTATAATATCTTGATATGGGAAGTATTTGAGTGTGAAAAAAATTAGAATGCAATCAGTTTTAAAATTGAGCTAACCATTTAATCAGCAATGCATTAAAATTGATTTAAAGAGTTTACAAGAACCAAAACTGGGATGAAGTGACAGAGGAAGAAAAGTTAGATATATATAACTATAGAATTGATGTTAAAGAGGATGATTTTAATAATTGTAGAGAAGTTCTACCTATAATGCTATACTTAACATGTTATTGCTGTAATGCAGTTTTTAAGAAAATTAAATGCCATAGTTGCAAAGATTTAATATCTGGAAGTGTAAAAGATAATGTGGAAGAAATACGTGAAATAAGCAGCTATTTTCAGGAGATTAATAGAGGTTCTCTCTTATATCCTAATGATAAAACTATAAATTATGTTCTCTATAATTATGTAGTCATTGATAAACTTATAAATCATTCTTTTCTTCATTCAGTAAAAATCAAAGAAGAAGAGCCATGCATTGAATGTTTTGGCAGATTATGAGCTTCTTTTTGATGTTGACACTTGTGATGAGGGTCACAATATAAAAAAATACAAAGAATGTTTGTCTGGAGCTCTACAAATGCTCTTTTAATTAATTTTTGTTCTAGAGAAAATAATAATATTACAAGTAACAAGTTAAGCAAAAAAAGAAAACTTCAAATATTCAGCTAAATTTTGTATCAGTCACCTATATTTCTGAAAGTATTATTTGATTTTTAAATCTATTTATTGTTTGTATCTAATTTATTTGCTTGTTTGTATTTATGTGTTCCTTATTTATGTTTAATTGTTTTATTTATTCACCATAATTATTTTATTTATTCATCATTTAATTATAATGTGTTTTTTTAATTATTGTTTGTTCCCTAATTCATAATTCAGTTGTTACTGTATTTGAGTAATAATCTCTTAATGATTACAAAAATTGTAACTTTACAGAATAATTATTAAAATTGAAATGTTTCTTATTTATCATTTACTTGTAATTTGCTCGCCTGTTTATTTGTGTGTTTGTTTCCTAATTCATAATTGAGTTGTTGCTGTAGTGTAAGAATAATAATCATTAATACTTATGATATTACAGAATAATTACTAAAATTAAGATAAAAACATGCAAATTAAAACAATACTGATTATGATTTTAAAAATGTTTTCAAATTTGAAACAAATAAAATAATGAACGAATTTCAGTCTTTAAAATTTAAGGAAATGTAACATGTTTAATTTCTTTACTTTAAAACATTTTTTTCTTATCGGTTATATTTTTTAAATTAATATGAAATACATTTCTGTATAAAATCCAATTCTGTTTCTTTTATAAATGTATTTTTAAAAAGTTTTCTAAAACCAATTTTTTTCTTACAATTTTTCGTTACATTATGATTACTGTCTGTTTCACTGCATGGACTACATTTGTGATGTCACGTCACTATGGGGCAGGTCTTCTCTATTGGTGGTGACGATAGAACCAGGTCTTCTTCTCCCACCTACTATTTACTCATAGCTGGAGGAGAAGATCCGTGCCTTTCCAAAGGTAATAGCACGTAATAAACGCAATGGATTCAACGGGAATTCGAACTCGGCTCTCCGATTCTTCAATCTGAACCCCTATCCATTATTCCACTATTACCCCCGCAATCTATTACTACTACTGAATAATAATAATTAAAATAACCGATTGATGATTGTCAAGTGCTGTCTTGCTCAAATTAATCGCGTCATACATATTGGCAGTACATGGTGCTTGATAATGACTGAGTTAGTAACAAATACTTGAATTAAGCAGAACAAACAATAATTATCCAACATTTTTATTTTCATATAAAATGTTATTCAAAATTTCTGTATCAAGGCTTGCTACCAAAATATAACCTTTTAATTTGCATCCTAGATGCTATTATATATATATATATATATATATATATATATATATATATATGAAGAAATATAGTCTTAAGATGTGCTATATTTATGGGATAAAGTGCTCAATATCAAGAGATAGAGTTTGTGTAAATATAAATGTATCCTAAATTCTATTATATATATATATATATATATATATATATATATATATATATATATATATATATATATGAAGAAATATAGTCTTAAGATGTGCTATATTTATGGGATAAAGTGCTCAATATCAGAGATAGAGTTTGTGTAAATATAAATGTATCCTAAATTCTATATATATATATATATATATATATATATATATATATATATATATATATGAAGGAATATAGTCTTAAGATGTGCTATATTAATGGGATAGTGCTCAATATCAGAGATAGTTTGTGTAAATATAAAAGTGAACAGAGGCAAAAGTCTGTTGCATGCTAGATGCAATCGTCAAGCCACGTTTGCATCTAGCATGAAACAGACTGTCGCCTCTAAGTGTTGATTTCTATGTTCACTTTTTATATATATATATATATATATATATATATATATATATATATATATATATATATATGTATGTATGTATGTATATATGAACAGTTGATTATCAAAGTTGAATCAGACCAGAGGGCGGTTATAATTAAATAGTGCTCGAAACACACTCCCCAAAAATCTAACGTGCAGAGCTTTTAAATATTAAATATTAAAAAATAGGAAGATCAACAACTACACTGCCTTAGTTTCAATCATTGACGTCTAATTAATTTCCTAATGCTTTATTTACTTATTTTATGTGCGCACCACCGGAAGTAAATCAGTATTGGAGGCGTGAGGCTAGAGTGGAGAAATACGACAGGATGTGGATGGTGTGAAAAAAAAATTATACAGTGAAACACGGATATAAGAGTTGTCGGGACCGGAGAAGAAGTCGCTTATATCCGGGTTTCTCTTATATCCGGGTTTGGTCTATTTTATATACATTAACACAAGCTCTAATTTGGGATCAGAGAAAATCTCTCTTATATCCGGGCTTCTCTTATACACGGGTTACATTGTACATACTTTCATTCAGGTTCGTAGAAACACACCCCGAGGTGAGTTCAGACCTCTCATTTAACAACGTTTTTTTTGGTCTGCCTCCGTTATTATTACTGGAAGTCCTAGCTCCCCTCAATAAACTCCAGTTTACATTAGGGCTTTTGTTTTGGTAGAGATGTCCGTAGACTGGTGTCAGGTAGAAAAATTAGCAATAATGAAGTAATAATAACTAAAAAGTATATTGTAACAGCTGTTCGCTATCCCCCCAAAAAGAATGCTTTCATCAATGAAAACGACGTTCGATAAAGTGTATCGCTTCAGAAGGTTGGGGGACTACTTCGAAGGAGATTAAATGCCGAATGGATATGTGTTGTAGTTTTCTTTTGTAGACAAATCCGATACCGTTATATGACCTCGTATGTCTAAATTGGAATTAAAGTATTTTATTAGGTTTTCTACTAAGCAACGCTTTTTTTCTTTATTTTTCAACAATGGCGAGACTTATAATCTTTAAGTATACATCAAGCAGAATTATTAAAATGTACCGAGTTTGTATAATTAAAAACATTATTGTTCTAATACTTTATACAAGTATTATTTTTTTTTACTTTTCTATCGGTTTTAAATATACCAGAAGTGATTTTATATGCTGTAACGAATTTCCAAACATCGAGGAGCTTATTTTATTGTATAATATATTTCAGATTTAACATTTTATCATTTCAAACAGAATAAAAAATTTAAAAATATAGTATTTCTATTTTGGGTTTATTTTTTTAAAACCGTGACAAGACATCAGAGAATGAAATTAAATTAAAAAAAAACGAAAGTCTACACGACACTGAATGATGTACGTTAATTTCCTGCCAGACTAAAGCCGATTTTTATCGCTATTAATTTAAAAGACAAATATACAAGAAGGTGAATTTATTATCTAAATATTATGTTTACTGCTTTAAAATTAGAAAACATTTAATATATTTAACATAAATATTTTTTCATACTACCAGTATATCAATTCGTTAAATTCGTTAAACAATGGTACGATATAAAATAGTATCACTAATCTTATGTACACAATACATTTTTACATGATATATATATATATATATATATATATATATATATATATATATATATATATATATATAGTCGACTCCCGTCGAATTCGATGTATG
>CAHIKZ030005063.1:3635000-3680000 GCA_903632075.3 Acanthosepion pharaonis
TGTTAAGCTTTATTCATCCTAATTCAGGTAACGAGTAGATGTGAGCAATAAACAGGAAGTGGAAGTTGAATATGGAGCCTATTTATTTTATTTGTGAAGAGTAAGGAGGGAAATAACTGTTACTGTTAATAATAATATATAATAATGATAATAAAATTCGTGCAGAATAATTCTTTCTTTTACCACACAATGCAAAATTCTGTTCAGTATTAATTGATCCGAAACGGATGATCATGACAGATAAAATGAAAGTGTGTTGATGTATAACCATTATTGTCTTCAAGAAGCCAAGATTCGATGTCCGAAAAATCGTCAGGCAGAGGAACAGAAGAAAAAGCATAGCATTTTTCACGCGTGTAAATAACATTTTTAATTAACTTCATACTTGAAACACCCATGACAACTCCCAAAGTATGACGACCTGTTGGCGTTATAGGTTTTAGCTTAGTACCGAGGAAATAATTAAATGATATTTGTAAAAGTCAAGATAAATAATGGCTTGAAATCTGATATGTCTTCTCATTGTTTACCGAAATAAAGAGGAAATAATTAATGGCTCTGAATTCACGAAGTAATTTAAAAAAAAAAAAAAATATCCAAGCAAAATTCAAATAAAATCAACTATGAATTTCATCATTGATATCTTTTATTTTCTTGAACAATAAAAACATTTTCAAAACATATTATAGACAAAAGCTAAAGAAACACTGAGACGATTCTATTTCAAGTTTCTCTCTCCTTAAAACTATCTAAAAAGTTTCAGAAATAAAGAATAAACTCAACAGAACATAAAACAAAGAGAAAAATAATTTCGATCCGGATTTGAACGGAGCTTCAATGAACAGAAAATGTAAATTATTGCTTCAATAAAAAAAATACATTAAACGAAGGTAAAAATTCTGTCACATCCAAAAGAGGAAATGAGGGAAATTACTCAGATTGTATTTCCTTAGAATGTCATTCGCTATTTTATGAAAAGTAATATTAAAAATGCAAAATGAAAACGTAGATAGATAGATAGATAGATAGATTATGATGGATAGATGAATGAATGATGATGAATGAGATGGATAGATAGATAGATGGATAGATAGATAGATAGATAGATAGATAGATGGATAGATATGATGAATGAGATAGATAGATAGATAGATAGATGATGATAGATAGATAGATAGATGAATGGGTAGATAGATGAATGAATGATGGATAGATAGATAGATAGATAGATGGATAGATGATATGAATATGATGAAGGGATAGATAGATGGATGGATTATGATGGATAAGATAGATAGATGGATTATGATAGATAGATAGATAGATGGATAGATGGATGATGATAGATAGATGAATGGGTGAATAGATAGATAGATGGATGATAGATAGATAGATGGATGATAATGATGATAGATGAGATAGATAGATGAATGGATAGATAGATAGATAGATAGATAGATAGATAGATAGGAACATTATGGTTAAGGCGTCGGTACTGTATAATGTCTGTCCATTAGACCATTTGCTAGTCGTCTTTGTGTAGGCTCTCTTTATATAGGTTACTTTGCAAAGAGGGGAAAGAGAAACCGATTTTGCAAGTTTTTTTTTTCTTCACTCAGGGCGAAAGTTTTCCCTTCACCTCGCATTGTTTTTGTTTTATTGGTGATTTTCATTTTATTTTATATTATGCTCCTTCTTATTTTTTTTTATTGCATTTTAAATCTAAAATAATAAACTTTCTTTAAATGCAAATACCAATATCTCTTTCGAGAGATAGAAAGCATACAAAAAAATAAATCTAAATAAATAAACGTCAAATTCTGTTTAACCGTCCGTCAGCGTGTCTGAAATTCGGGCCGCAGTTGTTCTACATAGATATATAACTTTTTGGAATCAGGAGGACCACGGGAGTGAGATTTTGCCCATCATCTGATGCTTGAACATCCAGCATTTTTGGTTTGTGCCCGGAAGAGGAGAGAACTGTTGGAAATTCAAATTTTAAAATAACTGAAAAAATTAGTGATTTTAAAACGTTTTTAATTTCTATTGAGTCTAAGGTAACACAAAACATTTGTGAATTTAAACATTTTTGTTTTAAATTCAGTTTAAAATATCTCCAAAACATTGTGAATTGAGGAAATCAATTTTATTTCTTCAAAATGCCAAGAAATCAGAGTTAACGTGAGAGGTTTCGTGATGTGAGCTTTTGAAGTTCCGCAGAGTTTGCGATTTGTATAACTAAATTCAATTGAATTTCCACGGGGTTTGCGATTTGAAGATCTCAATTTTCGTCCTGAATTGGAATTTCGGTCTTTTGGTCGGAATTAGACTTATCGACGAAGTCAGAGTTAAAGTAAGGTGTTGAAGTTCCATGGAGGGAATAGAGGAATTCAAATACAATGGAGTACTTCAAAATCATCATTGCTCTTTTCTATGCTGGATCAGAGGTCCCTTTTAGTTTTGGGCAGGGGCCACAATTAGCCCTTCACAGGAGCGAGCTTAAAAGTTTGCACAGAGTGCAGCTTTCAAGATGGTAAATCAATAAAAAATAAAATGAAAAAACAAACAAAAGAATATAATATATTATTTAACCCTAGAACACTAACCATCAATTAAAGTTACACCACTACTAACCATGGGTATATCATACCCGATTTTGAAAATATCAAAAAAAATATTAAGGTTAAATTTTTATTTGAAATATTTTACATGCAGGCACTTCAACGTTTGTACTTTGAGTTAACATTAATTGGAACTGAAAAACATATTAATTAGATAAAAAAAATCAGGTACTGAAAATTGTAATTAAAAATAGGAAAATTTGCACTGGGTACTATATAACCATGGTTAGTGTTCTAGGTTTAATATTATAATATAATAACATAAATATATAAGTAAGGAAACTGATGGTAAAGACAATGTACCAAAACAATAAAAAATGAAAAAAAATACCTTTACTCCCCTATCCATAATCGTTCTATATATAGATTCCACGTAAAGAGAAGTAATCGTTCTATATATATATATAGATTCCACGTAAAGAGAAGTAATCATTCTATATATATAGAGAGATTCTACGTAAAGAGAATTAATCGTTCTATATATATATAGATTCTACGTAAAGAGAAGTAATCGTTCTATATATATAGATTCTACGTAAAGAGAAGTAGGACATTCTCTGATGAGAGTTAGACATGTGTAAATGCCTATTACCATGTAATGTTAATTTCTAATAACAAAAATGTTTATATTTATTTGCATCCTATCTCTGCTCTTCACACGGAAATATGATAGATTCCAATCAACGGCCACACACTCACTTAATGAGGGTGTTTACATATCAATATAAATACTTACATGCCAAACGAATTGAGGTAGATGCCGATTACCGTGTCGAATTACACCACACTTTGCCAGTACTTCAGGTTTCAATTAGGCAGCCACATAATCCTAAATATGCCACTGGGCCCGATATCGTAGAATTAACATTGACACCCTGTTGAGAGTCATATGGAAGCTTATGAATGCTGAATTCATCTGTTTGCTACGCATCTTCTATTTCCTGCGTAGAATGTGGATGAAATTCTAGCCGGTGTCGCTTGTATGTTACTGCAAACAGTTCTAGCCTGACGCCACTGATCGCAGTCATTAAAGTTCCGACGTTGGCGAATGCGCGGTTTGCACTGAGCCGTAATATCTTATTTCAGGATTTTTATTATACACGTGACACCACAGATTGAGTGATGTCAAACGTCCTTACAACGTCAGCCCGCCGTATCATGACCTTTTTGAATTCCAATAATTCACATCCACCGTTAAAGTATAACTGATATAATTCTGGCTATTTCCATGATGTAAAGTTGGCGTCATCTACAATTACTCTCCATGCCATCCATCAATTTTGACTCCTTAAAGTATATTTTTCGAGAGCCATATGTATGAAGGTGTTCTATGAATATGGGTTCGGTAATATTAAAGTATGTTTGGTTGAATAACCTCGACGTATTATTTCTATTTATTTTTATTGCAATCCTCTCGAATTCTCTGATCGGATTCTTAATGTTGATATTAAATTCATTAAGCAAGGCCCCATAGTTTTTTCTTTAATTTATTTTCATTTTTATTTTTTAAAATATTTTCAATTTCATCTGAGATCATCTTCACAGGTGAATTGCTACAAACCAAAAAGATTAATGTAACTGTTGTTTGTGAATTTTTGTAAACCCGCATGAACGTGCTCTGTTATATTTATTTTAAACACATATTAATCCGCACTGTTATAATTAATTTAAAATTAGCAGTTTAACCTATAACGTTTTTTTTTTAAATCGCAACTATCCCTGAAGCTAACAGCATGCCAAACCCTATCAAGCACTTTAGTGATATCTAATGCCACAGCTCGAGTTTCGCCATTATTATAAAAAGCTTGCTATACAAATTCATTTATGGCCCTGAGCGCTGGCAAAGCAGAAACTATATTGCTTGCAGAGAGTAGATCATGGGATTTAAGGTACTTCGGCGTTGATTAAAACCGCGAAGATTTTTGCCGAAGAGTGGTAAGAGACTGATAGGACAATAGATGGGTAGGACGAGTCTCCAGAGTTCTTAAAAAACAGGGACAACAGATGAGAACTTCCAACAGACTGGAAAACAAGATAAAGTGAGGTAACAGTTATATAGTTTGGAGAGAACTCGATCCACCTCAGTAGCACGTTTCTTTAGGTCTACAGCGGCTATACCATCCCCACCACTTGCTTTATTAGAGTCTAATTTAGAGATGATGGCCAATACCATCAATGGGGTTATGCTCTTCTCACTCAATAGATCCTTATTTCTAGGGGGAAAATCAAGTGTGGTTACTCCGGATGAGTCAGTTGTTAAATTGAATGAGAATTTCCGAGCAAAGGATTCAGCCTTATGAGCTGAGGTAGTTAGGATTTCAAATTGATTTAATAAAGGTGGCATTGTGGTTTTTCTTTTGTTAAGTACTCTTGCAGGGCCGTCAATAATCTTTAGAGCCAAAATTGCAAGATTCAATACGGTGTTTCATTCTATCAGCAAAAAGCAATTTTGCTTCATTGAGGACACAATTGAACTCATTAAGGGCAGAGTCAAAGAGAGCCCTGTTGCAATCAGACATCTCGCTTCGATACAGGCGGAAGAAGTGATTCCTGTGGGCTATAGCAGCTGAGTAAGCAGCTGAGAACCAAGGAGATGAGCGTGTTTTGACTATATTTTCTTACTGGAATGAAAGCCTTGATGCCAGCTTTTACCCAGGTGGAGACCTCAGACGCACATTTTTTTAAAAAGCCACATTCTAAGGGACGTTGCGGAGGACATCATGGAACGAGTCCAAGTCTGCTCGTTGATAACAGAAAGATATTCTGTTAGTAGGAGGTTCTTGGATTGGGATGCGTAAAAGGAGTTGCTACTTGGGAACTTATTGTTGGAATTTTTGGGTACACTGTACTAATGAGCCAGTCAAAATGAGCTGACTCATTTTATAGTTCACTAATAGAAGGGTTAATCAATCAGAAAGCTCAAAATATTCAATCCGGCGTGTATAAAGGCAGCCATTTTGTTCTTTCTCCAAATATCTTCACTGCCAACCTGATATCGAAGACCTAAAGAATTACTTAACAGCTGATACTTTCTCCGAATCTTCACTGCCAACCTCCGATAGTGAACACATTATGTACTTCACTGGACTCTATATTCAATGACTACGGCAAACATGGTCAACATTTATCACATCGGGGAGATCATTAAGGAAGTTATGAACAGCGCAGGTTCAAGAATAAGGGCCTGGGAAAAACCAGCATGAAATTATTTAGAAGCTTGCCCGTTCATTTGTTAGGGACGATTGGAATATGCTTAATTCGTTCCATAAGATCGTAGAGTTTGAATTTGTTTATAAGGCTAGCATGATAAACTCTGCCGAACGCCTTCCAGATATCTAGAACCACGGGCCGACTTTTACCATTCTAATCTAAAGATTGAAAGACAAATTCGGTAATGGCCGTTAACACGTCTGCGATAGATCTGGCGAAAGCGAAGCCATATTGTTTCTTCGGAACGAGGTCATGCGAAATAAGATCCTTAATCAATTCGGCATTGATTAGAGCCTCGGGTACTTTGCCGAAAAGAAGTAAGAGACTAACAGGCCGATAATTTAAAGGGTTAGAGGATTATACAGTATTCAGAAAACTAGAAACTATAGAAGATGACTTCCAACAAGTTGGAAAGCAACGTGGCATTTTTTTTAAAGACTGAAGAGAATAATTCGGGAGAAAATGTCCTTGGGGTGAGGGCAGGCATCCTGTCATGTCCGTTCGCCCTCTAAAGATCTAATTTAAAAATTATGTCACAAACCCGTAATGGTGGGGGTACGCACATATCTCTCAGTAGAGCCTCCGTTCTAGGGTGAATTCTGGCAAAGGCACTTCAGATGATTCGATTAAGAGCAGCGTTTGAATAGATCTTTCGAGCAAAACACTGTACCTTATTTGCAGTCGATGTCAATACTTCTTAGTACTGAGGATTTGATGTTGTTCAGCACACTTTTGCTGAGCCGCCGGTAATCTTTAGAACTAAATTTGTGACAGACTATACGTGGTGTCTCATTTTGTCAGCAAATAGTGACTTTACTTCTCGAGGACAAATTTGCACTCATTACAAGCAATGACAAAGATATACCTGTTAAAATCGGACATGTTGCTCTGAAGTAATTCCTGTGGGTTATACTGACAGACGGGTGAGAAACAAGGAGATGACAGCGGTTTCACTTGGTATTTCCATGCTGGAACAAAAGATTCGATGACACATTTTATCCAGGAAGAGACGTCAGCGGAACATTGATGATTAAAAATGTCAGTCTAAGAGGCATCCCGAAGGAAATTACGGAATTCTATTAATTTGAGGTTCGTGGCTGATGGGAGAGCGGAAAATGATATCTATAGATATATGATAGATGCCCACCTGGGAACTGATGACATCAGAGACATCATTGATCAAGATCAGAAACACTGTAGGATACAGGATAGAGCCTTGGAGAACACTCGCATTAGTATGAAAAGAACTGGAAGAGAGCCTCTTCATGATGACCTTCATTTCCAAATTAGATAAAAATTATAAGATTAAATCAAGTGAAATTCTCGTCCTGGCTAAGAAGTTAAACTACATCCACGTCCTGGGTGAGACGATAAACTACATCCAGCAGTAAGGCCTCTGATCAGGAGGTTGTGAGGAGCGTGGAACCACCTCTTAATTGCTGGTGTTCCCAGATTCTACCCTGACCCAGGGTGGTTGTACCTGTTAGGGTCCTAGGTATGGGAAAATATTTCACTATTACCAGCAATACTTTTTTGAAAAAAATTATTACCAGCAATACAATTTTGAAGGACAAATATTACGAGAAACAGATTTTTTACAAAACAAAATATTACCAGCAATAACAAATGTTGTCAGCATTAAATAACCTATTGAGGTTGATATCCCGTGAAACAAAATAAACCAAACCAATCTAAACCAAAGAATACATATTCTATTCATACGAATCTATCCTAAAAATGTTGTCCGCATTAAATAACCCACTGAGGTTGATATGCCGTAAAACAAAATAAACCAAACCAATCTAAACCAAAAAATACATATTCTATTCCTACGAATCTATCCTAAAAAGGTTGTCGGCATTAAATAACCCATTGAGGCTGATATGCTGTAAAACAAAATAAACTGAACCAAACCAAGTGAAATTCCTGTAATATCGTTGCCCTGAATCTTACGTAGGAGACTAGTATGCCAAACCTTGTCAAACTCAGCCCGAACTACGCCATCTTGAGATCTTGATAGATATATTCATTTATGGCTACAAGTACGTCAGCGTTAGACCAGGAAAAACGCAATCCATATTACTTGTCATAGAGCAAATCGTGAGAATGGAAGAAGCTTAACCACTTCGGAATTTGTTAAAACCTTGAAGACTTTACCGAAAATAGGTAGGAGACTGATAAGGCGGTATTTAGAGGGGTCAGAATGTTCTCTAGAGTTCTTCAAGACAGGGATAACAGAGAAGGATTTTCAACAACCCGGAAAGCAGGAAACTCTAAGGTAACAGTTGTATAGTCTGGAGAGAACTGGAGACAGGTTGGATGCACATTTATTTAGGGCAACGTCTGGTACAATGGGAGTCTAATTTAGAAATGATGTCGTGGACTATCGACGGGATTATGTACATATCACGCAGTATAACCTCACTTATTGAGTTGAAAGAAAATTTACGAGCAAAGCATTCAGTCTTATCTGCTGTAGATGTTAGAACTCCTGATAGAATAGAGTGGGGATTGAAGATTTGCTGTTGTTCAGTACACTCTTGCATAGCCACCAATAATCTCTAGAACCGAACTTGCGAGATGCTACACGTTGTTTCCTTCTATCGGCAAACGGCAACTTTACATCCTTGAGGACCTGCTTGCACTCGTTGTGAGAAGAGACAAAGAGACGTCTGCTGCAATCACACATATCGCTCTGGCACAGTTGGAAAAAGAGGTTCGTGCGGGCTACAGCGGCCGAGCAAGCAGGTGATAAACAAAGAGATGAACGCGGTTTTATGTGGAATAGTTTCCATACAGTACTGCATGATGATAGTTGCCAGGGGGGGGCAGAGCTGCGTCGCGCGACAAAAGTCAGGGATAAAAAAAAAGAGATCGAGAAGAAAAGCGTTTATCTCAGCGTTATTGAGGAAACGCGTAGGAAAGTCAACCACTTAAGAGATTGAGTGATTGAAAATTTCAGGGTTTGAACCTGGTATGGTGGACATTAAAGTCACCCAGCACGAATATGTTAGCAGACAGGAGTATGAAGATGGCCTTGTCTATAATATCAAAAATACTGTCTAGCACGCAACAGCCTTGAGAAGAAGGGGGTCCTTACAGAAAGAAGAAACAGCTGACTGAATTAAGTAGAGAAAGACGTAAACAAATGTACAAATGGTCAGGTTATTCGAGGGAGAGCTCCTTAGAGATGTTCGCAGACCTGTATGTGGACTTCAGAGTCCTTTGTAAGTAGAGGAATGTAGCCAGAAATCGAGAAATCTGTGGAAAGAAGGGTGCGTTAAGATTAGTTTCATGGAGAACAAAGATGTCCGGAGTCTTTTCGAAGAGGAACGATTCCACACTGTAGAAGCTGGTAGGCTATTCGAGGCTAGGCAATCCCTACTTGCTCGGATACATTATTCAACACCCACAGAGCCACAGTTTTAGACTATGCTGAGCAAACGTTAGACTGTGTTATCTAGCGTGCTCAAGCAACAACGCCAAGGGTTCCGTCATCCCAATTTCACTCACAAGGCTTGGGTCAACCCGTGGTATGGTCTTCAGGCACTTCGCAAATTATGACACACGCTGGGATCGACCCCTCCAGTCCGATAATATCAGGAAGTCCCCATTCTTGAGAAATCGACCCGGTTGAGATTCGAACCCGAGTCTCATGGCCAGAATGCGAACATTCTAACAACTCGGCCACGTCCCCAATACACACACAGTTGAGACCCATATTATCGATGATTGGGTCTTCACAGCATAAAGTCGCAAAGTGGCTTGCTATAATGTTGCAACCAGTGTTGCAGCATTACAGTTCCTTTGTATTAAAGATTCATTTTTTTTTTCCAAATTCATTCGGAATTGTGATGCCACTGATGGATTTATGTGTTCCTTTGACATCTGTAGCCTCTTCACTTGTGTTCCTTTATCGGAGACTATTGATATTTGCAGCGATATGTTATATCGCAGTGATTTGACTCCTCGAATATACCTGAAGAAGTGTTCGTTGAACTCATGAAATTTGCCACTATGTTTGTCGATTTCGTTTTTCGACAATATCATGTATCGTCAGATCGATGGTGTAGCGATGGGTTCCCCTTTGGGTCCTGTTTTGGCAAATATTTTGTGGGTTTTTAAAAAAGAAAGCCTTTTGTTAAGTTCTGCCCGACCCAAGGTTTACTTTCGGTATGTTGATGACACTTTTGTGTGTTCAGCCATGAATCGGAAGTGGATCAATTTTTCCTACTCAATGGTGTTCATCCTGCCCTTAAATTTACAGTAGATAAGGAGGTCAATGGTTCATTGCCCTTTTTAGATGTTCTTGTTCAAAGAACTCCTTCCTTGTTTATTACCTCTGTGTACAGGAAGTCTACTTTTACAGGACTATATACCTGTTGGGACTTTTTTTGTCCTAAACAACAAAAAGATTAATTTGATTAGGACCCTGACACATAGGGCGTTAATGATCTGTTCGGATGACACCTTGAAACATGAAATCAGTTGTTTAACTGAGATCTTTGTGAACAATGGTTATCCGTTGAACATTGTTCAATCGGTTATTCGAGATGAGACCGCTAGGTTCAACAAAAATCAAACCTGCTTCAGTTGGTAAATGTCCGGTCTATCTTCGTTTACCGTGGTTGGGTAGGATTAGTGAATCCTTCGCCAAGCGTATTTCATGTAGTTCACGTGAGTGTTATTTTGCAGCGAACGTTCGTGTTGTTTTTCAAACTAGGTCTGTACTTCCATCTATGTGTAAAGATGTTCTACCCCCCCACCATATTAACTCTGTTATTTACTATTTCAAATGTAGTTGTGGATGCGACTACATAGGTAGAACGACACAGCGGTTGGACGAGAATTAAACAACACGTACCTGCGATAATACTAAACAAAAATTTTCTTTGGGCGATACCATTCGTAACACTTATGGGTCTTCCATTGCGGATCATTTTATAAAGAATCCAACTAACGTGATGGATTTCAGTGTGAACTGGTTTTCCGTCTTGGCCAGTTCGCACTCACTTTTCCATCTCAAGGTGTTGGAATCGCAAATACATCAGGTCCAAACAGCCTTCTCTTTGCAAACAAAGAGATTGTTTGTTGGACTTGCTGTTCTGCGCTTCTAGCAGCTTGGTTGGTATAATTTATCTTTTCCTTCCTTCCCTGTCCATTCATTCATGTCACCCATGACAGACTTTTTTCTTTCTTTTTCCTCATAATCTAAATTCCCCGTTAACAGTTCTGACGAGAGGGGACTTCTTTGGTCGACTGTGTGTGTTTTATTTTAAACTTATCATGGCCTGCAATATAACATTTCTAGTTTTTAATGCCTTTAATACGCTTTTGTACCGTTTCTAACCTATTTAAAAATATATATATATATATATATATATATATATATATATATATATCTGTGTGTGTATTGGGACGTATGATGGATATATATATATATATATATATATATATATATATATATATATATATATATTAGTCAGCATATATTTTATATTGTAAAGAGATAATCAAAAAGAATCACATCAGTCAGTGGATTGTTAGTAGTTTAATGCTTATATTTAGTCTGTTAGCGAAGATTTTGCCATTAATTGCATTAATATTGCTAATTGATTCAACGTATGATTATCTCTTTATATATATATATACAACATACACACACACACACACACATATATATATATATATATATATATATATATATATATATATATATATATTACATGAATCATTCACACAAAAGTAGATTAGTAGTGTCTCTTTGATATAAATGGCGAACATTATCTTCGCAAACAAATTTATTAAAGTTACAATAACCCACGAGCCACTTTAATAAATCTGTTTGTGACGATGTTTTTCGGCATTTATATCATTAACTTTACTAATCTTTTTGCGTGAATGATTCATGTAATATAAATTGAACTGCACCACATATTTGACATATATATATATATATATATATATATATATATATATTGTTCGAAAATTGGAAAAATACAATAAAATATTTAACAGAGAGACCTTGTCGGTTGTATTTAATTAATGACTTGTTTGATTTAATGCTCACTAACAGAATATTCCTCATGTCCTTGAATAATCGTCATATAGACAAGGCGCGATGGATAAATTGTCGTCTAAATGACGCAAAAATTGAAAGTAATTCTGATACCACATTTTAACAGATATATTTACGAATATTACACAAAAATATCTTTCAATACAAAAGTGTAACTTTATTTCATAAAATAGCTTTTGGTTTCAACCACGACCTCCAGACGATTTCGGAAACTCCTGCATCTCTTCTGGACGGTCTCCTTGTTTAAGTTGGTAAATGCTGCCATAATCTTTTACTTTAGTTCATCTCTGGTGTTACAAAGAGTTTTTTTTTTTTGTCTCTCGCTCAGCTGCGCCCCAGACATAATAGACAAGTTGGTTTCAGCTTGGGAAGTTAATTGGCCAGATGTAAGGGGTGATGTGGTCACAGAAATTGGCTGACGTCCATGACTGATTCTCCTACTAGAGAGGTTTGGTGCAGAGTCCTGTTCCATCAGACATCCTCTTTGCCCAGCGTAGCACTACCTTCCCAAGACACTAGATTTAGGCCTTTGTGTTGAGTCTCAATTCTAGTGGGAAGATGATTGGAGGCATAACTTCGCCATCACTAGTGATCACTCCAAACCCCATGATGTTGACTGGATATATCATCTTATCTCCTTCTGAATACTCTGACGCGCAAACCCTTTGAAATATTCGCTTTACAGTTTCCAGTGTGAAGACAAGTAGTACAACATGTCGTTTTCAAATTTCTGGCGGGGTTAAGTTCATCATGGTGCTCGTTTTTTCCCACCGACCTTGCCAAAGTCTTGCTACTATAGTGTGCAATCGACAAAATCCGAAACAAACAACGCGCATGATCGAAATTAAAAATGACGACAATTTACCCATCACACCCTCTGCATATATATATATATATATATATATATATATATATATATATATATATATATATATATATATATATTATATATATATATATATATATTAAATAGATTAAAACCCAAAGATACCTCATTCGAAAATAGGTATTTCGCCCCACGCGATTTTTATTTATAGGTCTTGATTTTTAATCTATGGAATTTATATATATATGTTATAATAAATATATTAAACTCTTGATCAGTTTTAATATTTTATATTATTAGGATTCACTTGGATTATTGTTGTAGAGTAGTTTTCACAGTGGAGGCTTGTATTTCACTAAGTCGGTCCTAAATTAGGTTCGACGTACAAAACGTTAGGAACTTGAAATAATAGTTAATGACGCACCAATCTCGTTGTGGGGCTCATCCTTTAATGTCCGACATCGACTGACTCACACAACTCACTCTGGCGACTGCTACTACTACTACTTATCTGTGGGAGATTGTATTTGCAATAGAAATAGTTACGTTCCGGTATAACAATTATTTACCAACGGATTCATATATATATATATATATATATATATATATATATATATATAAAGGAAAAACTATTACAAAGTCGGAAAAGTTTTTCCGTCTGACGCGTTTCGTCATTTAGGTCTTCTTTGGATTAAATCTTTTCGTTGAAGCGACGACACGTGAGGACAAAGGAAACGCCGAGAATTCTAAATGTCAATTTATTTCTTTTGCTTTTAAATATATGTTTCTGATACATAGTCTCTCCGATTTCATTTAGTTTCTTTTTCTTTTCGTTCATGTTTCCATCACATTTTTCATTTAATATACCGCATATTGATAATAGACGATCTGCTAAGAAAGAGAACGTGGGCGTAAATTTAATGTAAATTATATAGAGATTAAAACACTTTCTATATACTTTCATCTTAACTTATTGTTTTCTCTTTTAAATAAAGTAGCATTATTCATAAGAGTTATTGTTAGACTCATTACGGTGATCACATAATGCATTAAGTGTGTTTATATTATATTATATTCCTTGAGGGTTATCTTATGTATTCATTAACATAGATATTTTCCCCTAAAATTTTTCTTGATATATAAAAAATTATATATCGTTTTCCCACATGTATATGTTTATTAAAATAACGTTTAACGTGATAACAAAAATCTGTCGGATTAATAAAGCAATCCATTCTAAAAATTCTATGTTTACATTTGGATACGAAACTATGCAGATATGAAAATTTCCAGAGATATATAACGAGAGAAGTTTTCCCTTAAAGGTAATTTGAGCCTTACAAGACTTATTGTTTCCTTGTAGCTTAGTTGGTCAGAGTATATCGGATTTAAAGAAGGGTCTCTCTGCCCAGAGGAACACAGGTTTGAATCCTGCCAGACAGTGAAAATTTGTCTGTAATATGATTTCTCGAACATTGATGAAAATAAATAAAAATACTGTTTAACAAATAAACTGAGCCTATGCTAAAAATAACGTTTAAAGTGATAAAAAAAAAATTCAGACTAGGAATGTGTCTTTTTGTAACCATATGTTTCTGTATCATAAATCGATGAACTTTTGTTCAAAAGTAATGAAAAAAGGGTAGCGTATAGACTGATACGTCACGCTGTGTGTAATCGAATGTCCGGGTGCTGTTCGACCGTATTTATATTCTTTTACATTTACCGGGTTTTCATCCGTTGAGCTATTTTCATTAGTCCCGTCTCTTTGATCGTCCTCTTCTCTCTACAAAAGGTATTAATTTAATTTAGTTCTTTAAAAAATTAACCCCTTGACCGAAAATTCGATTTAATCATATACGCAGTAAGGGTATAAATCCAAATAGTTCAGAAGCTTTATTTTCCAGTTGGTTAATGATGTAATTATATAGAACTTACCTATTTTTAACGCATTTAACTGTTTACAGCTATAACATAATATACGACTTCACAAATAAACAAAATTTTGCAAACTTACAGAAGCTTTATTTTGCAAGTTGCTAATTATGTAATTAGATAGTATTTATGTATTTTTAAAACATTTAACAGTTTGCAGCTGTAACATAATATACAAACTTACAAATAAACAAAAACAAATTCTAGAATGATTCAGAAATTTCTAGAAGGCTCCGGAAAGTCATAGTACTACTTTTCTTATACACGATTTTAGTAATTTCGTGTTACAGGTATGACAATTCTTTTTAAAATAAACTGAATTAAACTTATCTTCATTATTTTTCAACAGAATTTTATCGAATTATGATACCGGAAATAAAATATTTTACAAAAATTCATGACACTAATGCGACACAGACGCACTCACCACTTATCGGACACACACACTATATATATATATATATATATATATATATATATATATATATATATATATATATATATATATATATATATATATATATATATATATATATATATATATATATATATGTGTGTGTGTGTGTGTGTGTGTGTAAACCTTGGCGTGGTGTAATGGTTAGCAAGCTTGTCTCGCTAGATCAGTTACGACTGAAAAGTTAATTCGATCCTCACTAGGTGTCCCATACTTTCGGCCTTGTGCCACATCTAAGCTACGCTTAGAAAATAACTATATATATATATATATATGTGTGTGTGTGTGTGTGTGTGTGTGTGTGTGTGCGTTCGTGTTATTTTGCGTCAGCTTTTTGCATTTTCTATTCGCTTTACCTTGCTTGTAAAATTCATGTTAAAAATTGATGAAAAAAATGGATGACTTTGAATTCAAAATATTATCTTTCTGAAATCTTGTCATTGCTTTATTTGCGCAGACGAAAGAAACGGGCGAGAAATAACATTTCCAGTTTATTACATTCTAGAGTCCTTATCCGTTCATAGCAGTCCTTTTTATTGAAAAAGCGACCGTAATATAGGCTCACTTCAAATTTTCACAAGGGATTCAAGAAAACGGCTCTCATTAGTCAATATATATGTGACATTTCTCCAAGTATTAAAAAAAAAATGAATTCTCAACAGATCAATCAATTTAGGTGGTATCAACAGCTTGAGCCTAAAAGGCCAAAAACATTGCAAGAATTTTCACATAAACAGATTGCAAAGTCTTCCTAGTTGGTATTTCACAAGTCTATGTTTTCTACCAATTGTCATCTGACTTATGATATACTCTGTATATTATTAGTTGGTGACTTATAATGTAGCGTCAGTTTAAAAATAATTAAAAAGAAAATGGCGGATGACCATAAAACTATTGAAAAACGGTAAAGGCCACAACGGTTAACCGGAACTGCACCCCCGCTCCCGTTAGATGGTTTTGGGAGTAAGACGCGCCGGCGCTGATCATAAATAATGTAAATATAGTTCAGTTTTAATTACAAATGAAACGTGCTTTAATCAAACACAGAATGACAGAGAAGAGGCAAAGGCCCAAAGGGAATTTTAATTTAAGATTGCAAGTAAAAGGGCAAAAACTAAGACGTGATTTCACTCGACAGTGAATTTCGTGATGTCTTAAACAAAAAAAAAAATATTTTATTAGTATTTGATACCAACAACATGTCACGATTGATTTTATATAAGATGTGAATACTGAAATGTTCTTTGCATGATATGAAATCCTTCGACAACATCCACAAAAATCTGATATTTGGTCAGTTGGTCATATTTTGAGAAGTATGGTGGGCTGAAAACTTATAAAGACCTCCTGGTAATTTATCCATTGTTTGTTAGCATTTGTTAAGACCTGGTGACTTATGAGTTTATCACAACAAAAAGTTTAGTACCAAAAAATTTCATTTATTCAAACCCGTTAGCGGTACATGATTCAACCAACCACCTACCACACACACACACACACACACACACACACACACACACACACACACACACACACACTAATTAACTAATATATATATATATATATATATATATATATATATATATATAATATATAGTTGGATATATATTATGCTTTTGCAATTTCAGACAATATATATATATATATATATATATATCGTTCAATGAAAGAACAGAGTGGGTAATGGATAAAGCAATAACAATGAAAAAAAATGAAAAGACAGAGTTCTTACATGGATATAAGGAAAATTCTGAATTCAAATATACATTGTAAACTTCTCTTTGGATTTATATCTATACTTGAATTCAAATTATCCAATGTTACTAATTAAAGAAGATAAAAATATTATATATATATATATATATATATATATATATATAGCATTTGACAAATTGATTGACACACACAAGATGTATGCACACACATACATATGCATATATATGTGTGTGTTTCATTCATATATTGCAATCGTCAGACAATATATATATATATATATATATATATATATATATATATATATATATATATATATATATATTAGATAATTAGTAAGGATAATTCCAAGAGGATATAAATCAAGAGAGTTCAATGTCAATGTAAGAACAGACGAAATAATAAAATTATAACGAAAGTGGAGTCCTTGTATATATATATATATATATATATATATATATATATATATATATATATATATATATATATATGCATGTTTTCGTGTGGTTGCGCATGTATACGTGCTTGTGTGTGCCAATATGCTTATATTTGTGAGAATGCAAGGACCACATTACATGTAGAAACGCGCACATGCACACGCACACACATGCACAGACACGCATACATAACAAACAACAAACAAATGTAGTCCTGACCTGACATCTTGGCTTCAATCACGTTCACACCGCCCTAATGTAGCTGCTCTCTGCCATTTCTATAAATACTTTCATGTTTATTGTGCCAATGAACTTTCTGTAGTACTAGATTTGGCGGCAAGTTTTGCCATTTTAGAGTTGGCTAGATATAAAAGTAGTTCCTTTGCGGACAGTTTTTTTTACCGCCCTTATCATTTATCTTTTTGCTGTCAAGTCAAGTTTGTTTTTCTAAAATTTGAATCCAATCTCAATTTGCTTTCTTAATTTTTGTCCTTTTATAGTTTTTTCCCCTATTCTCCAATACCCAATGACCGCTTGCATCTTACTAGCTTTATTGCCTAGCTTACTGGGAATGATTAAAAATAGCTAGAATAAACGTTTAAATATGGCGGTAATTCAAGTTCCAGGTTTATTTTTCAGCACACGATTTTCTGATCAACAGCAAATCATTTAAATATAGATTTTCTAATATATTTTAAATTATCATCTGCAAATAAGTAGAACGTATGAAGTTGAAATTTTAAATCAGACTGGAAATTTTTAGAGTTATGTATTTGGTTCTGTGATATCTACATATATAAAATTGTAGCCTCTGTCTGTTAGTTTGTTCTTGAGATAGATTCCTATAACCTCATGTATTCTGAAACTTGGATAAGTATATTTCATTTTGATCAAGAGGGCACACCCCCACCACCGATTTTTTCCCTTTGATGTAAATTAATTTCAAATTTGAACAAGGGAATGACTCTTATCCGTCACAACCCCTCACTGAAAACATATTCCATTTGATTTAAATTAAATTTAAATGTGAACAAGGGAATGACTCCCATCCAAAATATGGAAGGAGATAGCCAGAAGATGGAGGTCACATCGGCAAGATCAAAACGAGACAATATGAGCGTCAAGTTGAGCAAGAAATCACAAGTCAACAGATAGTGCCTTACAATGCATATTTATTGCGACAGTTCAACTGTCACATCAATGTTGAAATCTGCTCATCAATTTATTCAATAAAGTATTGCACGAAATACATATCAAAGGGGTCAGATCAAGCTGTTTTTGCACACACACGCACACACACACACACACACACACACTCAAACACGCACATACCACTGATTTTTTCCCTTTGATTTAAACTAAATTGAAATTTGATCAAGATAATGAGTTCTATCCAACATATAGCAGGTGAAAGCCAGAAGAAGCATATTACATCACTATAATCATTGAGTAATATTGAAATGCACCATTTTTCTCCAGAAATTATAATAATGATTTAAAATCAATCATCGTTTTCTGACAAAAGAAATGTGTGATACGCAGCAAGCTGCGGGTAATTCAGCTAGTGTTATTATATATATATATATATATATGTGTGTGTGTGTGTGTGTGTGTGTGTGTGTGTGTGTGTGTGTGTGTGTGTGTGAAAATATATAGAAAATAGGAAAGAACTCGTTAGGTAAATAAACCAAAGTTCTTTAGTATTTTTTGTTATTATTTTTTAAAAAAACAGTGCTCGATACAAAAGTATAGCCTAAATATAAATATTTATTTAAAAATATGATTCCATCGCTACATAAGAGTATAAAATAAATCTCCATAGACACTTAACCAGACTAGACGATGTCATCTTCCGCTTTAAATTTAGACATCCCAACCTTACCCTGACTTGACCTCTTTGAATGTAACTGAGATATTGATGCAAATTATTAACCCTTACTCCCCTTTTCTTTACTTTTTTTAAATAATTGCTCTAGCCGTTACCATAGTAATTTTAATTTTAATAATGAATATGCTTATAAAAACGCGTAAATTTCAAGAATTAGTTATTCCCAAAATATTTTCGCTTGAAGATGGAACAGACCTTGGTACTTTAATTCAATTTAATTTTAATAATTATATTGAAGTTTTCGGCTCTGGTTTTGAAACATGAGAACTCTTATGTAGCGATGGAATCATATTTTTAAATAAATAATTATATATATATATATATATATATATATATTAAATGGATTTTCTAATTCGATATGATATCTTATTACTATGTACATTTTATCATTTTAAGTAGGTACATGCGTTTTAGTTGCTAACCATGTTTTGTTTTTTGTCTATTTGTTTTTCTTAAGCAATGAAATTAATAAAAGTCTGACTCGATCAAGAAGTCCTGCATAAGCAAAATTGCACCTTTCCACAGGAATGGGATACATGATTGATTCGTGCACTCTATAAACTGTGTAAATCTTACTGGTTTCGTCATCATACTAATCTCTTAGTGTACTTATTAAATTATCAGATTATATGATGCGGAGTGCTTAGAGTATTCCAGTCTTCTTATCTGCCAAATTTTCAATCTTGAATAATACTTCTACGTTGATTCTAAACTGTCAGAGGACCAAATTTACTATCAGGCATGATTTTAATTTGTTAAAGCCTTTCAACGTTTCATCAAGACTTGTTTTGATCGGACGACTCTTCTTCTGTGTTAATCACTGTCACAACCACATGGACCGTTTTAGACACACTTCTTGATCATGTTACTACAATTTACAATTGAGAGTTTGATATTGACGAAGCATCTTTTACCATGGAATCGTTTTTAATTTATGACAAGAAACAGCGCCAACGCCATATTTCCTTGGCCCTTTCCGACACATAAGAGGAGGAAGGGTTTTGAGGTCATCTGTTGCTAGTTGATTCTGGTATATTTAAAGAGCAGTTGATTTGTCAAAAAATGAGTCCAATATATATATATATATATATATATAAGGGGAGGTGCCGTGGAGTAATGGATAGCGGCTCGGATTGAGAAATCGGAGTTCGAATTCCATTCGAATGTATTGCATTCACTTACGTGCTAATTGCCTTGAGAAAGGTATGAATCCTCTTCTTCTCTCCCCCCAGCTATGCGTAAATAGCAGGACAGACTTGGTTATATAGCCTTGAGTGGCAACCAGTTTAGGAGAAGGACAATTCTGAATTCAAAACTTGCGGAGGGTTGTTTGGGGCCCTTGTGGTACGTTATGCACCAGTTCTCCATATTCGGCCATTCCAAAAATTGTGGTTCGTTCTGCACAAAGGCCTCAACACTATAAATAAATGATTTGTGGGAGTAGTCTGGCTGTCGGATTTTAGGAACTGGGTTGCTTGATCCTCGTACGTCGGAACCGACGAAAGAGTCCAGTATGGATGGATGGATGCGTGTGTATATGAGTCACATAGGAAGAAAATGAGTATCTACCGACACCGAGATTCGAGCGTGACACTCTGGACTGATGAATATATGTTTCCGCCAGGTGTATGAATAGCGGTATCAGGCTACTGACTGAAGTGATTATTGATTGATTATTGAGTGAAACGATCCAGTCGAATTCGTGTGAATTATTGTTCGTCGATGTTTTGGGTAATCACTCAAATGGATAATTATATTTCATTGGCTTTCACTTTTTTGTTCTGGTTAAGTATTTAGTTAGCGCTGTAATTTAACACTGTTTTATTTTAACATTGAAGTCTCGAGTTATACCTAATTACTAACGGCCACCGTACGTCACAAAAATGTGTATGCGTGTGTGTCTCGGGGTTCTATTCCACAAATTAGAAACTATGTTTTTATATAGTTATTCTCTATTATAGTTAAAATGTCGTAGGTTGAAATAAGTTTTTCATTTTTTTTTTTTTTTCTGTTTTTTTTTTGGTGTATCGGGAGAAGATTGAAGACATTGTTACTGGAAACATTCAATTTTAAAACAGTAATATTTAATATATTTCATAAAAAAGCCACACCGAAAACTAACAAATAGAGGCGTGATAGTTTAACCTATTGCATAAGTTGACGTTTAAGATAAATTGAAAACTCGAACCATATTTTTAATAAAAAAAATTTAATATATTTTTCTTAAAGAAAAACGAATGCGCTGAGAATTTGAACAGCATTCATACCGCTTCCATATCGACGTCAACTTGTCAAAGGTAGGAAGTTAATAAAAGAAAATGCATAACAAATAACTTTGGTTCATCTTTAATAAAATGTGGATGAATGAAAACCGATATCAAAATAGCTGTTATATTAGCCTGTCAATTTCTGAGTTATACTTTTCTATTGCGAGGTTGGAACCAATCTTCTCTTCAGAATTGTGTCAAATTTTCTTGTTTTGAAATCGACGATGTTGTAAAAGCATTCCTTCGGAATTTGGGCACATACTGCTTTTAATATGTCACGCAATTCTACTAAGTTTTGGACTTTATATCCAGAGTTCGAATCTCCCGAAACAAGACATCCCAAAGTTGCGTTATGGGATTAAGATCTGATGACAGTAGAGTCCACTTTAACACAAAAAAAACCTCTTTGTTGTGTTTCATGAACCAATCAGCCATTATTTTTATTTGTGAAACGAGGCGTTTTATGATCTTCGTTTTCCAGTTTCTGAGATCCTTAGCGATTTCTAACCTCAGTTTCTTATTCCTGTCTGACAGGAAGGATACCCGCCATGTTCTTCTGTGGCCGTTGACTATCTGATTAAAAGTTGAGTAAAAAACAATTTTTTCATATTCAAGTTGTAAGTAAGGACATATAAATACAAACACACACACATACACACATACATATATATATATATATATATATATATATATATATATATATATAGGATCATGGGCGCACGTGCGCAAACGCACACAACAAAAACTTTTCAGTGAAAAGGGCATATAAAAAGGAAAAATCGAGAAGTATAAGCAGTCAATTGTTGATAGTCCCTGATGAATGGACGGTGTAATCCTGGCGGGTCCATCTACGAAACTCTGAAGTCGGCAGGTATCATTCAATCAACTAAGTGAAACATCACTTACTTGTAATAATTCGCCTTCTCTAACTCTCTCTCTCTCTCTCTCTCTCTCTCTCTCTATATATATATATATATATATATATATATATATATATATATATATATATATATGGTATCAAATGACAATTGAAAAAAAAAAAAATCATACATTTTCCGACGCGTTTCGTCTTCCGACCTTTTCAAAGGCAAAAATGAAATCGAAATGTTTTTTGTTGTTATAGTTACATTAAAATTCAAAATTAAAAAGATAGACGCTTGTGTCTAAGCCTTTTTCTGGTTAATGTAAATTACCTTTATAGTAAGAGGTTTTTTTTTTTTTAATTTTTAATTTTGAATTTTAATGTAACTATAACAAAAAAAACATTTCGATTTCATTTTTGCCTTGAAAAGTCGAAGACGAAACGCGTCGGCAAATGTAAGATTTTTTTCCAATTGTTATTTTATACCAATCTGTCTTGTCCACAGAATTCATCTGGGAATTTAACTATATTTATATATATAAGCTTTTTGTGGTACAGAATTTAATAATAGCTCTGAAAAGGCAAAATTTATACATATTTCTTTATCTAATAGTATTGCCTTATCTATGAGAAAGCTTTCTACTTGTTGTCTTTAATTATGATATCTGGTCTATTCGCTTTTATATGGCTGTCAGTATAAATGTTAAAGTACTAAAGAATAGCAAATTCATGGCTCAGTTTGTTGTTCCTTTTATCATCCCGCATGTGACGCACTGTAAAACTGACATATGTTCCAGTGAATATACTGCCCGATCTTATTATATTGAACTTTGTATTCCTTCGGTATCACTAAATTGTCAACATATTGTTCCCATAATGTATATATTGTATCAGCACCATTCTTTATTATTCTTGCCTGGCAATTTCCTGCTAAACATGGTTTTGTACTGTGCAACTATAATAAAGGAATTATTATTATTATTATTATTATTATTATTATTATAATTATATTCACTGTGGAATCTTGAATACTTGAAATGAATATTATGATTTCCTACCGCGAGCAGTTATCTCTAAATCGTCTTTATCTTGAACTTCACTCTTATTGAATAGTCTCCTTATCAAACTAGAAAATCCAGTCAGCATCTATAAAATTGTCATAACACAGCTGTCTCGTTTGTATTGTTAACGATGTCGACTCGGTGATCAAAAAACATTTGGACGCTATGAAGCAATGAAAGAGTAATGGACACTCGATTACCGTAGACAAAACATTGTCTTTTTGTTATCTCTCCTAAACCCTGTTCTGCAATGCATTTATTCAAGCTCACTAAGTAATGTTTTGTTTTCCACTGTCGCCCTCGCTAATCTGTTCTGTGAATACCAGATTTTCCAAGCAGTCTTTCCTCATTTTATACCTTAAAAATTTCAACCCACTCCTCCTGATATTAAGAATAAGTATCCTTTTTCTTTCCATTTTCTCAAAAAAAAATTGAGGTTGCTCACATAATCAGTCTATGGTATTTTCAGTATCCTTCTGTAGAACTACATTTATGTTGTTTCAAGTCTCTTGATTTTCCAGCATTCACTGACATACAAGACAGATGCACGTAACAGTTTAGTACTATTTTCCTTGTTTCTAGTGATTTTTTTTTATTTCTTAATACTCTGCTTAGCTTTTGGAATGCATCTTTGGCTATCTCAATACACCTTCGGATTTCAGTGTCACACTTTCACTCCTCTGTTAAAAGACTTCCCAGATATTTAAATTTCAGCACTTGTTTGATTTTGCTATCTCCGATTTACAATTCACATTTTGCTAACAACGATGCATTCTGTCATCTTGCAGTTAATGCTTTATCCTTTCTTCTTTCTTCCCTTCATTATCTTCTGTGGGAGGATTTTTTTTTGTAATTTTCTTTCCGTGCCTGTTATATCTAAAGCGTATTTATCCTGTTGCATAGACACCTTTTCAAACTAGAAAATTCTGTCAGCTTATATAAAATTGTTATAACGCAGCTGTCTGTATAAGAAAAGAAAAACAATGAAAATGTCTCGTTGGCATTGTGAATGTTGTCGACTCTATGATAAAGAATCCTTTGGCCTCTGTGAGATAATGAAGGAGTAGTGGACACTTGATTGCGATAGACAAAAAAATGTCGCAGAACAGAAAAGTGGACAAATATACGAACATACAATTCAGAAACAATGAAGCCGAAAATTGGAAGAAAAAGATTCCATTTCGTGAGAAAAAAAAACGGAAAATTACAGATGTGATGAAAACATTGCAAAATGAACAAAGCAGTATTCAGTGGGCTACAGATCAGGGGAATATGGCGGATGTGACAAAGTCTCGCATCCCAAGTCGTTGAACTTCTGCAGTGTAATCATGCCAACGTTTAGACGACCATTGTCATGAAGCAGAATTGGACTTGGACGATTAAACAATACCGGTCGCATTTTGTGTAACTGAATGTGCATATTTATCCAGTTGCTGTCAGTGTATCTTGACAGTGACGCCAGATTCCAGAGAGGGACCAGGATGCAGTCACTATAATCTTGTGCTGTTGCAATTTCTGTTTTCAAAAGTGTAGCACATTTCATCATGACCAAGCCATTGAGCTGATCATTCACGGTGATTATAAAATATGTATTTCTTATCCCTCCGCTTTCCGATTAAAGAATGGATTATTCAAATTTCGCCGATGCAGCACGGAATGGACTTCAAAACTTCTGAACTCTTTTACTTTGCTGAGTTCATGTGAAATACATTTATGGAGTTTCTTCACGTTACCAATTTTCTTGAGATTGTCTGAGATTGCTGAAATGCAGACATCCATTATCTGAAACACTTCTGTAACACTTTAATATAAGTTTTGTACGGCTAGTGCCCTCAAATACAGATTGCCAATTGCATTAATCTTCAAAGCTCTGTACTGGAGAACGTCAAAAAACAGTACCGCATTGTCCGATTACATGAAGATCCTTCGTCCCCAATATTCTAATATTATCAGCTGTTTGAGAAGCATTATGATCAAGCTTTTGCTCATATAAAAGGTAAACACATCTCTTCCTTTTTTCATATTCAAGATGAAGGACATATAATGTTTAAGTAAAATTCTGAAAGAGATTGATATAAAGTTAACAAAGAGAACACTTTAATCCTAATGAATGAATAATATATTTTGTGCATGATACAGAAGGCGCTTATTTCACTTTGCTGGGGATAATCACGGGAATCTCGATAGAGTGACTAAAACGGCAGTCATTTTGCAGTTCGTAGGCATCAACGAAACGAGACGTTTTCTTTATTCTAGCCTGAGCCAAAGGGGTCAGGCTGAGGCTAAATCTGCCCCACCAGCAGCAGCTTACAAGCATATGGTGTCATTTCCCTTTGGGACATAGATGAATCCAGCCCGTATGAAACTGAATTTCTAAAAATGTCTTCTCCAGGTCAGGAGTATCTCCAAATTATATGTAAGACGTTTCCTTTTTGTTCCTCCTTATACTTTGCTTTGCTGTGTAGATATATGTGATATATGGTTATCCGCGATATATATATATATATATATATATATATATATGTGTGTGTGTGTGTGTGTGTGTGTGTGTGTGTGTGTGTGTGTGTGTGTTGGTTATAGCTTTAGGAAGACCTTTGACCTCATTTCTGCTGTATCTGATAGTGAGCGAAAATGGGAATGGGTGATAGCATAAACAAGAGATGATTCCGGTGACTAAAATAAAGGGGGCGCACATCGTCATTCTTTTTCCTTTCAGCCATTCCGTTCCGCCCTGTCCATGAGCTACGGTGTTGTTATATCACGGATATAATAATGCCTACAATGGGAGAAACGTAATTGGGAGAACAAATCGTTCTTCCCTTGCTCTCCTCTTGTTACACAACTTCACCCTTGCAAATCAAATGAACCGGAATAGCTTAAAAAAGTTCTGAGCCAATATTTGTCAAATTTAAACTGGTCAATTTTCACCCTTAGTAAAATATTTAATTACATTTTCTTCCAAGTCTTAATGGTTAGTTATTGCGATATATGGGATTTAATAAAATGAACTGACTGAAGTTAATATGCAGATTAAAATAATATTAGCTTAATACCTCTGACACCTAATAAAAACTATTTTCCTTTTCTCCATAATATATGTTCAAACATGGATCAATGGAAGAATCTAACAACTACTGAAAAACAGAAAATAACAAAGTTATTGTGTGAGGAAATTTTCCACATTGGCGATCTCAAAGTGGCTTTGCAGAGTTCATCAAAGAATAAAAAATGCAGTTGAAAACATAAGTAAGTTGAGAAATCGAAAACTTGAAGCAAAGGAAAAAATTGCTTCCTCGAAATGAACGTAAACGAGAGCGATTTATAGCAAAACTAAACTTTTGTCTCACGCTCAAATCTTTGAAAAAACTGGAATTGAAGAAATCAAAGAGGACAGAAGGTGTCGAATACTTTGTGAATTGGCATCTGTAAAAAAATCTCTTAGACAAACGTATTTCACTAAAGGAAATATTTAAAGCGTTAAAACTGGGCCAATAATACAAGATTATGACCGCCAATGCTAAAACACATCAGGGCATCCAATTCACTCAGAATTGTCTCACTGTATAGGTTGAATAGATCCGGTGAGAAGACACATCCTTGCCTTATGCTCCTTTCTATTTTTGTATATTCACTGAACTCATTCTTTATGCACATGCATGCTGTTTGCCGCCAGTATAGGCTCTTGATTATTCTGATATCCTTCCTGAATATATCAAAGTTGCTGAGCAGTTCCATCAGATCCTTGTGGCGTACTTTGTCGAAGGCCTTTGCGTGGTCTATAAAACATAGGTACATGTTCTTCTGCACCTGTATCGCTCTTTCTGATAACATTCTGAGCATGAATATCGCGTTCTTTGTTCCGCCCGGAGCCTTTAACGACACCGCACTGTTCGCTCCGTTACACCCTCTAAAATAGCAATACATTGATTGATCGAAAACACATTTTGGGGAGAAATGCAAACCAGTAAGAGGATAGAAAGTACAGTTGCTTTTACTAGGGTGCGTAGGTTAGTTCGATAAATTTTCATTATGTTTTTTTACAAAAATTAAAAATTCTATTATTTAACATACAAAATACCCTCAATATTTTAAAAACAATTCAACGATTAAAATAACAAAGACTTATTTAATAAAAATGCAATATTGTTGTTGCATATATATTTTTTAAGTCTTTACATATACAAGTATTCAATTTCCAGTTCGCCTTGAACAGATACCGAGGCCAAACGCCTCAAAAAATTAGGATTTATCTCCAGAAAGAAATATTTATGCATGGCCAGTTGTATGTTGCATGCTCAAGAGTAAGATATTCTAAAAATGTATTCTTTGCTATTAAAAAGGAGAAAAAGATATTTTCTTAAAAAACATTGTTTACCATGAAGTTCTATGAAATTAAATTAAAGAAACTGCGAAATAGGGACTTTGTCAAAGAATTTTTCCAAACAAATCAGCTTATTCGAACATCATCGACTCGTTTGCGAAACTGAACGAAATGTAGAGATTGTAAATCTGGACAAAAATGTTAGCGATAATTTCAACAATACTAAATACTGTGTCAGTGCGTTGTAAATTATTTCTAGTGCGAAGAAATGCTGAATGCGAAAGTTGCAGTTATACTACCCATCAATGTCGCCACGATCGGAACAGCCACGAAATTTATTCCAGAGATTTTGATGTAAATAAAAATCCAAGAAAGAAAGGAAGCCACTCACACAGCAACGTAACGAAGATAAAGTCGAATACTGTTGTAGAGTAGTTTTCACAGTGGAAGCTTTTTATTTCACTAAGTCGGTCCTAAATTAGGTTCGACGTACAAAACGTTAGGAACTTGAAATAATAGTTAATTGACGCAGCAATCTAGTTGTGATCGTTGATACTTCAATGTCCGACATCGGCTGACTCACACAACTTCACTGAGCTCACTGGCGACTGCTACTACTACTACTACTTATCTGTGGGAGAGTCTATTTACCATAGAATGGCTACGTTCCGGTATAACAAATACTTATGAAGGGTCTGGAGAATTGCGGAGATTTGCTCTTTAAAAGCAAGTACTAGTGTGAAAATCTAACGAAAGTAAATATACAAGTGTATATTATTATCATTTAAAATTATATAGCCATATTATCATATAAATCTATTAGTTTGTTTGTTTCGTGGCATAATGCCCCCAAGAAAATCAAATTTATTAAATATCCCATAAGGGACATTTAATAAATTTGATTTTCTTGGGGGCATTATTAATTTCTTTTGCAAAAATGAATTGTTGGTATTTTTTTTAGTGTGCAAATATATTGCTGATATTTTGTATTATACAAACGTAATTTTTATACTTTCATAGTGTTTTGACCCCAGTATAGGGATTAAATGTTTTTCCATAGCTGGGACCCTAACAGGTGCTACCATCCCGGGTCGGAGTGAACCATCGAACACCAGCAATTAAAAGGTAGTTCCACGCTACTCAAAACCTCCTGATCAGAGGCTTTGCTGTTGGATGTAGTTTATCGTCATACCCAGTACTTAAATCTATTATTATTAGTAGTAGTATGAAGAAGAAGAAGAAGAAGAAGAAGAAGAAGAAGAAGAAGAAGAAGAAGAAGAAGTAGAAGAAGAAGAAGAAGAAGAAGAAGAAGAAGAAGAAGTAGAAGAAGAAGAAGAAGATGAAGAAGTAGAAGAAGAAGAAGAAGAAGAAGAAGAAGAAGAAGAAGAAGAAGAAGAAGTAGAAGAAGAAGAAGAAGAAGAAGAAGAAGAAGAAGAAGAAGAAGAAGAAGAAGAAGAAGAAGAAGAAGAAGAAGAAGAAGAAGAAGAAGAAGAAGAAGAAGAAGAAGAAGAAGAAGAAGTAGAAGAAGTAGAAGAAGAAGAAGAAGAAGAAGAAGAAGAAGAAGAAGAAGAAGAAGAAGAAGAAGAAGAAGAAGAAGAAGAAGAAGAAGAAGAAGAATTGTTTTTCTTTATGAAAAGTATCATTATTTCTGCTTCTGGCTAGAAAAATTAATTTTAAACGCAAACAATTTTATATTGGCTAATTTAGCTTTCTGTGATATCGACTTTGTTTCAAAATAATGTCACAAATAGTTATTAATGACAACTTCATGTTCAATTACTTTCTGAATACCTCTGGTGAATTTTAATTGGGCGACATCATTGATTACATGTTAGATACGAGCAGTCCAGAAGTAAATAATAATACTCAAGCATACCAAAAATTAAACACTGATATTTCCAATAATTTAAAACTTATTTTCACTAAATTTTTGTTACAGACTTGGGAAATGAATTGATGATGTAAAATATTAAAGTAATGCTTAGAATAAAATGACTTGACCACGAAAGTATAACAAAAATTCTTTTAGTTTTCTTTTTGATTTTTTTTTCATTCTTTCATAATTCTATGGACAATTACTACAGCTACAAACTAATACTAGTTTTATTATGCTATTATTAAAAATATTATGATTATTATGGTTATTATTACGATTAGTAGTGACTCAACACATAGAAGAACATTAGTAATCTTACTAGTATGACTATTGTATTTTGCTATTATTATAAAAACTGATCTAAGTATTAGTTAACATTGTTATGTCCACTTTGCATTATGAATGTTGCTTCTTGTATATTAGATTGTTATTAAGAATACTATTTTATACAAATTACTAGCATTCTTAGTATTCTTTTTTGTACAGATAGGTTCGTCTATCGTCTTGTTCAGACTCCTCCCCGGCTTTCTGAGCAGAAGTAGAGCTATATCCCTTGTTTCATGTTTACGTTTGTGTTTTCAGTTCCTTCTAAAATATTTGCATTCTCTTTCACTCCCAGTAGACCGTCTTAGTGGCATTGTCATATAGCTTGGAGTGAGTTGATTATAAAAATTATATAGCGAAAGAGGGTATAAGCTGGCGTTTAACAAGACCAACCCTGACTAACCATCGACAACTTCTGATCAGTTCTGTTGACTCAGTTTCAAACCTTGGGTCAAGATATAAGTAGTCTTTCAGGCATGTTCCAAAGTCATTTCCCTCACAAACCCGGCTCTCATGGTCAGAAGACGAATGCTCTAACCACTCGGCCAGGCTCTCATATTAGTATTGATAGTGCTATTAGTATTACTACTTTTTGTTGTTAGTATTACTATTGCTTACAACTCGGTTTGCCTGTTGGTATATTAGCTTATTTGCTATAAACCGTAAAATCCGGTATGAAATTATGAAAATAAAAATCCGAAGGAAAAGTGTACTAAACTGCTACGTGATATCTGCCCTCCTGTATGGAAGTGAATACTGAAGATTCTCTACAAAGATTAAGAGGAGACTTAAACCAACAGAAATGTGGTTCTACAGAATGATGTCGGGGATATCATGGACCGAATATGTGACCAACGACGAGGTTTTACAGAAAATGAAACAAAAAGGAAAATATTTAACATTAGAAAAAGGCAGTTGAGGTTTCTTAAGCACATAACGAGGAATGAGGGCTTAAAAAATCTGTTACTTACTTGACAGATAAAGCAATATAAGGACATAGAAAAACTATGCATAACATAGTAAGCTTGAGTCAATAGATAACGGCTTAGAAAAAAAGCAGCACAAAGTTTATTAAGAGCTACAAAAAACGGGATGTTGTGGAAAGCCATGATCGCCCACATACTAAAGGGACACGGTACATAAAGAATAATAATTAATTAATTATAAGTTTTAAATTATGGACCATTCATGACTACCCCTCCCTACACCAAAAATGCGACGGTGGATATTAATGGCTTAAGTCCGCTTAGAGTATTAAACGTCTGTACATATATCACTTGACAGCGGATGATGACCATTTCTCTTGACGACCCTGGTTTACACGAAATGTCTCAACTACTTTTGACACGCTAGATTTCAAATAATGATGGAACAGATATCTTTCATTCCTGCACTTATGGTACTATGCGTTGTCGTGACTAGCTGTCACAGTTAATGGACCAGTGATATTCTGGACAGGAGACTTCTCTACACATGTGTTTAAATAGTAGTAGTCGACACCCGCTGGCATTGGAATCGTCACCGTCTCTCCTTTTCCCTTTCTATCCTCTGCTGGTGGTGGAGAAGGTGGCTGTGAAATCCCAGCCCACACCTGAAGAGTTCTCAAAGAGAGTTTGGGAAGGCCATTCGCGTGAATTTTATTTTGGTGGACAACTCTGCGCGTCGGAGATGACTCCACACACTTGTTTAGTTAAGATTTGAAGAAATCGTAACTCAGCGTCAAAATGGCGTTTTCACTAAAAGGTGAAGATGACTATTAAATCTATTGGTATTCTCACAGATGTTTAAGAGTAACATATGAAGGTAACTTTTCTCTATTTTATATAATGACTAAGCTAACGGGAATAAATTTACAAATATCTGTCACTAATGAATCACTCAAGAGGTGTCATACTGACAAGCAACGAATATTTGAAAAGAAATAATCTGGTTGATGGCTAACGTTGTGACTATATAGATTTAAATTTAGGCACCTCGCCGTGGTGTAATTGTTATAAAGCTTGTCTCGCTAGAACAATTACGACTGAGTAGTGAGTTCGATCCTCACTGGGTGCCCCATACTTTCGGCCTTGTGCCACATCTGAGCTACGCTTGGAAAATCACTATATGTTAAAAGTCACCTGTATTTCTAACCAAATTCTATGGCAGTTACATTGATTGTTGATAAATTCTGTTATTCTTTCTTTTTTTTTCAGAATATATCAACGTCAGAGAACATTAGTGAATCTAATATACAAGAAGCAACATTCATAATACAAAGTGGACATAACAATGTTAACTAATACTTAGATCAGTTTTTATAATAATAGCAAAATATAATAGTCATACTAGTAAGATTACTAATGTTCTTCTATGTGTTGAGTCACTACTAATCGTAATAATAACCATAATAATCATAATATTTTTCTATGATAATAGATAAAAATGGAAATGGGATATTAACGCATGTAGACCAAGTTAGATTGCAACACTATAGCGATGAAGAAATGTATGGTCAGCCTTAAAGTAATGAAGGCGAAAGTGTTATATCAAGGCAAGACAAACATGACCGTAAAATCGCGTGTAATATAGACCTTGAAGATGAACTAGGACAATCATTAGAGGAACATCCCTATGAAAAAAGAAGGTCGAGATCTTCCATATCTAGGCAATCCCTTAGGGATAGGGAGGAAGATAGCGAGAAGACAAAAGTTACCAGAAGTACCAAGGAAAATATGGGGATAAAACCTCTTCCGTGCAGGAAGATGAGGAGACTCATTTACATAGGAAGTCACAAAGGCTATAAATAGATACTGCTATAAACCAGGAGACATTCCGGTGCATATTACTTCCTGTGAGTTAGTAACACTACACGAAAAACATAAAACAAGACCTCTGAAACATGAAAGATTCGATTAAATTTTCTAAAATCTTTATAAAGATAATAGTGGAGATATTTTTTCTTCTTTATTCTGCAGTTTGAAAAGTTTCGATTTCGTATATACTTTCTTTTCGAACATTGACAAAACAAAAGCAAATTATCCAGGGAATTATATTTTAAAACATGAAAGATTTATTCTCGTTTAAGTGTCATTTTAATCAGATTTCTCAAGGGGGTATTTACAATAGCAAAAAAATATTTTCATAACTTTTTACAAGGAAACTGTTTGATAAATAAATCCAGTGATTCCTAAAATAAGAACGGAAAATTTTAGTAAATTTAAATATTTTGTATTTTCATAATTTTGTTATATTTTTTTTAATTTCTACAGATAGAGCAACGTTTAACTTTTATATAACTGAAAATATAATTCAAGCTCGCACGGACTGACACACATATCTATCTATATGTATTTAAATATTCCTATATATAATAATCTTAAATTCTATACAATATATCTCAAAAATTTAAACGAAGTGTCAGTCGCTGTCTACAGACTTCCAGCTTTCTCTTCTTTTATTCTTGCTCCTTGGTAATGTTCCTGTTTTCTAATTCTTCTAAGAGAAGGTGGGAGATTTAAACAGAGAGAGGTGAGTGGAAGCGGGAAATATGAATGTTGTCGGATGTCTAATACATTAAAGATACATTTCGTGGTGACATACACACACCATAGATGATCTAATGTTAAAGATCAGAACAAGATGGCGGGTGAGGGAAGGAAAGAAGAAGGGGTGAGGGAGAGAGATGGGGCGAGGGGAACTAAAACTGAAGGGAATTTACAAAAAGGGTCGCTGTGTAATTAAGAAAATTTGACAAAATTAATATCGACTACAGGTTACAAATCAAATATAAACATATAAAAATTAAATATAACGATTATCTAATCTAGCAAGGACCTATATTTTTATGTTCAAAAACACATGCGAAATACACATACACAATAACATATATATATATATATATACATACACATAGTCGTTTACCCACAAACACACATACATAGTCCTCGTCTTCCTCGTGATATAATACAGTCCGCACTCAAAAAACTAAATTCTATTTTTAAGTTATTTTTTCTGTTTTCAAGGTGGAAATGAATTAAAACCAGTGGAATAAATGGAATGGAAAAAATTTTTTATTATAAACAATATATGTGTATATATTTATATTATTATATAATATTACGTCCTGTACATTTTAATGGCAATCAATCCCTAAAAGAAAAATATTCCTGGAAATTCCATTCTTCCTGTAATCTCCTCTGTTACGAATTCCTCTTTGACTGCTGATTCAACATCTCAGCTTATACTGTGTTTACACAACTCGACCAAGATTCTGGATGAGTTAAAACAGAGAATTCTAGATGAAATTCACAGTATCCCAGCTGAGATGTTGCAGCAGTCAATGAGGAATCCCAACAGCAGATTTCAAGAATGCATTCGTACAGGAGGACGCAATCTACAGGACGTAATTTAAAAAAAATAAAAATTCCATTATTGTTTCTTAAATAGCATGTTTTTAGGTTTCATATTCTATGAATAAAATATTTTTCTTCCATCACTCCTGGTTTTATTGGATTGATAAAATGTTCCCGTTTTTTGGGATCACTCTCTCTCTCTCTCTATATATATATATATATATATATATATATATATATGTGTGTGTGTGTGTGTGTGTGTGTGTGTGTGTGTGTATAAATGCACAACATAGGAAAATGTGTGTATGTATGTGCGTGTGTGTATATGTATATGTGTACATATGCGTATACTAGTCCCTTATAATAAGACAGTATGTATGTATGGAGAGGGAATATGCATAGACGTACACATGTTGACAAAAACATAAAAAAATGAAAAGAGATCTAAGAACATACAGGGATCATTAAAAGATAAGTATACAGATATCTTTCTTGCCCTTTCTCGAACCAACCTTAATTGTTTCCTTAACCCTTTACGCAGAACTCTTTCACTGCCAGTTCAAGGAAGACACAAAAAAAGCATATTTTTTTTAAATCATCATTACAACCAAAAACGTTTGCGGTTTCTCCTTCTTTTAATATACACACTTTTTCTGTCGTTGGAATAACTATAACCGCTTCCTTTTTTATATATATATATATATATATATATATATATTAAAACATTTTTATTTAACTTTCTTTTTTATAGATACAAGTATTTAAAGTAAATGCTCTGTTTATAATAAACAGTATTAAATAACATTTACAAGCCTGAATGTCAACGGATGAATTTTCATAGAAAATATTCGTCCTTTCAAATCCTGTCAAAGGATGACGAATATTTTCGGAAATTAATAGTTAAATGTTATTTAAACCGTTTATTTAAATACTTTATCTTAAAACTAAAAAAAACGTTAAATATATATATATATATATATATATATATATATATATATATATATATATATATAAGTATATAATTGGTATACAGGAATGAATTCCAATAACCAACAATTACTATTCTTAAAAATATTAATACGCTCAGCATATATATATTTATTTTAATTCAAATTTATAACATAAGTATATAAAAACAAAAATAGCCATTTTGTTTCAAGCCACTCAGAGTGTAAAAACCATCCTATTTAAGACACACGAGTTTTAAATAATATTTACCATCATTTTAAATTTATATATATATATATATATATATATATATATATATATTACGATAAACGTCAATCAATTTACAAATAGATGAATAGATGTTGTTCTTGTTTTTTCTTAGTAATAAGAGGACTTTGTTTATGCATTGTTTAGTTCTTAAAATGCTATTTAAAATATTCATTTTTCAATAGCATTTTTCGTTGTCATCTTATTACTAAGAGAAAAAATTAACATCTATTCTATACCTGTTATCTCTGTAGAACAGACGAAAGTTTGTAGTAAAAATAAGAACTAATACGGCAGAAATTTATGGAAACAAGGATCAATTCATTCATAACGGATTCGGAGGTTTTGTATATTATTTGAATTGTTTGCGATGATGGATTTCGCCAATTAAATCATTAACCTTTGCTTTTGTTTTTTGTGAATAATTCATGAATATATATATATATATATATATATATATATATATACGCAAAAAATTGCAAATTAAAAAATAATGATGTTTCTTTTATGAACGTATTTATTTATTTTATATATATATTTGATATTTCAGATTGACTTCAATCTTTCTTCAGAAATAACTGTTTGTTACAAATAAATTAAAATTACTGTTTGTTTACAAGTAGCGTCCGTCGCAAGACGCGGACGTCACGACGGACGCTACTTGTAAACAAACAGTAATTTTAATTTATTTGTAACAAACAGTTATTTCTGAAGAAAGATCTAAGGTCAATCTGAAATATCAAATATATATATAAATAAATTTTCAAAAAAAAGTATTATTATTTTTTTAATTTGCAACATTTTTTCTATATATACATATTAAGAAAGTATACGTGGCTTCATTATCTATATATATATATATATATATATATATATATATATATATATATATATATATATATATAAGACACGGATTTAAAATATAAGATAATTATATATTTATTTTAAAATATTGTCCAATGATCTTTCATTGTTATTATGGATGTGTGGCTGGTGTGATGGACAGTGGCTCGGAATGAGAAATCGAACAGCTGAGTTTGAATTACAGTCGCTTTCTTTGCATTCACTTATGTGGAAATACCCTTGGGAAAAGTCTGAATCCATCTCTTTCCCCAAGCTATGGATTAAATAGTAGCACGTGTATCTGGAAAAAATATTGTTGTTCTAAAAATTGTTAATGCAATATTCCCTTGTAAATCAACGGATAATTCTTACAATTCAAAAAGTTTCGGCTTTAAAGAACTCACAAGGGATTGACAAGCCATAAAAACACATCAATGCCGTAATGTATGAATAAATATATTTATGCATGGTTTGATTTATCTAAACAGTTACTGATATAAAATAAATTCGATATTTTCTGTATTGATTTGGTATGTTTCGCTCTGAGACAAGTCTTCCTGTTACTTTTGATCGAACGAAGAACTGACAGTCTTGGAGACAGTTTTCTCGGATTCCACCGATCTTCCCTAAGCGAATTGTGCATAAGCATAAATATTTGCAAAATATTGTGAGGATTTTATGACTATCACGTTTGCCAGACTCGCACTGAGATTGGATAGGATTGATTTTTTTTCTTCCGAAAAAAACAATGCGTTTGTCATATGTCCAGGAAATTCAGACTCAGAAGAATCTTACGACCACAGGAAGGGTTAAAATGTCTACGGAGTGTATCCTATGGCAGCGGATGTTTGTGCAAAAATAACAAAACAAACATTATGTAATCAGAAATCTACTTCCGTTGCTTATAGATAATTCGTTCCTGGTGAAAACGAAGCAACAAAACAGTGATAACTTCATTCAGGCTTTCTTCGAGAGATTTCGGTTTTAAGCGAGCAAAAAGAATAATTTTAAACACAATTACAAAAGATAGAGTTTTATTTCTGGGAGACGCATTGACGAAGAAGGGATTGAAGAACTTAACACCCACAGAACACACACAAACACGCACACACACATATATATATATATATATATATATATATATATATATATATTATATTTAAATTGGAGACATTAAACCAATATATATATATATATATATTCATATATATATATATATATATATATATATATATAGAGAGAGAGAGAGAGAGAGAGAGAGATTATCACTGAGGCCCGTTGGTCTAGTGCGTTTGCGTTGTATCATAATGGTCCGGGTTCGAATCTCAGTAGTGGATTCGCACAAATAGGGACGAAAACGGCCGTCCAGTGCCTTCTGATGAGGATTCTTCTATACTCGGTGAATTACTACAAATGATTATTCTAATCCCAAAAAGTTTCTATCACTTATTTATATATATATATATATATATATATATATATATATATATATATATATATATATATATATATATATATATATATATCTTGTGTGTGTATGTGTGTGTGTGTGTATGTATATATATATATATATATATATATATATATATATATATATATATATATTATAAATTAATTGATTTAAAATATGGTTATTTTCGCTACACAGTTCCAACCATGTTTCAAAAATAGAAGCTAAAACCCTAATTTTATTTTGCAAATAAATTAAAAGCATTAGTTCCATTTCATCTTCAAGCGAATTTTGGAGTAACTTTTAAAATTTACCGGGTTTTAAATACATAGCTAAAATCACGTTTCCATGGTTACAGAATATTCTACTCAAATTGAACACGGGGTGTCTAGATTTTCCTTATGACAGTATCATTGTATCAGTTATTAGCTTACATTTTGGTAAGGGGTGAGGATGTATTTTACACTGAAACCTGACGTCGGTTGAATGGATGTCGTCTGAATTTAAAAAAAAAAAAAAAATTGTTAACGGTAAAAAATTTTCAACGTCATCTTTTAAAATTAAAGATTTTTTTTTTTTTTACAATAAAATCTTTTTATTTAACTACGATTTGAAATATTTTCTTTTTAATTTTTATTTTACTATATTCTTTTTAAGAACAGTTAAATGTATTAGAATCCATTATATTATGTAGGATTATTTTAACATTAAGTTTAAAGTATGTATATGAGGTTACATTTTTTTTTTTTTTTTTTTTTTTTTGTATATGACAGCAGAAATGGTTACTTAATTTCACTGATTCAGTAAACTTTTCTTTTATATATAAACCTATTATTATAATATTTCATGTAAGTACTGAGGACATGGGTCATTCAAAATTTTTACATATTCTGTAACCATGGAAACGTAATTTTAGCTATGTATTTAAAACCCGGTAAATTTTAAAAGTTACTCCAAAATTACTTGAAGATGAAATGGAACTAATGCTTTTAATTTGTTTGCAAAAATAAAATTAGGGGTTTTAGCTTCTATTTTTGAAACATGGTTGGAACTGTGTGTGAAAATAACCATATTTTAAATCAATTAATTTATAATATTAATGCTCTGTAAATTTACATTGAGCACTATTTTGTAAAAATAAAATATCTATAAGAACAACTGATTTTATATCTTACTGTTCTTTCTTTTATTTATATACATATATATATATATATATATATATATATATATATATAATATATATATATATATATATATATAGTCGAATTATTATTATATATATATATAGTCAATTATTATAATATATATATATAGTCGAATTATTATTATTATTATTATTATATATATATATATATATATATATATATATATATATATATATATATATATATATAATAATAATTCCACTCAAACAAGGAGCAAGGCAGTTAAACTACAAGGACGAAAGAAGTTACTGAGAATATAAGAAAAATTATGATTAAGGAGAAGGGAAACTAAAAGACGAAATATTAAGAAGACAAAAGATAACGATTGGGATTGCATTTAATTGTTTGAAGAACAATGTTGACTGAGAATAAGGAGCCGGAAGAAAGTTTCGCAAGCGAGAAGTAATTTCTGACGTAGAACGTCCGGCTATATCTAGCGATTTCAAATGTAAAATGTTGAGACGGTGTCACCGATCTACGGCAGTGGGAAAAAGCCCTGAAGCGTAGGTGCTAGGCCAGCCTCAATAAAATAGGAGTTTCTTGTTTGTTTGTTTTTATCAAGAATATCTAAATATATAGCAGGGGCACCAGACCAGATGTAACAACAATATTCAAAGGTAGAACGAATTGTAGAATTATAAATATGTAAGATATATTCGCGCGTAAATAAATGTCCAGTACGACACAGTGTTATACTGAAACACACCTATTCTATAGTTAATAGACTCTCCCACCTATAATAAGTAATAGTAGCAGCAGTCGCGAAGTCGCTCAGTGAGTCGGTCTCAGTTCAGTCTGAAGTCGGACGACCAGCTGACCGGTTGAACTCTCTGCTTTCGGGCGGGGAGGAACCCGAACGAGGCTACGCAGAAGGGTGGATTCTCTTTCGGGGAGGTGAACTGAACCTGAACCCATTTATACGGGTTTAATTGGCATATTTTTGGCCGAGCCCACGGAATTGGAGATCCCACGTTAAACCGGCCTTGTGCCACATGATGCCCTCGTGGGTGGGCGGTGACTAAATATCCTCAGTGACTTGGTCAGTCAGTCGATGTCGGACATTAAAGTATCAGCCACCACAACTAGATTGCTACGTCATTAACTATCAAGTTCCTAACGTTTTGTACGTTGAACCTTTTCTGGACTCTACACTTGCTCCTACGTTATTCCTAAATTTTCTCAACAACCTTCAAGAGGGCACCAGTTCCCAAATCGCTGTCTATGATAAGAACACTCTTGTTTTAATAGTAACTCCGAACGGCTCGATAAAGTCAAATTGGCAGCTGATCTGAACAATAACCTACATTCAGTTGTTAACTGGGGCAAGGAATGGTTTGTTAGTTTTAATGCCTCCAAAACGAAACTCCGATCTGTTGATTCCCTGAGGTGAGTAAACCGATTTTGATTAACGTTTTCCGTTGACATGAAGTGGAAAGATTATATCGAATCAATAGTCTGTTGTTAAGAATGTTGGTTCATCATGTCGTGATAGACAATTTTCCTCGCCAAAATCTATCTTATATATCTATAAGTCTACCATTAACCATTGTCACATCTTCTGTGATCCTGCTATAAATTTAGAGATTCTTGATATAATCCAAAGAGTATGGAATGCCATAGGTCCAGACCGAGTCACATTCCCAACGCTGTAATGTAACATATTCTGTGCATCTGATATTAATACTCTCATTGTAATTGTTCTGATTAAATTTCCTCTATAGTACCTAGATTCTAGGAATTTAAGCTCAGTAATAGATTGATCCCAAGATTTAATCGTTTTACAGTCGCTACATACCAGCCCTATATTGGTTCTTCTTATATTTCGTCATGTCTATTCAGATCGTGGTTGGTCATGTTTCTCTACAACGTCCTGACCTTTGCTGCTCCAAGTAACATTTGACCTTTTCTCAGTCATTTTTCTCCTTCTTACACCAGCCCTATGTTAGTTCTTCTTTTATGCGTTGTGTCCATTCAGATCGTGGTCGGTAATGGTCCTCCAAAACGTCCGTATTTTTGGTGCACTAAGTACATTTGGATTCTATGTCATCTTTTTTTTTGTACTTGCTCTGGTAGCCCGATGTTGGTTCTTCATTTGCTGCGTATCTTCAGAAAGTCGGCGATCACTACTCTCCACAGCTTTCTGCCCTTTTTAATTAGAATAAAATAAACAAAATTTAGAAGTATCTCTGTATCTTCAACTTAGAGAAGGTCCTGTGTTTTCTCACAAAATGTCTTCAAAATGGCTAATTTTCTAGTCCACTTCCTTTCCTACCTTCATTTATATTTCCTTTAAATTTTGCTTATTCTACTTTAAATATTTATTCATGTTTCTTAATCTAAATATTCCCTTGCTAGAACGCATTGATATTATCACAATAATCTTTATAAGACTTTGTCTTATAAGACTTTCCATTCCATGGTATATAAAGGAATGAGACTCTGGGTAATGCTATGCTTGCAGCTATCACACGTTTCTTTCAGGTCAACTCTGGTCTCAAAGGTATATAGCGAGACTTGCAGTAATATAGGTTATCGATTAGCAGTGATATAGTAACAGTACATATGTATTTGACGATAAGTACTTATTGTCTTGATCTACAGTTTTTTTTATTTGGGTTCACTCATATAAAAACTTGTTTATTACACAGGCATAAATGAAAGAAGACAATTTTAAAGCATTATTTCGTTAACGATAATTGACCAGAATTCTTTAACAGTTAGCAGAATACATAATGACTTCACTACTCAAATCAATTTTTATATGAAAAATAAAAATTTTATAAATCGATCGATCTAAAGTATATATATATATATATATATATATATATATATATATATATATATATATATATATATATATATATATATATATATATATATATATATATATAAAGATACATGTACCGCCAAAGTCGGGTTTCGATCCTCGCTAGAGGCAACCGGACGTCTAGCCACTCATAAGCTGTGATACACCGAATCATTCTGTCTGTGGATGGCTACATATATATATATATATATATATATATATATATATATATATATATGGACAGACGGTTAGAGATAGATCAATAGAGATGAAAGATAGATAGATAGGTATAAATAGCCTTGTAGATAGATAAGTAGGTAGGCATGAATAGCCTTATATATATATATATATATATAGAGAGAGAGAGAGGGGGGATGAACGAATAAATTAATGTGTAGCCAGTCATGTAGTTATTATCTAAATATGATTTTATTTTAATCGGATTATTTTACTTTTTAATGTGATTCAGCATCGTCTAGGGATTATCTCTATCCGTTTCTCTCACGCGCCCTCCCCTCTCTACCTATTTCACTCTTTCTTTATCTCTCACTACCCTTTCTCTCTCACTCCATCCCTCTCTCTCCCTTTCTTCTTACTCTCTCTCTCTCTTTTCTCTCCATTTCTCTCTCGCTCTATATCCCCTCTCTCTCCCTTTTTCTCTTACTCATTTCCGCTCTCTCTCTCTCTCTCTCTCTCTCTCTATCTATCTATCTATCTCCTTTTCTCTCTAGCTCTTTCCCCTCTCAATCCATTTCTCTCTGCGCTCTCTCTTCTCTCTCTCCCCTCTTTTTCTCTCACCCTTTTCTTGCTCTCTCTCCTCTCTCCCTTTCTGTCTCGCTCACTCTCTCCCTCTCTATCTTCTTTTCTCCCTCGCTCTCTCCCCTCTCTCCCTGTATCTCTCGCTCCATTCCCCACTCTTTCTTTTTCTCTCGCTCTCATTCACACTCTCTCTCTCCCTCTCTCTCTCCCCTCTCTGTCTCTACTGTTGTGTGTGACCATATAGAAACTGTGTATGAGTATTCATTAGCAGAAGTTATAGACATTTTCGCGACAAATATTTCTCTATCATCTATCAACGGATTCAGTGAATGACATATAGAAATATTCATTATTGACATGACAGAACGCAATAACTTCCTTTCAAATAGAAGAAAAGCCACACTCATTTGAAATTACTCATTTAACTACATAAAAATACTGACGATAGAAATGATATAAGCTGAAGAATTGCCTTAAGAAAAGAGAGTTTTTATACATGGATTTAACTAATTTGTTGGCTAGAAGGATCGCTAAGAAAGTAACGTCACCTAAATTTATTCTTTTAATGGATTAGTCATATATATTGAACCTTGCCTCCATTAACCAACAAGTTTTTTTTTTATCTTTCCCAGGTTGCAGTAGGATCAGTAGTCTGATAAAATTGTATCTGACATGAAAGTACATTTGCATTAGAGAATTGCATTCTCGACAGTCATTGAAGATTTTAGAAATTTTACAGACACTAAACATTGGTTGTGTGCACCGTTATCGAACTATAATCTGCATTTCCAGAAAGCCTGCAAAGCTGTCAACAGACGGAATGGTGAGGGGGTTTTCTTTTAAAAACGTATGGTCAATTGAGGTGACGTCGGTAAGCTAATTGTGTAGCTGGTTTGAGACTTTTTTTGTTGCTGAAGAAATCCTCTTTCCGAATTGATTTCACTAAACAATGAAAAGAGTAACGAAATCTGACATAACATCAGTCATCTTTAGTATGTCTCCCAGATGAAGAAGAGACTTGAAGCAACAGAAACATGGTTCTACAAACGAATGCTGAGAATACCATGGACATGACATGGGAGTAAGGACGAAGTTTAAGAGGGAAATGGAAACAAAAATGCAACCTATACTTAAGAGAGAGTTGAAGTTTCTAGGACACATGATGAAGAAAAAAGGCTTGGAAAATATGATACCCACAGGAAAGATTTCAGACAAGAGAGACAGAGGAAAGTAATGCATTAAAAGTTTAGTGTGATTGACTAAATGGGCGGTGGAACAGTGTTTGAGAGAAATAATAAAAAGACGAAATTTATTAAGTTCTACTAAGGACAGGAAATTGTGGAGAGTCATAATCACCTACGACCTGAGGAGACACGGCACATGAAGAAGTAGTATAACCTCGCATTTGGTGTCTAGTTAGAAATATATTCAGGTCGGGAAACCAAGTCCACGCAAACGGTATCTGACGTTGTTCCAAGTTATCTAGATCTAATTTCCAAGTTGAGTTGTCTGTCGCATCCTTCAAATCAAAATACAAACATTTCTCTTGACCCACAGTGTGACTGCATCTTATGGAGAACCAAGACTGCCTACGTCCTAAACGGACAATGTACATATGAGAAGATCTTATGTTAGAGTTTGTATAGAAATACAGAGGAGACATTGTCCTTCCGATATATTTGTAAACTGTTGTGCTGGAAAGAAATAATTTTAACCTCCGAAGTGCAACACAACTATTTCAAGCTTCGCCCGTTGATGTTCACCGAAGAAAACTGAAATATTGTCGGCATCAATTGTCAAGAATTTAATGGACGTCACATGGTTATATGATGATTAATTCTACTCACCAATTCCTTGAAGAAAAAAAAAATCCCGACGTTTAAGTTAAAACAGTACTCCATGTACTTAGCACATCAATTTATCTTGTATTTATATCCTCAGAAAAATGTTTCCGTGTTTTTTCTTGCTTTATTTCTTTCTTAGGATGGGCGACCACACACATGGCATGTCAATTAGAAGATGCTACTTCACTGCCTTCCAAGATAAAAATAAAGAAATGCGCAAATAAAATGTTTCTTTCCAAATATTTCTCATAAAAAAAAATGGTTCATGGTGTATTTGATTTCATACAACCACCATATATATATATATATATATATATATATATATATATATATATATATATCGAAAAGAGAGAAAGAGCAAAAGAGCAAAAAATAGATATTGTGCAAAATTACAATCATATATTAAAGAAAAATCATATAGTGAGTCATATTTTTCCTTATCCATTCAATATTATATTCATTAGAAGAACGCATGGAACAAGATATTTTAGAAAAAGTACTTTTTGATGCTTTAAATGCATATATGCGATTTTTTTTACCGTTTCAATAAATAACATAGCCATTTTGTTCGATCCGTTATTTCTTTTCATACGGGAGATTCAGAAATTGCTTCAATTTTTTATTTCAAAACTCACTCAGAATCTTATTCTTCTTCCTCTATGTGCTTATC
>CAHIKZ030005063.1:3685000-3747500 GCA_903632075.3 Acanthosepion pharaonis
TAGTTTTCACTTTAGGGTATTTATTTATCTATTTGCTTATTTACTTATTAATTAGTTTATTTAATATTTATTACGTCTCATGTTTTTAATGCTGATTTCTTATATTTTTATCCATATTTTTATTATTTTTTTTGCTATTTATATTTATTTTATAGATTTTATAGATTTTATTAGTTATTTTATATATATTATATATATATACTTATGTATATATATATATATATATATATATATATATATATATATATAAAAAAATATAAAAAACATTAGGCAGCATATGATTTACATACTTAAAAAAAAGAATAATCACACATAGAATTAATCAAGTATTAATGCGATTATTGGCGACATCCATCGCTAGGAAAACACTATAATATATGCTTTATATATATATATATATATATATATTAAAATCCTGTTCATCCTAGTGAACCAGACAAACCTACATCCATAAACGGAGTGTTTATTAACGAGGCAAAGAGAAAGTTTTGATCCTTGACGTCAATAACGGGAAAAAAACTTGTCTGTAGTTTTTCAGTTTATTTGATGTTAAAATGTTTTTATAGTACTTACGGATATGGTACTCTGTTTAATTTATTAAAATCATCAGGCATGTGTTTTTTTCCTTATAAAATCAAAACACGTGCATTTGAGACGATATATTTATAATAGTCCTACCAATAACTAAATGTTTTTGTTTTTTGTTAAATATTTTATGTAACCTGTTTGTTTGGGAAATATATATATATATATATATATATATATATATATATATATATATATATAAATATATTTTTTGAATATTCGAAAGTTTATTTTTGAATATCTGACTTGTATTGACGGTTGTGAAAGGCTCTGGTGAATAAAATTATTATAAGATCTAAAGTGAACGTGCAAGATGTACATTGTACATTTATTTATGTATATATATGGAATTTTGTTAGATAAATTTTTAGTGTACTAATCGAAAACATTTATCCAATGCACTTTTTTATCGCATTAAGATTGCTTATGTATATATATATATATATATATATATATGTGTGTGTGTGTGTGTGTGTGTGTGTGTGTGTGTGTGTGTGTTTAGAGAGAGGGAGAGAAAGAGAGAGAGAGAGATGAACCACATTGTGCATTCACTTGTTATCCATCACATACAGTTTTGCAAGATTCTATTATAAAAATCCCTATGCTTCCAATGTCACCTCTTTCGCCCTCTTCATTTGCCCCTGGCGTTCTAACGAAAGAAATCACCTCCATATAAATGCTTGAGTGAATATCAAATACGTTTTACGTCAATATTTCCGCGGTAGAAAGAATCTATTCTTTTCATCATTTATCGAATTCCGTGTCAGGCGATATTGCGACTTGCGCGAAACAATACATCTGTCTGTTGCATTATTTCAGCTGAGGCGTCTGTCTCATTATGAACAGTATATTTACCTCTCTACCTTTCTTTCTCCCGTTTCCTTTTCTTTCTTTCTTTCTTTCTTTCTTTCTTTCTTTCTTTCTTCCACTATTCATTCTTTCAATATTTTCTTTCTTCTTGTGCGTATAATATTTTTTGTTTCTTCTTTCTCCAATTTGAAAGCGGATCTCAAATATTCTTTCTTTCTTTCTTGCTTTCTTTCTTTCTTTATTTCTTTCTTTCTTATCGATGTTGTTTTTTTTTTAAATTACTTTACTTTTCATTTTTGTAATTAGGAGTAAATAAGCAGTTTTCTAGCAATATAATGCATTTATTGGGGCCAAACGGATCAAATTTATCACCCTCTTTCTTTCTCACTCATGAATTTACTTATCTACCATTTTCTTTCTCTGTCTCTATCTCACACTATCTATTTACCTCTCTTTATCTCCATCTTCCTTCCCTTTGTATTTATATATATATATATATATATATATATATATATATATATATATATATATATATATATGGTCGATTTGTCTGGAAGGAGACTTTCTGATGTTATCTGACTGGATCGAGTTGATCCCAGTGTGCGGCATCTTTGGAAAGTGCCTGAAACCCATACCACAGGTTGACCCAACCCTTGTGAGTGCAATTAGGCAGCACCAAGCCACAAGTCATCAGAGCCGAGGGATTGAGCATGTTAGTGCTGTTCGGATTATTGATCATTCTAGATAACACGCTCTCTCCCAGAAACTGAAACTAATGTCTGCTCAGCCTAGTTGCAGTATAAACCACAGATGTGCTCTGTGGGTGTTGAACGAACACAAATGGGTTCAATAGGGATTGTCTTGCCGCCCTTGTAGACGGGTATCCTGGAAGATATAAGGTGGCCTTGAGCTTAATACTCATCGTCTGGTTTCTTGCTTAAAACGCAGTCTTCAGAACTTTATATGTACAAAGATCTATCCCTGATAGTGATCAATTTAACGCATAAATATAGCAAAACTTTGAACAAAATTGTTATCATATATAGCAAGCCTTTAATCATATATTTCTATCAGTTTGCGTTTATCGATGAAGATTGCTCAATATCCGAGCGTTTATGAATATCCAGAGTATTGAGATAAAAATCTATACTGCATTGAGATCGTCAGTTTCATGACGCAATGCGATATTCTGGCCAAAACCCTTTTAGAAGTAACTATATAACTATATATATATATATATGTGTGTGTGTGTGTGTGTGTGTGTGTGTGTGTGTGTGTGTGTGTGTGTGAGAGAGAAAGAGAGAGAGAGAGAGAGAGAGTATAAGAGTAGGATTAAGGGAAATAGTTTAACACACATGTCCCATTTCTTTTGTTTGGGTCTAATGCGTAAGCTTATATATATAGTCAAGACAACGACACTATATATTTGATGCTGGTTGGTTGGCTGGACCAAGTATGCAAATTTTTTATTTATGGCCCTTTACTGATATATATATATATATATATATATATATATATATATATATATATATATATATATTAAAAAAGAGAAGAGAGGTGCTGCAAAACGTTTTTTGGTTGTAATGTGAATTTATTTAGAAAAATATTATGCTTCGTTTTACATAATTTTACTACCCGTGTTTCTGGTCTCGTGACCGTCTTCAGGTAAAAGCGGAGATTTCCACATATTATTAAAAATAATTAATTTTTTCATTATGCTTTTCAATGTTAAATATTCTCGATATGAGACATTCTCTGTTTTTGTGTTAGTAATCCGAATGTCTTTCTTGAATTGGCAGTGAAGAGGTCTGCGCGAAGGGTCATAAAACAATAAAGGTTGGTCCAAGCTAAATGATGAATTACTTATCGGCATTTTGTCTTTTAATGTTTTACTGACCCTATGTGTTCTTGGATCTGTTTCCATTTTTGTGCGTTTCTGTCAGCATGCGTGTATATATGCGTGCGTATATTCCCCCTCCATACATATACTGTCTTACTACGAGGAATTAGTAAACTCATTTGTACATATACATACATACACACACATACGCACATACACACCATCCCACCACAATGTATCAGTACATACACACACATACACACACACATATACACGCATACTTCCCAAACAGAATCTCCGACTTTGGAACAACATGCTCAATCAAAGAAACTGGCATATTTATTTCAACGCCATCAAAAATGAAGAAACAGCAAAAATATACAAAACCTTCATAGAAATGGATGAAATATTTATTCCAAGGAAATTCCGCGAAAAGATTAACCTACAAGACACGGAAAAACAAAAACAAATAAAAAACACACTAAGCCTAACAAAAATGCAGGCCCAAATTGAAATACAAGAAGACAAAACAATAAACTTTACAAAGAAATACACAGAGATTGATAACAAATTATTAACAAAATTCAAGGAATTATGTCCCAAAGAAACTCACCAATTCCTGTTTGAATTATGGGAGTGAAAATGTAAAAAGAGGAAGAAAAATCTCGGAATATCTTGGAAAGCAAGATAACCTGGTTAAAAGCATTACCAAGTAAAGAAAAATTGGAAAATGAGACAAAAACAAAAAATACAGTCCAAACTCACAAAAACCCCCAATACCCAACACAAAACAATCATCAGCAAATACAGAGAAAACCACCCAACAGAGTCAAAAACTCGAATCCCTACCCACCCCACACACAAACAGACCCACAAGGTAAGCACTCTAACACATTCTACCATACGCAAACACATCCACAAACTAACTCACAAAGTGATTATCCTAACACATTCTACTACACGCAAACACATACACAAAGTAGGAACCCCAATTCATACCACCACCACACGCATTCACACCCACATAAAAAATACAATTATGAACATACACTGAACAGCGCAAAAATAAACCTGTACAGACCACCACACCATAACACAAACAGTCAAAGATCAGAACACACACACATTCACACAACCAACTCTTACAAATACCACCTAGCACAACAAACCAAACCTGACAGCCATTACCTATATCCAGGAGTACAACCAGAATTTCACAAAAAGTTCTACACACAATCCACATACAATCCATACAAAAACAACAAACCTAGAAACATCTGGAACAGGCCCCCTAACAAAAGCAAACACACCTATATAGAGCCATCGAGAAACAACAACCCCAATTTTACCAAGGGAAACTCTCACTGGCTAGAAAACTCAAAATGTACAGGAAGAAGGTATCTCTTGGAAAACCCGAGATATATTAAAAGAAACAATCATTATTTTTTAGAAGCCCCAGTCCGAACAAGAAAACCAATTTAGATGACACAAAACCCAAAATAATAAACCTATCTACATATACACTTACAAATGACGAAATCAACCTACTGAAATTGGACCTAAAATTCTGCCCTGCTCCTAAAAGCAATATAGTAGACTTAAAAAAAAGACCTTAAGGAATTTGAACGCAAATTGAGACTAAGAGAAATATTTAACAATAGCGAAAATAGTACAGATGAGTCACTAGTAAAAAACAAATCCAATTTATTCCCAAAGAAAAATAACAATACCAATGAGATAAATATATTTTCTGAAAAACTCTGGAACCTGGACCTACAGGAAAAATCCAAACCATTCGACAATCTCACATATAGACAAAGACTAGCCTTAGAGAACATTCGAAAAAATAATAACATAATTATAAAAGAAGCAGATAAAGGCAGCGCTATAGCAATCATGGACAGAACATATTATAAAACAAAAATTCTAGAAACACTAGAGGTAGGAACAGCTACAAAGTAATTGGCACTAACATAGACAAAAACATTATAACAAAAATTACAAAACTCTGCGCAACACATAATAAAATATTAACAAAAAAAACTTTGTACCAAAAACAAGTACTTTCTACGGACTACCTAAAGTTCATAAATCGAGTGAAATAAAAGCAGCTATACATACACAAAAATCTGAATACATTAGCATCCTAAACCCCAGTGACCTTACATTCAGACCAATAGTAGCAGGGCCAGTCTGTCCCACTAGCAAACTCAGTAACCTAATAGACATAATATTGCAACCATATACTAAACAAATTAAAAGCCACATCAGAGACGTTATCCCTTTCCTTAGCTGCATACCACAAAAGGTAGATCCGGGAACACTTATGGCAACTTTTGACATTAGTAGCCTATACAGTAACATACCCCATGAACTAGGAAAAAAAGCGATCTCATTATGGATTGAAAAACGTCCAGAAATACTACATCCGAGATTCACTAGACCTAATTCTAAACAATAACACCTTTGAATTTGACAACAAAAACTATATCCAAACCCTAGGTACTGCGATGGGAACAAAAATGGCACCAACGTATGCCACCCTAACATTAGCTTACCTAGAAGAAAACCTCTATGAAAAGATAGAACAAATATATGGGGCAAATATAAAATCTTGGAAAAGATACTTAGATGATTGCTTCATCTTTTGGAAATCCTCATGGGGTGATATTAACCAATTCCATACACTACTTCAAAACTTACACCCAAAAATCAAATTCACGCAAGAATATAATTTTAACGAATTACCATTTTTAGATATACTCATTAGAAATAAAAATAACCACATAATCACAAATATCTACCACAAAGCCACAAACACCCAACAATACCTTCATTTCAAGACCCATCACCCAAAAAGATGCCTAAAACCCATCCCATATTCCCTAGCACGTAAAATTTGTACATTAGTGACTGATAAACATCTCCGAAAAATCCGCTTAGAAGAACTACATAAAACTCTCAAAAAACGAGGCTACCCGACAACACTAATAAACAAAGGTTTTGAACTCGCGAAAGAAATTCCTCTAGACCAACTTAGAAATAAAAAGAAACGTAACATGGAGCCAGCTCTAGCATATGTCTCAACATACAACAAAAACAATCCAGAAATATTCACAGAAATTACAAAAATCTAGACTTACTTAGCAAGAATAATAAACTGAATAATATACTAAAAACAACCAAAATAATTAAGAGCAAACGCCAATCTAGAAACCTAAAACACATATTAACCTCATAAATTTAACCAACACACAATACAGGGAGTCACAAAATGCAACAAAAAAAGATGTGGGGTTTGTGTCATCATTATAGAAGGAAACTCCTACACTTTTGAAAACCCAAAAAAAACATTCACAATAAATAAAAACTTAAACTGCAACTCCAAAAATGTAATTTATGTACTTAAATGCACAAAATGTAAGAAGTCATATATAGGCATCAGCCAACAACTGAACAACAGGGTCTCCCTACACAAAAGCAATATAAAATTGACAGACAACCGAAAACTTATAGTATCACAACACATTTTCAAATGTAACGAGGGTAAGTTTAATATCATGCCGATATATCAAAAAAACAATTACTCGTACCTACAAATACAAGAAAAAAAACTTTATATACAAATTTAAACCCGAACTAAATAGATCATACCCCCCTACACACACACACACACAAAAACACACAACATCCACACAAGATGACCAAATACAATGATCAAATCACTCACATACATGAACGCACTCTCATATACGGGAGACACGAGGGTGTATATATGTATGCACACATTTATATATATATATATATATATATATATATATATATATATATATATATATACGCATGTTGAAAAAAACAATGGAACTACTCACGAGCACGCACCCAAACCCCACACAATTTAGGAAGTACGTATGTGTATAGGTACGTATGTGTGTATATGTATGTGTATATGTGTATACTTCTCTTCATTGACAATTCAAGAAAGAAATTCGGATTACCAACACACAAACAGAGAATGTCTCATATCGAGAATATTTAACATTGAACACAAGGAAAAAATTAATTATTTTTAATAATATATGGAAATCTCCGCTTTTACCTGAAGACGGTCACGAGACCAGAAACACGTGTAGTAAAATTATGTATAATTATGTATAACGAAGCATAATATTTTTTCTAAATGAATCCACATTACAACCAAAAACGTTTGCGGCTGCAGCACCTCTCTTCTCTTCTTTTTAATATACATACTTTTCTCTCGTTGGAACCACTACAACCTCTTTCTTATATATATATATATATATATATATATATATATATATATATATATATATATATATATATATATATGGTTCTCAGCAGTCGAAGTGCAACTAAATGCACCGGGAAACGAAGTTGCACGTTTGTCGTAAGTAAATTGCTTTTTGTCTATATGATAAAATTATAATTAATAATTATTGCTCTACTGCCGGTATTGAGCACTCTTTTGAATTAATGGTGTTAGAATCTATATATTATTATAGTTCTCATTACATTCTGATATATATATATATATATATATATATATATATATATATATATATATAAATGGTGGTAATCGTTTGTAAAACCTCGGATATCTCAACTTGCAGTTGAACAAATCGGTACCCGAGGAAAAATGGGGAATAAAAAAAAGAAAGAACCAAGAATCGACCAGTCTTTAAGCTCTCGCTCTCTCTCTCTCTCTCTCTCGATATATATATATATATATATATATATATATATATATAGAGAGAGAGAGAGAGAGAGAGAGAGAGATTGATTAATTGATTGATTTTGAGGTCTTATCTACTTTTTGCATGTTATTTAAAGTCAGAAATTATTTTTTACATTGTATGAATTTTTATCAACAATAATGCTTTTTAGTTGTACTATTTAACCCATAGCTGGAGGGAGAAGAGATGGATTCATCTTTTTCAAAATGGTATTTGAAGTGAATATAACCAACACGACAGAAATTAGAACTCGCCGCTCCAATTTATAATTCCGAGTCCTTATCCATTACACCACCCACACGTTCAATCACCTGGTATTCTCAAGCGGTCACTCATCTAGGTAATAACCAAGTTTGATGTTTCTTAACTTTGATGATCGGAAGAGAACCGATGTTTCAACGTGATATGGCCGTAAGCCAAATAGTATCATACAAATAATATTATTCTGGATTGCTTTAGAATTTAGAAAGGAAGATGTTATTAAAAATAAATCGAAAGACATCGGAGATACCTTCTGGGCTTGCTTTTCTTAAAATCTTGACTCCGTTCCACGATTAAAAGCATTTATTGGAACGGGAAACATTGCCTAATATGCCGCTTGTCCCCAGCCAAACGCGACTGCTAAAGTAAAAGAAAAACTGCCTTTTGCAAGGGAATGAATGTAATCTATGATTGAATAAGAGAGAGATAAAATTTCCCAAGTCGGGGCGTAAATCGATGATATCGAAGCACATTTAGCCTATTGATTTTTATCTAGAGTACAAAGACTTCTGAGAGACACGGACATCGACACCATTCAACAATGGCTACGAAATCACGAATCCATTTCTTCCGAGACGCAATAGGAAACTATCTTTGCATATAGTATTTCAACATGCGTTACACATCAGGGACCAGATATCACAAGCACAGAAAAAAAAAACTGAATGGAAAATAAACATATTAACTCTAAAAGTTTTATTGTAGAATTACGGAGAGATACACCATGACAAAACACACGCACACGCACATATATATATATATATATATATATATATATATATATATATATATATATATATAGTGTATCGGGGTAGCAGATCATTGTTTAAGCATATATTACTAAATATAACAGCCAATGAATATCTATTGTGTCTGATCATGAACCGTTCTCATGTTCGAATGTTTGCTTTAAATTCTAGTGAAAATAAAGGCAAATATTGTCCAACATTTGGATATATATTATTAAGTTCGTCCTAACATTTCCAACTAGTTACAATACATTACATATCATCTAGATATTGGGTCTGCTGTAATACTTCGGTTTATCACGTGGTATGACGTCATAGAACCGCACCTTGTACTTACGATCCGCGTCTGCTATTCCGCGACCGTTAACTTCGCATAGCACTCTTCTATGTCAATATAAGAAAATATCATCTTTGAAGGTGGATTTCTTTGTTTCATGTATGTATAATCACTTTGGGGGTGGCTCATGTGAACTGAAAGCTTTAAACAAACTTAATAAAAAAATACCCAAATGTTGCGTATTTTCTGTCTTTATTTTCACCAGAAATTAAAGCAACTGAAACATTCCAACATTAGAACAGCTCATGATCAGATATAATAGACATCCATTCTCTGTTATATTCAATAATATATGTTTCAATATATATATATATATATATATATATATATATATATATATATATATATATATATATATATATTACCAATATTATCATTTTGTTGGAATTTTATTTTAAAATTTGATTAGCCAACCTCTTAAATATAAATTTTATACGCAGCACACGTAGACAATCTTTCATTTTAATTAATAGATAGGTTGGTTAATAAAATAGAGGGTAAAAGAAAAGATTCTCATTATAGTCAATGCGATAAATATTTATTAAATATCAACTATTTAACAGAAATGAAGCATGGAGAGAAATGTTTTAACTTCGGAATTTTCGGACACGCCTGTGTCCTCTATCAAAGATCCGAAGTATAAACAGAGAAATGTATATTACTCGCCGACGGATGTTTTTGTAGGTAAAGTATTTTCTAATGAAAATCGTATTATCAGTAAAACCAGATCTCTGTCTAATCACTCGATGAACGAAACTTTTATGAAAATAAATTTAAATTTTGATCGGGATGAACGTGCTAGGCTGATCTAGTGTTACTCGTATGTATCGGGAATGAGTTTGTCAGCATTGATGATTAGATTGCAGGCTCTGTCTGGGTTTGTGGCTCGGGCTATTATCAGTGTAAGGTGCTAAATATTTCCACCAGATATTGTTAAGAGAGTTATATTTTGGGGATGGGGGGAAATATGTGTCGTGTGTAGCAAAAAATTAACAGATCACGTGGTCGAGTGCTGAAAAACATGGTTGGAATATGTTGTGATGAAAACGAAAAATGAGAAAGGAAATTAAAAAGAGTGAAAAGAAGGATATATTATAAAATAAAATGAAATAAAATAAAATAGAACTAACATATAATATGATGGAGCAAAATTATTGAGAAAAAAAACTGGAAATCTGTTGTTAATTTTTTAATAAAAGAAAGGAAAAGTAAGAAGCAAAAAGAGGGCCATTACAATAGCAATTACTTTAGATATAGGTAGGACTTTGAGAAGGTGTTTCATAGGCCGTAGTGGCTGCTATAGTATCCCTACAGCTATGGAATCTCTGGAAGAGTTTTTTCAAATATCAATGCATTTTAACAGGTTATATTCATGAAGGTTTTTGTTATTCTTTTGAAGAGCACATGATCAATGCAAACTTTCCACAAAGAGCTCGGTTCTAAACTCTTTCTGGTCTATATTGACGAACTGCCTAAGAAGATTCTGTGATTATTAGCGAATATCTATAAAAAGGAATCAACAGCGTATGCACAAATCAAACTAATTCTTCCGCAAATCAAACTAGTTCTTCCGATTTCACCTCAAAGCTAAGAGAATCTTAGAGATAGGATTCATCGCTCAAGATGCTAGGAAAAGGTTTGTTTCTTGTACTACTCCAGTAAGTACCTGACTCAGCTTGACATGTTTTGTCTTTGTAAGAAACATACCTGGAAGATAATGGAATATTACTGCATTCCGGCAAAATCTTTGAACTCATCCAGTCTTTTTCGTATCAAATCATGAAATGAAAGTTTTCCTGAACGACCACTCGTCTAGATCCATTCTAACTAATCCGGGTGTTCCCCAGGGATCATTCCTTGGTCCTATTTTGCTTTTAATTTTCGTTATTGACATCCGCTCAAAATTTGGTATCCACGCTGAAGTCACAACCTGAAATATGTTCAGTTTGATAAGATCAAAATGGCAACCGATGTCCAAAACGACCTTCAGTCTGTTGTTAACTGGGGCAAAAGATGTCTTTAACGGCTCTAGAATTTAACTTCTCTCCATTAATCATCTGAGAGATACTTCTCTGTCTTATATTGGGCGAACAATTAATAAAGCAGATTTGAAGTTTTATGCATATCCATTTCTGAATGAATAAAGAAATTTGAAAATAAGAATTAACTGAAAAATAAATTTTAAAAATTAACGCCTTTTACATCATTTATGGGTGTATGTATATATGTTTCTGTATTTGCAGGTGTGTTTGTGTGCGTGTTTTCGCTGTGTGTTTATGTATGCGTGTGTTTGTGTGCGTGTTTTCGCTGTGTGTTTATGTGTGTGTGTGTGTGTGTGTGTGTGTGTGTGTGTGTGTGTGTGTAAAGAATGTCCGTGGCCAAGCAATTAAAGCACGCTTGGCTCAAGTTATTAGGCGGGCACCTCCCGGCGGTGTAATGGTTAGCAATAGAACAATTACGACTCAGTAGTGAGTTCGATCCTAACTGGGTGTCCCCTATATTCGGTCTTGTGCCATATCTAAGATACTCTTGGAAAATCGCCGTATGTGTTCAGGAACTCGAAAAATACATGACGAAATTTTTCCTGCACAGAACAATCCTAAACTTTTCTAGGCTAACTTGTAATAATCACTGCATATCAGTCTTTTTGTTATCTGTTTTGGAAATCTGTTGTTAATTTTTTAATAAAAGAAAGGAAACCTACGAGGCAAAAAGAGGGCCATTACGATGGCGATTACTTTAGATATAGGGAGGATTTTGAAGTGTGTCATAGGCCGTAGTGGCTGCTATAGTAGCCCCCCACCTATGGATTCTCTGGAAGAGTTTTTTTTTCAAATATCAATGCATTTTTAACAGGTTATATTCATGAAGGTTTTTGTTAATCTTTTGAAGAGCACATGATCAATGCAAACTTTCCACAAAGAGCTCGGTTCTAAACTCTTTCTGGTCTATATTGACGAACTGCCTAAGAAGATTCTGTGATTATTATCACCATTTTAATTTTCCATTAAATAATACCTGAAAATTACCCCACCCCCACCCCTATCATTATTTGTCCTCCGGTGGTGATTCTTAGAATAACTTACTTCTTATAGGTCTGGCCGTCTTCTCTGCTAAGATCTATTTTGTTTTATTTCTTATTGCAGATTTGATTTCGTCTAATGTGTAAAATATAAAAGTATTAAAGAAAAACCGTGACTGAATAATGTATAATTTACATCTATAAAATGTTAAAATGTTCAGAAAAAATGATTTTGAGTAAGAATGACTTTTGCGGCACAAGAGAATGCCAAACTACAAGAAGATAATCCCATAAATGTTCTTTAAATTATAATGTGAAATCCATTCTAAGGTAGTCAAATTAATTTGTCGAACATTTCTAAAGAAAGAATGCTTCATTGAGATCTTTCACGTATTCTTAACATCTGCCATATTGCTGTAAAGAAATCTTTTGATATCGAGTGAAGTTAAAAGAGAATTACAAATTTGCATTAAATATTTTACGTAAAATACCTTCAGCAATTTTTCTTTGTCTCATTGAGATCCTACAGCTGTTTAAATCTTTTAGCTTCTTATGAATTTTTAAAAAAATCATTAGTTAATAATTAATAAAAGTGTTATTTCTGCTATTTAAGTATTATCAATCAACTTGAAAATTATTTTCAAACGGAGTTAATCAGGAATTAAAATTTGCAAGTAAATTTTGATCAAATAAAAGCATCTGCATTTACATTTCACTAAAAATATTTTTTATTAAATTATTTGGTTTGAAATGAATTCTTAAATCTAAAAATCACCAAAATCAAATTAACTTCGTTTCATCGAGTTTGATGAATTTCATTAATATCTTTTATTCAAAACTTACTGAAATTTTAACCCACTGAAAACATGTTTATATCTCGATTACAATGTTGCTAAAGCCATTTTAAAACTAGGCGCTTTATACTTGAAAGGCAACCAACCTATGAGAAGAAAAAAAACTCTGAATTTAAAACCATAAAGAAGACAACAGAAGATCACTCGACTTACACAAGAAACCATGACAATTCACATATAATAAAGAAAAGGGGATCTTAGGAACATTCGCGATCACCTAGATCTTCAAACAGTATGGAATTTAAAAAATCTTAAAATACATTTTACTAAATTCTGTTTAATCTTATTAAATATTTTTGTCATTATACCCTAAGCAAGGCGGCAAAGTCACTAAGACGCAAGCCGTTACTGATTGTGAAAGAATCTGAGAAAACTCATTAATGAATGAGAACTAAAAGAATAAGATGATGATTGACATGACATTTAAATTTTTAAGGATCAAAGTTGATTGGAAGAGAGTCCCACTCTCGAGAAATATCTGATTGAAGGAACTGCTAGAATAGAATTTAAGCTTACATTTCTCCAGATTCAACTGTAAAATATTAAGACCCAGTTGCCAATCTAGTAATGAATTTAAATTTGTAAAGTCGAGGTGCAAAAGGGAAAGCACATCAAAACAGTTACCATAAAAATATTTGTAGAAAATGCACAGGAAAGCTACGTTACGGCAGTGAGGAAGTAACTGAATCCGGATGCTAGGTCCCGACTAATAACATTGCAGATTCTTCTTTGGATTTTGTTAATATTATCGACTATATTATAGTGGATGCACCAGATCATTTGTGACAACAATATTCACTGAATGGAGGAATGTAGACTTATAAATATGTAAAATACACTTCGGGGAGAAAATTTCTCTAGAACAAAGCAGTGAAACAATATTGATTCTAGCTAATTCAATGTGATTGTTCTACATCATGCCATGTTAGCTCGAGATGGCGCAGTGAGTCGTTCACCTGAAGGTTAGCATCAGATATTATGATGAAACGCAAAAAGAGTTCTCTCAAACGATTAAAAGATAGCAGTTTCGCTTTGGAGGCGTTAAAATTAACAAGCCATTTCTTATCCTATTTACTAATAGAAATTATGTTTAGTACTAATATCTAAATTATAAATCATCTTTATAATTATAATATTAATAAATACTAATAATTACATAAGGAATATTATATTTAGTGATTTGATGTAAATAATTGTATTCGAATAGCAGCAATATCATAAAATGCTTCGATATTAAGCTTTATATTATAAATATGTGGTTTGTATTTAAAATTATTATAATTATTTCTACACTCACATGCGTACGAAACAGAAGTACAATCCGAATTTTTTATCGTCTTTACAAAAAGTAATCATATCGACAGAGTACTCTACAGTACTCTAACCAAAAAGTCTTTGCCTTTTTTATTTAATAGAAAAAATGTTATACAGCAAATTTGGCATGTCATTAGTCCTCAAAGTAATCCCATCGGAATCACAAAATATTTTGCCAACGTACTTCCAGCTTCCCAACACTCAAGCTTCCCAACACTCAAGCGAAAAGTGATTGCCTTCCCCAAGTCTGCATTATTTACAAAGGTGTTACCACGAAGGTGGTTTTCTAGGGAAGGGAAAAGGTTGGCACAAAGTCCGGAAAGTAAGGTGGATGCCCCAGTGTCTCCCAGTCAAGTATCCGTATGGTATGCCTGGCCACCCGCGCTAGACGAGGCATGGCATTGTGATAGAGGAATACTGCACCCTTCTAATTAAACAGTGCTGCTTCAATGCTCTTTGCACATGTTCAAAATGCTGCAAGTACAGGTTCCCAGTGATGATTTGGCCCGTTGGCAGCAGTTCATAGTGCACCACATGTCGACTAGTCCACCATAGGCAGAACATGATCTTTAGTGGGTGTAAAAGTGATCTTGTAGTGACCACCAATGTCTGGCACACTTGGGAGTATCACACGGGACTCACCTTTCGTCACAGGTAAGCATTCAGTCAAATACAGGTTGCAACGAGAAACAGGTTATCGCTCGCTGTTGCTTGTTGGCTTCCGATAATGTGTGAGATATCCACTTGCTCAACTTGTACGCCTTCCCTATATGGTTCATGTGATGTCTGAATGTTTTATGAGAGACTTGGATGCGTTCGGAAAGCTCACCACAGATTTTGCTGTTGTACTTCTCTATAACCGCCTTCAGGACATCATAATTCAGGACCTGTGGTGTTCGTCACAAAGGGACAGAGCCCCCGACCTGAGCTTCTGGAACCTTTGCCTGGTGGTGCATTCACTCGACAAGCCCATATTAAAGTCATAAAGCAGGTAGCTCCGAACGAGCTGCTTCATACAGCGCGATATATCCTCGCCGCTACTCGAGCTATGGCTCATGTGTGCGCAAAAGCACTTGCATTGTTCAACGGCATTGTCAATACCCTTATCACTTTTCCGGCACTCATTTGCGTTTCAATGGTCACCTCTTCCCAACGTAAAAAGACGGCAAATATATATATATATATATATATATATATATATATATATATATATATATATATATATATATATATATATATATATATATATATATATATATATATATATATATATATATATATATATAAATTAAATGATATTTTTAATAGTGTGAAGGATATCATGAAGAAAGTGAAATTGTCGAGACGGGTTCAAATGCTCTTTGGGGCGGGGGGCACAAATTCAATTCTTTTCACGCACCAGTTATAGAATAAATAGACCGTGATTGAGTGACAAATAATCTAAGAGAAGGAAAACTTAATTCCAAACTATAGAAATGCAACGAGGGGTCACCCTCTAACTTTCCGAAGAAGGCATGCTATCTCACAATGAAAAGTCATTGAGGCCTGTATTCCTGAAGTGTCATGGCTTTTACAAAAGTTCTACTTGAAAACGTAACGTTGTATACGGCGTATTCAAATTTTCGATTCAAATTCTCTTATTATTTTTTTAAATACAAAGTGCGGAACTATCGCCAAACAGAGGAGGTAACACATTTTCGGTGTCTAAGGCGGTACTACCACTTCAGCAGCTTTTGCCAACGGGCAGGGTATTGTTTTCGTGTAGACGATATTTTCACAATTATGTGTCAGATTTGTTAAACGTTTTGAATATTTTCACTAAACTTCTGACAAAACATAATCCATTATTATTCTTTTGGAATTTTAATAATAAATATTACCGGTTCCTTGCGTTCTTCTAAGAGAAAGAAATGAGGATTTATAGAAGAAACTTAGCATTCATGTTCCTTTGAAAAGAAAAATGGTAAAGATTATTTACTAATCTACACAAACAGAATTTCCACTAACTTTTCCTCTATTTCTCTATGATAAGTAAGTAATTTATCTCTATCTATCAAAGGCAGGATGTGTGTGTGTTTGTGTGTGTATGTAACGAATGCACGGCCGCAATTTTCGACGGATTTGCACCAAAATGTACATGAACATGCTCCAAGTTGGCGGGAAGGCCAGGACCAACATTGCATTTCCCAACTTCCAGCGATAGTGGAAATAATCGATTATTTCATGCTTCTACGGAGGTTTGCATGTAGTTTGCGGACAATTTGTACTGGCCAGAGCGAGAGCCAACAGATGACTGACACGAATGTTAACTAGCATGCTAACATGCAAAAAAATCGATAGCTGCATTTGTCACAAATGGGGAAAATTTAAATCTGCATGGCACTTTACTCTAATTGGCTCATTCGCTTGCTTAAACTCATCGCTGATTCTGATTCCACAGAACTGGGATGGTGAAAAGTATTTGTTGTTAACATTCTTTTTCATTCGGTTTTTTCCAGTTACAGGTCCTTTTTAAAGCTGATCGTTTTGTGTTCATTTTGTTTAGTTCTTTTTTCGTAACAGATTTAATGTTTAGAGCTTAGAAAAAAATTCGCAGTGTGAGATAGGCAAGAAGTAAGGCATGTAGCAACATCAGCACGGCAAAGTGCACTCCTTTAAAGGCAAGGAAGGCCAAAAATATTTCAAGTCAAATGATAGCGATTGCTGTATGAGTCGTACGATTTTTGAATCAAGCACGGGCAACGCCGGGCCATGCTGCTAGTATATCTATGTAAATTAATCTATGAGTTGAGATAAAGTATAGATTAGAATCCGGCAGAATTATAGGATATAGAACAAATATGAAACATTTATTAATTTAACATATTTCACCTTTATTTGAGCCTCATCAGAAAATGAAGTATGGAGGAGAAAAGAAGACTCCGATATTTTTATGTCGTGTGTTTTTTTTTATTGGTTAATCATATCTCACGTGTATCTGTTCTGTTATGTGTGTGTGTGTATCACAATTCTAGCTGGTCGACGTGGGATTCGGCTGATTATGTGTCTGTACGTGTGTGCGTGGGTGTGTATATTTGAGCATCAAGTGGACATTTGCATCTATGTATTATTTTAAACTCCCTCTTAACACAGAAACAAAACAGGTCATAACTTCGATTTTATAAATACCATCGTAATTAGAAACAATTCATTAGGTAGAAAATACTTAGAGGGATTTCTGATAAATATCTTGCAATGTAAAAATAAGTCAAAAACCTCATCAAAAAAATATAAAAGCGAAACATGTTAAATTTAGAAACGTTTCTTATTTGTTTCTAATTCTGTCATATTAATCTCTGTATAATTAGGTTTATTTTCAGGAAAGAGTTTACTGTCATTTATTGAATTCCATTGAAAAATACATATAATGTATTATTTTCCTTTGTAAGTATCCATGAAACGAAAGATATTTGTGTTCACATCTAGGAATGTCATTTTGAAAAATTACAGTTGAAATACAATGAAGGAATCACGATAAAAGATTAATCCAATAAAAAGGAAATATTTTTAAAACGCCTTCACATGGACAAAGCATAGAAAAATATTTTCAAAGGAATCATTTTTTAATTCTAGTAAATTGTCAAAGATGTATAGTATATAAGGCCGAAAATGGGGGAGAGATGTGGTGACGTTGGTCATCAGTCACTATCTTGTACCTCCCTAATCAGATTCACGACCCATTCACTCAATACAATTTGCACATCCACCAAAAGAAATTATCAATCATCATTCAATCCTCTATATACCGCAATACCTCATACTCTCAGCGGATTTACAAAAGCACCCCATGACATAAAAATTAACGATTATAAAATTCTATATACAAAAAACTGTCGATGATACATAATAAGAAGGGGGGGGGGAATGAACCCAAAAACAAACTAAAATATAAAAGCAAATACACAAAATAAAAGAATAACCAATGTTATTTGAAGCCCTCAAACTCTTAAAAGAATTAAGAGAAGCAGCTGCATTCTGTCTTTAGACAAAATCAAGAGGTTCTCTCGTTAAGGGATAGCGAAGATTAAAATAAATACTGCCATGCGGACAGAAAAAGCTGATTCTAAAAAATATTAGCTGTCAAAGATAAACTTTGACAATTATAATGGCGAAAGCCTTAATGTCGATTACAGGCGACAGCGTAATTTATTAAATTTGACAATGAACAATTTTATATAGATTCCCTGATATGTTTTTTTGTATTTAAGCTTGGATATAATTATATTATCTTTATAGAAAAGTACTTATTTTTTCTCATAAAATTTATGATTTAAGTTTCACCCCATTAACCCGTGGACATTTATAAATAGACAAAATCTGATGCAAATAACAATTGATTTGGCTGTTATTGATAAAAACATCTAAAATAATTTGAACTAAGGTTGATTTACTGAGCGAAAGAAAACGTTCCCATTGCAATGATATTTGCTGCAAAGTATATATTCAAACTTATTCTATGGAAAAAAAAAACAAGAGATAATTCTGTTAATCTGTTGAATGAGTTCTTTCTGGCGTCGAATTCTTGTTTTATTTCAATAAAGTTTGGTAGAAGTTAAAATGTACCACATTTTAAAGGTAATATGAATAGTCCAGACATAGCCAGTATTTATTCATGAGGTAGCTAGCATGAGCCACAAGGTTAAACTTTACAGTTGGGATTTCGGCTGCCGTGAAAACATTGCTGAAGCCCCTTCGGCACTTTCTCGTTTTGTGAACGCATCAAACCCGTGCCGAAAGATAACGCCCGGGAGGAAGCCCCCCCTGGCACTCGAGTTCAATCTTCACCTATGGCGATTATATTATTGTTAGTTTTTAATGAGCGATAGTTCACCCCATGACATAAAGAGATGGTTTTCTAGAGAATGGAAAAGGTTGGCGCAAAGTCCGGGAAGTAAGGTCGATGCCCCCAGTGTCTCCAAGTCAAGTACCCGTATGATATGTCTGGCAACCCGCTCTAGACGAGGCCTGGCATTGTGATAGAGGAATAGTGTACCTTTCCAATTAAACATGTTCATCAACCCCCTGCCGAAAGATAATGCCCAGGAGGAAGCCTTCCTGGCGTTCGAGCCTAATCTTCACCTATGGCGATTATATTATTGTTAGTTTTTAATGAGCGACGGTTCACAAGTTTTGACGATGAAATAGAATTTAGAGTCATATAGCAAATGCGAATGCATTTTTTTTTTTTTTTTAGTTAAATAAAACTGTGATATTATGAACATCCACTTAGAGAAGTGAGATGTTTTTATCTCTATCGCAGATTTATCTTATTAATGGCCTGCAGGTGGTTCTTTTTTTTAGTCTAGATTTCTAAGCGCTTAAGGTGTGGATGAGGAATTTTAAAGATAAAGTGACAACAGAACCGGAAATAGAGTTTATCCGCCTGCTTGTCTATATTAACAGTTTCGAAGCGAAGGGTTAGTGCTAGTCGGCTGTAGATGAGAAAAGGACTTGTCTATCGCAACCACATGTCAGGGTGTTTAGATGGGCGTCAAGTTAGTACTAAAAAGAGTGGATATAGCACAAGTTGTCCCATATATTATCTACCTAATCACTCGGACAAGCAAGCGAAGCTCTGAATAAAACAACTACAAATAAGATAGGAATTAGTGTTCGCGTTCTTATTTCTCGACGTGGCGGTTGTCTTCTATCTTGTTACTCTCTGAGCATACAGTGGGTCCTTCCCCAGCCTTCGGTGTACACCGACGAGATCGAAAATCGATATTAAATATAGGCTAATCATTAGTCGATCAATGGAAAGTTTGGGCGATAGTCGAGTTGTGCGTTTCACAAAACAACTAATTTGAAACTTGAAGAAAAACACTCAATAAATACTGTCTTATATATGTAATAAAATATGTTTAGATGAAGGATTGTTGCTGATATATACTATGTTTAAAATAATTATTGTGGAGGCTGGGACTGGCGTGATTTTAAAGAAATAATGTATCTGATTACATTCCATCACAAACGATCAGACTCCGAACTAACGCCAGTCAGGATAAACGGATGTCCTCTCGAGAAGGCCCCGCGCCTCGAAAGGATATTGTGTCTCAAACTCACACCCGACCTCAAGTGAAACTCTTATATACGATCCGTAAATATACAGTTAAAATGACCGGCTCCCTGTAACGCTCCAGTAAGAACGTAACTTCTCATGCTATCCTATAGCTTTATAAGTGCCAGATCAAGCCGAAAATGGAGTACATTTGCCATATATATAGATAGAGGTTTCCCAGATCTCACTTTTCAGTCTTGATAAAGTGCAAAAGCTTTTCCGAGTCCTTAATTCACCTCTCCAAGTTCTCCACTGCCTTAACCAAGTATTGAACTCACAACGCTTTTGGTGCTGTCACTGGATCTAACTAACGCCTTTATCCACTGTACCATGTGTCCTTCAGGACACCTGTGCATGAATTTCTGAACTTAATGAACCTGATGTATTCAGCAAGCATTTTTTACCAGAGCTCATATTGCAATTTTTGTTGTTATTATCGATTTTCTCTGGCACTCCTTATAAACATGAGATAACTGATAACTATCATCCATTAGACATGGCACGTAGAAATAGAACAATCTACCCCAGCGAGCGAAATAAAGGGTTCATTTCAATATTCCAACCACCTGAAGAAGGCCGGAGTGTAGAATGGAATAGATAGATAGATATGAATAAACTGGAATAGATAGATAGATAGATAGATAGATAGATAGATAGATGTTAACGCATCTTTTAACAGTGTTCACTATCAAAGTTAAAGCCACTACCCCAGCATAAACTGACGTTTCTGGAATATAATTATAGAAATTTTTGGTGATACTTTATACACAGCTTGTCAAAATGTGTTATTTTATCAAACATATTTATGATTTGTATTTGATAAGTACAGAACTGAATTTGCTTGCTTTTACTTCTAACTTATAAACTGAAAGCCAGTCTGCAAAATCAACGTAACTTTCAATTCCAATGTTTAAATATCATTGAGTCAAAATAAAATCATTAATACTCTTATTCTAGATAAGCTCTGAGAATAATCTAATTATGCAGGGAATGCATATTCATATATTTGTGTATCGTATGCAGGCTAAGAAAAACACGTGATTATATAGTTCATATATTACATTGTTTAATCAACAAGAAACCATTGCGTTTGTGTAGAAAAATCCAATATAGTCTGAATTGAATTTAATGTCATTAAGGAAACTGTTTTTCCTAAGAGAAGACAGTCTTTGATGACCGCAATGTCTACTGAAATTTTCACACGTCATCACACTGAATCATCAAGTAGACTAAACGTATTAGATGGATGAAGTAGAAAGCATACGCCTAGCCATCAGATGCACAGTCGGGTATCACAAAATGCTAATGATTGCGCATAGGATGTGCACAGGTAGGACAACCGTATAACTGGGAGATGTATAAGCTCTGCAACGGAATGGAAAAAGGGAGATAGCATTTGGAATCATCCTAATAAGAATACACGTTCGGAGAATTTCCCCAAAACCACACAGACAATCGTTCATATAAGTTGACTAAGTCCAGAGAGGAATAAGTAATATTTTAAAGTATGAAAGATTTAATTTCATTTATTTTTTCCACTTAATGATCACAGCGCCTAAAGTTAAAAATAACCAGAATCAATACAAATAGGACTATGACACTCGGTTTTTCCAAAGTTAAAAAAAGTGAGAAAATATTGTCTATCCATTGCTATCCTTGCCAAAATCTGAAAGCTAAATGGAAAGTTAGCACGCGTGCGCATGCTAACACACACACACACACACACACACACACACACACTCATATATATATATATATATATATATATATATATATATATATATATATATATATATACAGCATGTAACAGCAAAACTGTCCAATATCTTATATTTTAAGTATTTGCTTGTTATCTTGATGAAGCACTGGTGTATTTTCGACTAATATCTGTCTAAGCTATGAATGTGAACATGCGTGTTCCTTTAAATGTTATGAGACTGAACTATGATTGTTCAAGTGAAGCGTAAGCCTTCTCGTCATCGGCGTTGTTGTAAAACCAATATACGTATTAACATTTTCATCAGAGATGCAATCTTCCGAAGGATATTTAAATTGATATACAATGTTGGTCTTTTGTAAGACACTAGTTGACGAAGAAGCTTTGTTACAGATGACTAGGTTGGATGCATTAAATTTAGTATAATATATAATTTAGAATTGTGCTACTACAAATATTTAAGAACTTTGTTCCTATACTCGTAGTTGACTTTATTTTTTACTGTAATTCTCTTATATAAATGGCTTCCAGAATTTCAAGTTTTTGCTTGTTATTATCTTGATGGAGCACTGATGTATGTTCGACTAAAATCTGTCTAAACTGAGAAGGTGGATAAGAGTGTTCCTTTAAATGTTATGAGACTGAACTATGATCTTTCAAGTGAAACGTAAGCCTATGTCATCGTCGTTGTTTTAAAGTCAACATAACTATTAACATTTTTATCAAAGATGCAATCTCCTAAAGGACATTTAAATTGATATAAAAAAATGATGTACTAAATGATACAAGAGAATGATCTTTTCATATAATCTATAATTCAAACACAATTGTTTTTTCCAGATTATATTTCACGTTCGGAATTTGTGAAGAAATGTAAAATGGGTTTATATTCTGATGTGGAATTATTTGTTCTTGAAAGCGTTTTTTTTTCTTTCACACTCTACTGTCGCTGTAAACTTAAATTATCCATACATTAAGATTCCTTCAAAATCTAAATAAGAATCTTATAATAATTTCATCAAACAGTTCCATTATATCCTTCTTGCAATATAAAATAGTTCTCATCCTTGTAAACCACCCACATTCTCTCCGTATTCCATCGGTGAGAAGTAAGTTCCACTAGAACAAATTCTTCCCACGAACCACTACTCTGTGGAACAAACACCTAAGAAGATGTTTCCCTGATTACTACAATCCTGACCTGTTTAAATATAAGGTTAACCGTTACATTCCTTTCCTATCTGTATCAGCAGCCTCCTAACGTAATCTTTGTACATGGTGAAACATACTGTAGAAAATAAAAAAAATAAACGCTTGACTTTGTTTCTCGATTAGCGTAAACTGTTTCCCCAACGACAACGAAAAATTACTTAATTTCCAAGATATCTCTTGATGTAAAAATATAATATTGCTTTATTTAAAATCTTTTCAAAATCAAATATTAGATTATATATGGAATATTTGAAAATACGGTTATATTTTCATTGTATTCATGAAACTGTCTTATTCGATTTGATTAAGTAAAAATTATATTGCACGCATATTAAATATTTAACTGATGTAATTTAAATATAATGTTATCGATTAAATTTAATAATCAAGTTTGTCTAGTAGACCATTTGTTATGTGCTTTTATTAAAATTTAATTAAAATTTTAATTAGTTTTAATAAAATAAATCGTTTATGTGTTTTATTTAATTATTTTTATATATCAATGTACTTCATTAACAATTAAATTTCTTTACGATTTACTTATGTTAAAAAGTAAATCGTAAACAAATTTAATTGTTAATAAACCAAAAACTGGTTCATATTTTGCATAATGCCTTTTTAATGCCTTATTTCAAGCAAAATATTCACTCATTGTGGTTTTAATTATTAATAAATTAGTTTTATTTGGTTATAAAAAAAAAACAGTTGTTTTTCTGGTACTGACTTGACTCGGTCCTGAGTTGTCACGCCGCTCTGCCAGCGTTGTTCAGTCAGCGGTGTTGAATTGGTGATGTTTTTTTTTTTTTTTTGCTTTTTTTTAAGCATTTCACCCCAAGCAATGCGGAAGTGCCACTAGCACGCAAGGGGTAACAGAAGGTAGAGAAGAAGAGTAAAGAGGCGTTTTTGGGGAGAGGTTTAAAAGCAGGGCGTTTTACAAGATCAAGGTATCAGAAGCTGTCGATTGACATTGATTAAGTTGACAATGTTGAGTTGTCCCTTCCCGCAGTTGTATCAGCCATGTTGATATCGCCATTACGGCTTGAAATTAATGATTAAAAAAGTTAATTAATACGTTGATATTTTACGCGTCTTTTTCAGCCTTCATTTTGCTTGGGTGAACATTAATAGCAGAGAAACATTTTCAGTGAAAGTGACGGAAAACAGCGGCTCCTACTGCTATTAACGCATTGCTCTTCAACTGAATTGAGATCTCCAGCCCACTGGCGGATTTCATATAGAAAATGTTAAAATTTCCCTTCCCCTCTGTCGTGCCACGATAGCCTAGGGGTATAATCTCTGACTGACCGGGTTTTGATCTCGGCTTGAAGCAATCGGACATCTAGTCACGCTGAAGAGCTGTGATATAGTGAAACAGTCAGTCTGTGGATAAATATATATATATATATATATATATATATATATATATATATATATATATATATATATATATAACTATATATATATAACTATATATATATATAATATATATATATATATATATATATATATATAACTATATATATATATATATATATATATATATATATATATATATATATATATGTATGTATGTATAAATAAAAAGAAAGAACAGTAAGATATATTATCCGGTGTCTTAATAGATATGTTTATTTGTTCATTTTTACAAAATAGTGCTCAATGTAAACTTACAGAGCATTAATATTATAAATTAATTGATTTAAAATATGTTTTTCCGCTACACAGTTCTAACCATGTTTCAAAAATGGAAGCTGAAATCTCCGAATTTAAATGCATGCGAAACAATATATTACTAGGTTTATATAAAAAATAAAAGTTTACTAAATCAGTGAAATTAATTAGCTATTTTTGCCGTCATTGTCATAAATTTTACTTAAATAATATTTAAATATAATTAAAAAAATTTGTTACCTAATAATATACATAGTTATACTTGATGTGAAAATAATTCTACATACTGTAAGGGATTCTAATACATTTACTTGTTCTTAAAAGAAATATTGTATATTAAAAATTAAAAGTGAAAATATTTTTCAAATCGTAGTTAATTAAAACGTATTCTAACCTAAACATCCCCACCAAATTTTTAAATATACAAATAGAAAAAAAATCCAGACGACATGCATTTAGCGGATGTCAGATTTCATTGAAAAATATATCCCTACCCCCTACCAAAAAGTAACTAATAACTGATGCATCAAAATACAGATATAATGAACACGCAAACGCTCCTTGTCTGGTTGAATTGGATTACTCTGTATCCTTGGAAACGTGAATTATGATTTTTGCTGTGTCTGTAAAACCCAGTAATTTTAAAAGTTACTCCAAAATTCGCTTAAGGATGAAATGGAACTAATGTCTTTAATTTAATTACAAAATTAAATTCGGAGCTTTCAGCTTCCATTTTTGAAACATAGTTAGAACTGTGTAGCGAAAAAAAACATATTTTTAAATCAATTAATTTATAATATATATTATTATTATTATTGTTATTATTATTATTATTATTAATTAAAGAATATCGAACATTTAAAATTCCATAAATAATAATTTTTATTTCATAAGAGCTTTAAAAAAAACCTCTCTCAATCTTCAAGACTTACAAACAAACTTTGTTTATAAGTCTTGAAGACTGAGAGCTGTATTTTAAAGCCCTCATAATAATAATTTTGCGCTGTCTTTCGACTTAGAGCTCTCCTTGGCTCCTGAAAATTCCATACGGATTACCATATATATATATATATATATATATATATATATATATATATATATATATATATATATATATATATATATATATATATATAAATAAAATAATCAAATTGCATTTTTTGTTTACGCTGGTCATTAAGTTACAAATACTTAAGCATTAAAGATATTTCCATCTATATCCAAATGATTTATAGCACGTTCGTGGAAGTAACGATACGTCATAACAATATATGTAATTTTACATTGAGCACAATCAAATAATCCAAGCGCGCTATCGTTTTATAAGGATGATATCTTGATGATTATATGTACAAGACAAAAATCAGCTCTTTGTTTTCAAATAAAGTAAAATACCATGTGTTGTATATCAACTTGTGTCGACTTCAAATTTAATTGCAGTGTAACCTGGATATAAGAGAGTTGTCGGGAACGGAGAAGAAGTCTCTTATATCCGGGTTTATCTTATATCCGGTTTGGTCTATTTTGTTTAAGTAAGTATGGGAACACTTCATATAACGCTTTTTACGTACAGAACACTAGTTCATTTAACAGTTATAGACATAAAAAACACAGACAAAAATACATTTTCAATCAGTTTTCAAAATAATTCAATCAAAAATTACTTTTTCTTAAAAAATCCAGTCATTTTTGTACAGAAATCTCTTTGTTAACATCATGAACACTTTCATACAGTCCGTAAATCATTTTCAATGCGCCATCAGGATTACTGCTTTTTGCTTCAAAGTAGGCTGTCAGAGTTTCAAGCGCATTCAATGCAGCCAGAGAATTTGGCACTGGTTTGTCACTTTCAGAAATTTCAGAACTTACGCTTTCAGCATCATCATCTTCGTCAAAATCTTGATCATCCGGTTTTATACCACGTGTGATGTCCGTGTCAGTCAGTTCTCCATAACATTGTGTACGGTCGTCGAAGCTGATAAATTCGTCAAAATCTGTTTGCTCCATGCCCGATGGTGGAGAAACTTGATCATTTTCGTCGAGTATTTCTTCCACTTCAGCCTGTGATTCAATGACAAAGCCGGCCTTTTAAAAACAATTTTGAATTGTTGACGGTTTGACCATGAAAAGTGCTCGCTTCATCATGTGCATGGCCTTCAAAACAGTTATCTGCTTGGCCACCTCGGACAGCGGCACTGGCGGTGTAGCATCGATCGCTGCGATTTGCATTCGAACAAGTTCCCGACGATAATACGCTTTGAATGAACGAATGATGTCTTGATCCAAAGGTTGAATGAGACGGGTGGTGTTTGGTGGCATGAACGACAATTTGATGTTTGACAGATTTGTACCCGGCAGTAAGTTATGACAAGTTGCATTGTCCAAAAACAGAATAATCTTTCGATTTTGAGCAATCATTTTTCGACCAAGCGTTTTCACAACGTCAGTAAACAGCTGACTAGTCATCTAGGCTTTACGATTAGCGAAGTAAGAAAACGGCAGAGTTTTGACATTTTTAAAGCACCGTGGTTTTACCGACTTACCAACAACTACAGCTTGCTTTTCACTGCCGTCCATGGTTGTGAACTGAAGCATCGTGAGTCTGTCTTTGGGAACTTTTGTCCCATTTGATTGTTCGTCGCCGGCAAATCGCAAAGATCTAGACGGCATGGCTTTGTAGAAAATTCCCGTTTCATCACAGTTCCAAACATCTTTTGGATCATATCCACAAAAAAGTTGCGGCAAAACGTTTGTCACCCATTCGTTGGCAGAACCGTGATCTGCTGACGTTGATTCGCCGTGAAATGTTTTGAAGGAAACGTTATTGGCCTGCCTCCAGCGCATGAGCCAGCCATTGTTCGGTTCAAAATCAACTTTAAGATTTACGGCCAGTTGTTATGCTTTCTGCCTGATGAGGTGATCGGTAACGGTAGCTCCATGAGCACATGCTTGCGTAAACCATTGTGTAAGCGCTTCGTTAACGTCCTTGTGCACGGATTGGCGCTTTCGTTTGCGATTAGTGTTTCCGTTCATTTGCATGCAAGATCTGAGATCGTCTTCTTTCTTGAGATTTTTTGCTGCTGTTGAATAACCGATTCCGTACTTTTTGGCTGCAGCGGCCAGTTTGAGTTTCTTCAATTTGACATCGTCGATGAGCTCCAACTGTTCAGAAATGCTCAGAGTTTTTCGTTGAGACGCCGACGCCGACATCACTCATCGCAATGATCGCAAGCAAACGGTTTTCAGTGGCAAAATTAACAGACAAACTTCTTACTCAGCAGAACAATGGGTAAAGTGAAAGTGCTGTCCAGTAAATGTAACGACAATCAAAGTCGGCAAAAAAGCGGGCGGCGCTACCCTTAGACACACAAAGCAAAATCATAAGGTAGAGGGTGTCTCCTACAGACACAGATTGGACACACCGTGTCTCTAGACTTCATTGAACTTCACTCTCTCTCTAATTGACATCTGTTTGACCGATTTACGACATCATACCGTCACTCAAAACGAACTCTCTTATATCGGGGAGGACGGGACCAGAGAAAATCTCTCTTATATCCGGGTTTCTCTTATATCCGAGTTTCTCTTATATCCGGGTCTAATTGATATACATTAACACAGGCTCTTATATCCGGGTTACACTGTATATTGATAAGAAGTTACGTCAGTTCCACGCACGTAGAATAAAATGGATTGTTAAAAACAAACTCCTTTCAATACTTAAGTCAAATCATACATGACAATATTGAGAATGTAAAAACAGATTTTAGAAACGTAATAACTATTTCTTTTACTGACTCTCTTTTCTTTTAAGAGTTTTTAATTATCATCATTTACACGTTTGTATTGTTATTATGCATTTGAACTTAAAAATAAAGATCTATAAAAACATACGCATGCATTACACACACGCACATACCGGCACACACATATAAAATTTCCTATAATAAAAAACATTAATTTTATAGGATTCACATATGTGTTTAGACCCCGCTGATTTTTTCTGTTTTGTGTGTGCGTGTGTGTGTGTGTTAATTACTTCTACAGGCCTTCATATCCGATGGATTTACTAAAGGAAACATACTTTCCGGCAGGATTCGAACTTGTAGTGGAAACTACCGTGCTATATATATATATATATATATATATATATATATATATATATATATATATATATATATATATATATAGACTTCTGACAATAGGGATATAGTTCTACGAAGCACTTCTGTTTTCCTGACTGCTGGAAGTCCTCATCCATGGTTCCTGTCTTTAAGAACTCTGGAGACCCCTCTGACCCCTCTAATTACGGTCTTAGTCTCCTACCCCTCTTCGGCAACGTCTTCGAAGCCCTAATCAACGCCGAAGTGGTTAACCACCTTACCTCACACGACCTGCTCTCAGACAAGCAATATGGTTTCCGCTACGCCCGATCTACAGCTGATGTGCTTACGGTCATCACTGAAACCGTCTACCAAGTCTTTCAAAACAACGGTGAGACTCGTGCCGTGATCCTAGACATCTCCAAAGCGTTTGAAAGGGTTTGTCATGCCGGCCTTCTTCGCAAGCTCCAGGGTTATGGTATTACAGGTCGATTGTTTGATCTAATACAATCATTCCTGTCAAACCGTGAATTGAACGTCGTTCTCAACGGATTCTCCTCCAGTTCCTATCCCACGAACGCAGGTGTTCCCCAAGGCTCCATCCTTGGCCCTCCTCCATTCCTTATTTTCATCAACGACCTTCCTGACGCCATAGATTCCCAAGTTGGCATCTGCTCGGACGATACTACAATTTACTCCTGCCTCAAAACAAATCTAGTGTCGCTGACAAAACTAACCTGGCCGGTCGTCTTGAAATAGACCTACAATCGGTTGTTAATTGGGGGAGGAATTGGCTGGTCAACTTTAACGCCTCAAAAACTAAACTACTCTCTATTAATCACCATAGAGATCCTTCCCTACCAACCCCCCACCCCCATTAGAATATCTGATAGTCAACTTCTTGAGAGCAACTCTCTGCGTCTGCTCGGTCTCACGTTGACTGCTCACCTGAGATGGAACAAATACATTGAGTCAATTGCTTCGTCCACCGCGAGGAAAGTTGGCTCTCTGTGCCTCGCCAGGAAATTTTTCGCCCCGGAATCGATACTTCAAATCTACAAATCAACCATTCGCCCTTGCATGGAGTATTGCTGCCATATATGGTCTGGTGCACCTTCTGTTTACCTCGGAGTACTTGACAAGATCCAGAGACGGATATGTAATATAATTGGCTCTGATCTGGCATCTCGTCTACAGTCACTCTCTCACAGACGCGCCGTCGCCTCTCTCTGTCTTTTTTACAAATACTTTCATGGTAATTGTTCAGATGAGCTGCTTTCACTGGTTCCCAGACTTCATGAGTTCAAGCGCCCTGCGAGGCTGGCATCCCGCTCTCACCCTTTCACTGTCGAAACTATTAAATGTAGCCGTCTCCTCTACTCCAATAGCTTCATACCTCGCACCTCTCGCCTGTGGAACACCCTTCCCTATTCCAGTTTCCCTGAGAGCTATAATATCCAACTATTCAAATCTAATGTCAATCGACATCTCCAGTTACCTTGATCTACCCACTATCCTTCTCCTCATCCTTTCCTCTATCACTCCTATCTGCTCTCGCTCCAATTCTTCTGCAACCCCTCGCATCCTAGTGGCTTCACGCCTTGCTCAGGGCGTAATGCATAAAAAAAATATATAAAATATTGGATTGAAAAATGTTGTTTACCCAAAATGTGGATCCTGTGATAAATATTCAGAAACAATTGTTCATCTTTTACGAAAAGGAAACCGCAAGAAACTTGTATGAACGTCAGCCAGACGTGGATAGGAGCTGGATGGGTCCTTACAATGCACACATATATAACAATCAAATCATCCAGAGATAAGGACCAAGGATCACAAATCACAGTGTGCTTTCTATTGACATGGCTATTCCTGCAGACTGTAATGCATGTTTAACAATCTTAAAAAAAAAAAATATCAAAATACACGGATCTTAAAGTGGACATCTAAAAAATGTGGTACATGAGGACATCAGTAATTCCAGTTGTAGCTTGAGCACTCAGGTTTGGTTGTAAAATGTTCCGATAGACTCACTGAAGAGATCCCTGGTCGCCAGTACCTTAAAGAAATACAACATTGTATTCAAAACTATAGCTACCACCTTACTAATGGATTTATCTTTGTAGAATGTGTGTAGTCTTAAGTTACCTCTCTTTTTCATGTTTTTAGCTTTTACAAGAATACTCAGTGAAAATGTCATGATTCCATTTCTGAACTTATGAATTTTGTTGTGAACCGGAAGGAAATGAATGTACAACAGAAATCAAAGGAATAATAATAATAGAACAATCAGAGATAATCTCCCAGATATGATGCTTAGAGACGGCAAATACAAGTGTCCCCTTATTGATATGGCAGTCCCTGCAAAAAGTTATCACAATACCTTGAAATCGAAATCGCAAAAATGTGGCAAATGAGAACATCAAGAATTCAAGTTGTAGTTGGAACCCTCGGATTGATTGAAAAAGATTCCATTAGACTCATTGAAGTTATTTCTGGTAGCGCAAGCCCTAAAGAAATACAAAAAAAAATGTTCTCACGAGTACAGCCCACACCTTACGAAGTGCTTTATCTGTGTAAAATATGGACGATTTTTTTAATTGTTCAGCGGAAAATTTCATGATGCCATTTCTGATCTTAGGTCTCTGGTTGGCACCCGGAAAGAAATGAGTAAACACCAGAAATTGAAGGAATTATAATAATAATAATAACATATTGGGCTTTTTTATTTTCATTTTTTATAGAAATGTTCAGTGAAAATTTCATGATGCTATTTCTGACGTTAGGTCTCTAGTCGGGAGCCGTAAAGAAATGTGTACACGCCTGAACTCATAGGAATTGATAATAATAATAATAAAAATAATAATAATAATGATAATGATGATAATAATCCGAAGGAAAATCGAATAAATATGAAGCTAGACAAATAACAATATCCCTGATGAAATTGTGGAAAATTAACGGTATTGTTATACCTGTTGTTATTGAAACACTAGGAAAGATTGCAATGACCACAGCAATATGGTTAGAGGGACTGCAAATCTGCGCATGCGTGGTAACCATACAGACAACAAAACTACTGAAAACAGAATATTATAGATATTGTTGAAGTATTTAGGAAACTTTCTGTCACTTGATCTTTCACTACAAGTGGAAATATATTTATTAGGGAAATAACAATAGCGGCTTCTTTTTCCCCACAGGTAATCGCTTTATGGGCTGTGATTGATGACAAAGTGGAACAAAGATGATAACATGCTTATTCGTCATTGATATTTCTTTTAAGACGTTTGCGCAAATTGGGAACAGAGAAATAGTTTTAGTTATTTGGAACATGAAAACAACATTTTGTCTAATATACCTAAAGTTACTGGCTGACTAGCCAATATAGATTTTGAGGAAAATCTAAAACACATATTATATAGGAATGTAGAGGAACATAGGAATGAATAATTCTATTATTATAGAAATAAACACAAAAAATAAGCATATATTACTCATTTCATGCCAACTAAGCCATTAAAGCTACTAAGATTCAAGGGGTTACTGAGTGTCACAGTATAAGAAATAAAACGAATTATTATTAAGGAGCGAGAACAATAAAAGAAAAGTAATCAAAACAGTTGATAGCGATTGTCATTACGTTTAAATTTCTAAAGATCAATTTGGATGGAAAGCAGAGATCCAGAAGAGAGTCCCACAAGCGAGAAGTACGGGGAAAAATGTTAACATAGAACAGTTAGCCATTTCACTGTAAGTTGATAAGAATCTGGTACTGCGCTTATATCCACAAAGTCTAGGTACCATAGGGGAAGGTTCATCCTAACAAGTAACATGAAAGTATTTATAAAAAAAAAAGCCACATGGAAGCTATATTATGGCGGTGGGAAAGTGACTGAAGAGATGCAGATTCTACTTTGGATTTTATCAAAAATCCCTAAGCTTATAGCAAGAGCACCAAAACAAATGTGGCAGCACTATTTAAAACATGAACGAACGCTAGAAATATGTAGACTTATGCAACAGAGATCTTGAAACGAATAATTGTCTAGCACGATACATTGAACCCTATTTCTTAAAAACATTCGTAACAATTGGCCCAGTATTTCCACCTCATGTCAACAGAGAATGTTAGCCCGAGAATGTGCAATGAGTCACTCTTCTGGAGGTTAGCATTGGTCATACCGATGGAAGGCAAAAAGCGGTCTTTCAGATGATTATTATAGGAATAAATATATATGATAAAAATAAGTGTATTATTATAGAATAATAATTATATAATAAAAATAAACATTATTACAGAATTAACATACAGGAATAAACATAATGTGGAGGTAAAGATATAGTATAGATATAACTATATTATTATAGAAATAAACGTATGACATCGAAATAAGCATATTATTGTAGAATATTAAATTAATGATAATCATATTATTGTAGATATTAATATGATGTTGTTTGTAGATATTAGCATAATATTATAGATGTAAGGAAATATTACCTTCAGCATATTCCCAACATACATTGCAACCCGGGAGACGCCAGGCCAAGAGGGATGTCACAAATTCTGATTTAAAATATTCACTGGCATATTCGAAGAATTATCTCGTCAAATTGGCAAATATCTAACGGAAGAAAGAATCGCCGTGTGGCTGGCATGAAGCAAGATAATTCCAATCCAAGAAGACGTCCAAAAATATGATAGGGAACACTAGAGAAAGTTATTTATTGGTCACTAGAATATCGAAGTCTTATCCCCAAAGAATAATAATATTAGAAAAACAAATTATCTATAGATAAAAAAAATAATGCGATTAAGAACAAGGTTTATAAACTCATGTAGACTATAAAAATACCTATATATGTCTATATTTCTACTGTAATTATTTACACCATTTACATTGTTCGGACTGTTGACCCATCTTTGTTGCCATATTTACGAACGTTGTACGCTCCGGCCTTCCTCAGGTGATTGAAATTTTGAGCCGACAAGGACACATGGTCCAGTAGATAAAACCGTACTTTAAAGACGCTGACTTGACCGAAAGAGTTGTGAGTTCCTTACCTGTCTACAGCAGATATGAACAAAAAGAGAGTTGAGTTAAAAGGGAGATATTTGATACAGAGATATCGGAAAGAGGCATGACACGTGGAGCCACAACAATTTAGCCCGGTGGACGAAATAAAGGACTCGGTTGGAAATGACCTGAAGAAGGCTGGAGAGTACAATGGTCCAAACGTCGTGAATATGGCAAGAAAGATGAGGAAAACAGTCCGAACAGTGTAAATAATGTAAATGATAAAAACACCTACAAGATGAAACAATCTCGATTACTCGAACCTTTAATTCCTGCTGTCAATGGGTGATGTCAATGAAGAACTTCATAATAAATGAAGAAGGCCGCAGAGTACAACGGTCCAAACGTCGTGAATATGGCAAGAAAGATGAGGACAACAGTCCGAACAATGTAAATAGAGTAAATAATTAAAAAACTACAAGATCAAACAATCTCGATTACTCAAACCTTTAATTCCTGCTGTCAATGGGTGATGTCAATGAAGAACTTCATAATTAAAAATGAAGGCGAATTTATTTTTAATCATTCCACCACAAGCAAGACAATAAAGCCACTAAGATATAATGGGCTACTGAGTGTTACAGAATATGAGAAAAAAAAACGCTTTTAAGAAGAGAGGACAATAGAAGTCGGTGGGAAAGGAGACCGAACAGGGAGTCTGCGAAAGAATGACGAACCAATATCGTGTATAAAGTTTAGAAACAATCCGAAGAAAAAGAAAAAGCAGAATTTATTGGGACATTGACTTTCAGACAGATGACGCAAGCCAGGTAAGAAGACATGAATTCCTGACCGTAAACAGGAAGCCAAAAAGACTGTCAGATATTGTTAATATTGTTGGTCAGCGAAACAGAATGAAATTCACAGAAACTGAACAACTGTACAAAAAATAGCTTGCTGCTGCGAGAAAACTGAAATATGTGGAACATGATCACAATGCAAACAGAACAGAACAGATCCGAAGTGTTTCATGTCCAGAATGGAGTAAGCAGAAATATGTGAAAGAGCGGTTTGGTTTCGTTTATTTTGTTTTACAGGATATCAACCTAAATGGGTTATTTAATGCCATCGACATTTTAGGATAGATTCGTATGCATAGAATATGTATTTTTTGGTTTAGATTGGTTTGGTTTATTTTGTTTTACGGCATATCAACCTCAATGGGTTATTTAATGTCGACAACATTTTTAGGATATATTCGTATGCATAGAATATGTATTCTTTGGTTTAGATAGTTTTGATTTATTTTGTTTTACGGCATATCAACCTCAATGGGTTATTTAATGTCGACAACATTTTTTATTACTGGTAATATTTTGTTTTGTCAAAGATATGTTTCTGGTAATATTTTTCCTTCAAAATTGTATTGCTGGTAATATTTTTTTTCAAAAAAGTATTCCTGGTAATAGTTAACTATTTGCCCATAGCTGGGACCCTAATAGGTGCTACCACCCTGGGTCAGGTTGGACCTGGAAATACCAGTAATTAAGAGGTGGTTCCACGCTCCACAAAATCTCCTGATCAGAGGCCTTGCTGCTGGATGTAGTTTAATCTACATCTCATCCAGGACGCGGATGTAGTTTAATGCCTTCCCAAGGACGAAGAAAGAGCGGACATCATACAGTCGACGGAATTACTAAAGTGATCACAATTACAACGGGGAGTGTAGGTATATTGTGATTTTGTCTATTGTATAAAATATCAGTTTCTACAAGAAAGATTAATGAGGACTGATATTAATTGGAAGAGAAATAATAGGAAAAACATATTTTTTTAATACTTTCACCCCGAGTAAGGCAATAAAGCCTCTAAGATGCAAAGGATTACTGAGTGTTACAGAATTTGAGGAAAAACGTTATTAAGGATAGAAAAACAATAAAAGAATAAAAATTAAGAATATGGAACATATCGATAGACATTGTATCTTCATTTTTTGAAAATCAAAGTTGATTGGGATGCAAGAAACCGGAAGAGCGCTCCACAAGTAAGAAGTGCGATAGAAGAAACTGTTAACATAGAACTTCCGTTTACATCTGGCCATTTCAAATGTAAAATGATAACATCTTGCAATCAATCTAGTGCTGCGCTTAAATTCACAATGTCTATGTACCATGGAGGAAATTTCATTAGAATATTTACCATGAAAATATTTATAGAAAATGGACAGGGAAGCTACGTTCGAACGGTAAGAAATTGACTGAAGCCGAAATATCAGGTCAGGACCAATAACATTGGAGATTCTTCTTTGGATTTTATAAAAATCTCTAAATATATAGCAGAAGCACCAGACCAGATGTGGCATCAATATTCAAAGGTAGGCTTATAAATATGTAAGATAGATTCCGGCATGAAGATGTATAAAATATCTTTGATATTCCTTTTCAGCTGTTAAACAAAGAGATTTAATGGAATGTTTGATTTCCTATCGTATTTCTAACCAAAACCTTAAGCAGATCTACTATGATCCTTTTACAGAAGTTATCTCCGAAACGAGAAAAGACGTGTTGTCTCCCCGTGAAATCTCAGCTGCTTCCGAGAAACGACACCCCATTTTTTTGTGATCCATAAGCAACTTCCTCTTCGTCAGTTGATTCCTAATGAGTGAAATTATGGGTTTCTCCGTTTGATATTGAAATTGAAGCAAGATTAACAAACATATATCCTATTCTCTTTTATCCAATATTGTGTATCAGAGGCGTTTTTTCAATTAGCGACGGCAAGAGGAACATTATAAAGAAATACATTACTTAAATACATTGCTTTCCTTGATCAAGGTCACTGACGAATACTGGGTCCACGTGTTTTCTTTAAAGTAAGTAAAGGGCACAAACAAAATAATTTACATGGATAATAATGCACGCATGAACCCTGAATTTTATTGGCTCTTCTCTGGCTAAAAGTTAAGAATAAATTATTAAATAAAAAGAATAAAATAGTTATATTGTAAACATTTAAACTAAGCACCAGCTTTATTGCCAAAAGCTTTTTTACTATATAATGTCTTAAATTTTTATCAGACAGTACGTTTATCAATTTACTCTATCTCTTTAGATAGATAGATAGATAGATAGATAGATAGATAGATAGATAGATAGATAGATAGATAGGAACGGGCTGAGACAGAAACAGATAGATAGATAGATAGATAGATAGATAGATAGATAGATAGATAGATAGATAGGAACGGGCTGAGACAGGGACAGATAGATAGATAGATAGATAGATAGATAGATAGATAGATAGATAGATAGATAGATAGGAACGGACTGAGACAGGAACAGATAGATAGATAGATAGATAGATAGATAGATAGATAGATAGATAGATAGATAGATAGATAATAGACTGAGATAGAAACATTTTTTCTGCCTTTATATTCGAAACTATTCACCTATAAATTATACTGATATTCAAATTAAAAGCCAAAGTTTGTTGTGACACTATGAATTTGGGTTTCGAAGTGATATTTTTATAACATTGAAAGGAGACGTAATTGTTTTTTTTTTGTTTTTGTTTTTTACTCGATGTCATCTGTCAAAGAAATGTATATTTATATGAAATGAATCCTGAATGGTACTAAACATACACAAATTGCATCCGATATGTATTCATCGGAATCGATATTTATTATGAGTCCTGTATATCTTTCATATTTCGCATTAGAAAAGTTATCAAATTCCTTTCTCTTATCATTCACGGAAGTAGTATGTGATATGCCAGGGCTACATAAGATTTATAATTCAGAGGTGCTTTTCGCCTAGACTGGTTGCCAACCACGGCTAGAGAACGTGGTGTGTCTTACTTTTAAAATCATAGCTGCGGGAATAAAATGGTTTAATACTTTCCCCCACTGTTATTTACGCGAAAGACAATACAACGCGATCGGATGGAATTCGAACTCCACCCGCCGATTTCGCGTCACGAGTTGCTAACTACCGCCACCCACTCATGCACGAGAGGAAAAGTAAACGACAAAAATTACTAAAAATACCAAAAGACAGGGATTTGTGGTGAGCCATGATCGCCCAAGTCGTCTAAGTTCCATGCCGCATAAAAGACAAATATTATATTTTATAGTAATCGCCTTTCATTTAGCTGTTTTAAAAGACGCAAGATTGGAAAACGTAAACAAGAAAAAATTCGACCAGAAAAAATACTGTCAGTTTATGAGCAATATCAGACATATCTTTTTAAAGCAGACGTCCAACGATAAGGACACAGAGGCAAGAAAATTATTATTGCGGAAGAGATCGAGACTAAAAGATAAATACTAAACGCATTTGTATAGACGAAACGTTTGCCATTTGGGAATATGACATCATCTGATATTTTAAAGATACCTTACGAGTAACCCAAATGCGTCAATCATATTTTCATCTTAATTTATTTTGTAAGTCATATCCATTGATATATTCATTCAGTGAGAACACAATTAACACTTACACGTAAAGAGACATGTCTACAAATCTAGTTTATAGATTAGTGGAAGCATATAATCATCTTCACAGCTTCGTGAGCTCTTATATAACAAATATTGCACTGAAATTATAAAGTTTAGCTTCTGCATAAGTATTGGATTATAGAATGACGAAAGGGAATATATTTTTTAAGTCACGTATTTCATTCTTTAAAACGACGTTATCAGAGTAAAATGAGGTTCGTGTTAAAGGAATTATAGATCTGTAGGCGGGAAAATATAAAAGAAAACTATTGGTTATAATTCTGCATCGAATTGAAATGTTGAAGATATCAACCGGACGCTAAAGTTTAAATTTTTAAATTATCTGTCGTCCGAAGCATTTACAGGCAAACACTCAGCCAATTCATTAAATATCCCAAAGCTTATGTTTGTTTGCTTTTTTTTTTCATTTTCTTTTTCTTTTTTTAGATTTCCTGCTCGAGTCCTGGAATTAATGAAAGTGTCTTCTCAATTTCAAAGCCCTTGCTAATGATCAGTCCTCCGGGGCTTTAGCAATCAACACAGGCGCCCACGAAGGGTCACTTTTCGGATCAACCCACTTTTTCTATGCCGATAATAAGATGATACAACGGAGTGCGTCCAAAAATCGTCATGACCAGGAATTGGCCGCCGATTTCCCATCCGACCTAGCTCGAACTAGTTCTGGTTTTATTCAATGCCTCAAAAACCAAACTAGCTATATTCCATCATCACTGATTGGACCCCGAACTATCACCGGTTACGTTGAATGGGTGACCCTAGAGGAAGATCCCTGTCAAGAGTGATTATTGGGTCTTAAACATAGGATCAGACCTCAAGTGGAACTCATACACACGATCCATCGCTAAGGAATCATGGAAAAATGGTTGCTTCCCTGTAGCGGTCCAGTAAGTACCTGACTCATTGTGCTATCCTCTACCTTTAGAGCCAGATCAGAGTGCAGTTGTCATATTTTAGCAGGAGCTGCCGAGACCACACTTTAAAGTCATGATAGAATCTAAAAGCGTTTCCGAGTAATTGTGTGTAGCGAATTATATTCCACCTTCGATCCCCCTCTCACAGACGGGAAGTAGAAAACCTCCCACTGCTATTGCTGCTTCCATGGAAGGGTGATTATATGGACATAACAACAGAGATGTGCAACATCAAAGATGATATCCTGTTTTCTTTACATAGAACAGTGCTATGCGACGAAAACGGTCGCAAAGCTTGTATCGAAGACAACATAATAAAGAAATATCCAAACGTTGGACAGTTTTTATATTTATTTTATCTTTTACCTGAAGCCATTATACGACACTTCAAACGGCTCATGATAAAACATAACAGATATTCGTTTGCTCTTATATTTGACAATATACGATTGAATAATGATCTTCAGCTTCTATATATATATATATATATATATATATATATATATATATATATAGTCTGACGATCGCAAAGCGTGAAAAGGGTGAAACCCAGGGTCAAACAAACTCATATAATCCAAACAAATATATATATATATATATATATATATATATATATATATATATATATTCCTAAAATACTACTCTGGAGAGGAAGTGTGAGGTTGTAAACAGTGAATATTACTGCTACTAATGCGATACTCTTCGATAAAACGAATCGAGTTCTCTGTCGCTGGCGTGTTTATCTAAAAATAAATACGCTTAAATTCATCTTCATCACTGCCGTGTATCAACTGCTGAGGGGTAGATTCTCCGACTGACACCAATTCAGCCGGGTTTCGATCCTAGCTAGAGACAAACGCGCGTCTAGTTACACTACTAAGCTATGATACCGCCAAACAGTCTTACTATGGATGACTATATATATATATATATATATATATATATATATATATATATATAATAATTTTTAGATGTTATTAAAACCGGGCAAGCATACGCATAACTAAAAGTTTCGCGGTAAAATTGAGCACTTGATATAATGCGTCTGTACTTCTATAGAACCGATTGTAAGACGCCTAAAATACCGTCAGTTCCATTTTAACACTCATATATGTACCGAGGAGAGGGGGCAACTACCATCCCTCCTTCTATAAAGAGTAAACTAAAACAGTCGCTTCCCACAAAAGACAAACACATGCGTAAATATTCACCAAACTAAAATGAATAAAATTACCAAGCACGCACACATTTCTTTTCAAATTATTTCAGCCCTTGCAAGGCAATAAATTCACTAAAATCAGTACTGAATATTACAAATAAGATAAAAAAAAAAAAACAATAGCAGGAGGAGAATTAAAAAGGCAGAAGATAACGATTGACTGTCTATTTAAAATTTTGAAGATGAAAGGTAACTCGAAAGAAAGAAACAAAAGAAAGAAACAAACAAAGACAGTTAAATAAACTCAAAATAAAAGAAACAAGCACGCACATTTTTCTTTTAAACAGCCCTTGCAAGGCAATAAAACAAAATTTAAATTTACAATTTAGGTAGCCATAATATATATATATATATATATATATATATATATATATATATATATATATATATATATATATATATGTTTTACGTTCAAAACCATCACTTGATAAGACACCAGAAGTGTTGAAACAAAATGGCTAGTTTTTGTAGTGATTTTATAACATATTTATATAATTTCATATTTATATAATTTTATCATTTTCGAATAAATAATTATATTTTCTCTACTCTACATTATTTACATTATTCGGACTATTGTACTCATCTTTGTCGGCATATTTATTACAACGTTTCGGCCAATGTACGCACCGAAAAAAGTTGGAATGTAACCCTTTATTTCGCTCACTGGGGTAGATTGTTCTAGTTCCGTGCAATGGATGTCAGTTATCAGTTATCTCCTCTGAAAGTTCTCCACTGCTTTAACCGGGTATTGAACTCACATTCTTTGGGCCCTGTCACTGGATCTAACCAACACCTTTATCTACTGTGCAATAAACGTCTGGGTATGAATTTCTGGGAATAAAAACCTAATGTCTTCAGCAACCATTTTTTACCAGTGCTCATTTTGCAATTTTTGCTGTTATCGTCATGTTTTTACCAGAGCTCATATTGCAACTTTTGTTGTTATTATCACTTTTCTCTGGCACTCGTTATTAGTGGTTCCCATATTGTATTCATTTCTATGCTTGTTCGGCTCAGGAGATTTTTGTGGACTAGCATATGTGCTGATTCCTTAAGTTTACGAATTTTCTAATGGTGTTTCTTTGTCTATGATCTCAACCTGATCCCACTGAGGGCGGTGATCTCCCTTCTCTCTCCATATGTGGTCAGCCACGCATAATTTTTCCACTTCACCTCGTGTTACAGCTTTCTGGTATTCTTGAAGCCTTACCTTAAGGGGCGGCCTGTCTCCCCTTTATATTTCTTTCCGCTGCACAGAATAGCGTACACACATTAGTCATGCTCTCCTCTATTGGGAGGGCTTACTCAGGAGAGGTATCTGTGAAGTGTCGTCAAGCTTTTGAAGATTGTCCTGATGTTATATGGACCGCAGATCCTCTGTACTTTTTTTTCTGATAACCCCTTCACATAAGGCAAGCAGACTGTTTTCGGGTGTTTTTGTCCTCGTCTTGTACCCGCCTATCCCAGTTTTGGGGGCTGCTGCCATGTATCCAGGGTAGTTGTTACGTTGTAGGATACTATTTATACTATCCAATTCTTTATCTAATGTCTCTGGGTCGCCACTTATGACTTTTGGTCGGTGTTGTAAGGAGCAGACGATCCTTTTCTTCACGCTGTATGGATGGTGGAAGTTGAAATTGAGGTACTGTCCGGTGGATGTCGGTTTACGGTATACGGTTGTCGTGAAACCATGCTCTGTTCGAGATATTAGAAAATCCAGGAATGGAAGTGTATTGTTACTCTTTTTCTCCATTGTGAACTATATCGAAGGTCTTATTGGGTTCACATGGTCCAGTAGAACCTGAACATTTTCCTGGTGCGGCCAGATTATCTATTTTATCAATAGGTAATCTGATGGAGATGTTGATTTTCTGTACACAAACAACACACTTCGGAATGGGATCACACATATATCGACAGAATCAGGGTTTAGCAATGGGCTCGCCATTATCACCAACAATGGCGAATATATACATGGAATACTTTGAGGAAATGGCATTAGAATCTATATCTCTAAAGCCAACACTATGGTTAAGGTACCTAGATGACACCTTCATACCCTGGACCATGTGAACTCAATAAGAAAAAAGAAAGATGAGGACAATAGTCCGAATAATATAAATAACGTCCATAATACCTCATCTCAGAAATATAGGCAGTTGCTCTACTCTGTATTGAGCACTCTTTTAAGAATAGTATGCTTTCGTTATTGGAATTTATTCCGTATACACCAATCCTATACTTGGATATATATTGGATATATATATATATATATATATATATATATATATGTGTGTGTGTGTGTGTGTGTGTGTGTGTGTGTGTGTGTGTGTGTGTGTGTGTGTGTGTGTAAAATATGTATGTACGTGTAGATAGATAGATAGATGTAATTTTTTATATATATTTATATATTATATATGCGCGGTACTTACTGGAATATATCAATATCCGTGATAGGGCTAACATTTTTAGCTGGAATCCAATTACATATATATATATATATATATATATATATATATATATTTGAACAAAATTACCGTAATTTTTTTTTATATCTTTAGGACCATTTTGACCAACGCTTTTTCAAAAGGTATTCAAAAGGTATTCGTTGGCGATATACATATACAATCAAGACACAATTGGAGATTATTAATGTGTCACGATTTTAAAAAATGATGTCATTTTCTTCAAGTCTATGTTTTGTTTCTGCGGATACAATTCCTTGTTATATATATATATATATATATATATATATATATATATATATATATATATATATATATATAAGGAAGACGTTATAGTCATTCCAACGAAAAGAAAATTGTATTTATTAAATAGAACCTGCAAACTTGTTTGATTTGAATGTGGATTTATTAAATATATATTATACTTTATATTTTTTTTCCAAATTTTTGCTGCACGTGTTTCTGGTCTTTCGACCTTCATCAAACAAAGAGTGGTTATTTCCACATATTATTTAAAGAAATTAACTTTTCCCTATGTTTTCCGATGATTAACATTCCGATGTGTGTAGTAGTAATCCAAATTTTCTTGCACGTGTGTCGTAAATCTTCTTGTACTTAAGTGGTAATAAAACAAGTAGGATTTTTTCAGGGAAAGGGCGAGGGAAGGAGGTCTTTGTTCTCATCTTTTTATGACCTCTGTATCTGTAAGACAAAATGAATACTTATCTTAGCCGAAACCTTTCATCTTTTCAATCATTTTATTAAAGCTAATGGCAAACATTTTATTTGGTTTTCAAAATTTTTGAATTTAGGAACGCTCATCAGCCCAGCCGTAAAATCAGGCAATCTATGGAGGACGCCAAATGACACAATTCATAAACTAACCGGTACACTAAACAAACTTTAAACCCAACCTTTTTGGTACAATTAGCTCATCGCTAATCATCGCTGGTCATCTTTCAAATAAAAACACTGGCATCAAAAACAAATATATAACTAGTTTAGTGATAAAATTTTTATACACTAATGTTCCTATATAGAAATGCCTGACTTTACTAAAACACATTTAATAAAAACAAAAATAATATTAACTATTCCTATACATAAATCATAAAAACGTGCTATTTAATCACAAATTAATGTTTTTTCACCTTCAATAACAATTTCTATAGACAAAAATTGCATTTACCGTTAAGGTTTCCTGGTAGTGTCGTTTTAGATTGTCGATTTCTGGAATTTCTTGAAAATGGTTCTTTCAAAAATATTTTACCACAAAATTCTTCTTATTTCAGATACATAGAACCTAACTTTACCCAATCTTGTGAACAAACATAATACGGTCGAATCCACCAGAGACCTTACCTTTGAATCTAAGTCTCACAGCAATTCACCCTTCGAAGAAATGCTGCTTAAATTAATAACGAACTTCATTTTGAGGTTTACTGAAAAGCTACCACAAGAATGACCTGATCAATATTTATTCCCACCACAGTAACAAGATCAAATCTGGAATAATTATAGGATTCTATTTAAGAGCACTAGGAATGTGCAGTCCGCAATACTTACCCAGTGAAGAAATATACATAGAAAAGACTTTCGAAGTATCCTTATTATTTCATCTACAATGCTAAGAGAAAGACATGCGGGGTCATAAAAGATACCAACATTATTAACAACAATAAACTAGATAAAACCGACACATAATACTAATTACTAAATTCATAACATCCACTATCCGAAACAATTTATTCAATCTAAACATTAAAATAAGTACAACCGCATCTAAAGCTATTATGGGTATGATCAGAAGCAAAAGTACCCATGACAATAATTATTCTGAAGCAGGTGTTTATAAAGTAAATTGCAAAAAATTAAAAATACTTATCTATGAATACAAAAAGCATCTTATACACAACAATTTACCAAATTCATTATTTATACATAGAAATAAATTTTACAACTTTTATCTAAAGAATGACACACTTATTAGAAGAGAATGTAACTTAGAAGGAAAATTCTCGAAAGTCTCTCAATTGAATCATATCAAAATAAATATCAGCAAACCGATTTTCCCCAATATCTTCATTCCTACTTTCCCAAGTCAAAATACATGAAGATAGAAATGTGAAAAAATTAAATGAAAACAGTTAAATTCATAACCTCATGTTATTTAAAATATATAACACAAATTAGTTCCAAACTAAAATAATTTACATACTAGTTAACATTAAAATGAAAAAATATATAAAGAACATCATTTACACACTTTCGTTCATTCGAAATTGAATTGTATCACTGCACGTCTTCCGTTGCTTCCCTGACTTTGCTAGCCTGATGAATATTCATGAACGTTTTTAAAATTTAAAAATGTTTTAATTTGTCTTCATAAAGTTACTTAGAAGACGAAACGCGCCGATTAATATAGGTTTTCCTTTAGTATTTATTCATAATTTCCTTTTACAGATATAATCTGAAATGTTTGTATATATATATATATATATATATATATATATATATATATATATATATATATATATATGCCAAAATTATATATATGGTGGTGACTCTCCCGTCATATTCGTCGAAAGAGGGTAAAGCAGCTCAGTTCCTAGGAATCGACTGCCAAACACCAGCACATATGATTTGATTATAGTGGTGAAGGGTTTGTGCAGAACTAACCACACTTTTTTGAAGGCCTTTGTGCAGAACTAACCACACTTTTTGAAGGGCCGAATACAGAGACCCGGTGCACTACATGCCACAAGGTCTCCAAACGACCCTCCGCAGGTTTTGAATTTAGAGTTGTCCTTCTCCTAGACTAGTTGCCACCCAAGGCTATAGAACTCAGTCTGTCCTGTTACTTACCCATAGCTGGAAGGGAGAAGTAGAGGATTAATACCTTTTCCAAGGTTATTAGCACGTCAGCGAATGTAATGTATTCGACTGGAATTCAAACTCGGCTCTCCGACTTCTCCCTCCGAGTTTGAAGTTTATAAGCAGTAAATTCGACCTTTGTGGCCGAACGAAAAGGCACGTCAGGCTATAAACTTCAATCTTCCATGATTCTCTCACGTACATTCATAACTGCTCCTTGCGTATCATTATGACGCCATTTGTTTACATTTGATACGAATTACATTTGATACGGTCGAATCAGGCCGGTGAATGTTATATATATATATATATATATATATATATATATGTGTGTGTGTGTGTGTGTGTGTGTGTGTGTATGTATGTATGTATGTATAGAGAGAGAGAGAAAGAGAAAGACAGAGCGACAGTGGAGTAGTGGATAGCGACTGAATGTCCGATAAATTTTCATAGAAAATATTCGTCCTTCACTATAATATGAACATTTACCGATTTGCTTGTCACGTTTTTACAATCTCAACAAAAAATAAAACAAACACATAACATTGTAGTATATGTCGTTCTATCCTCAAGATATTGATCACTGTATTGAACATAATTACTTGATAACTTGTTCCTAATTGAGCTGCATTTCAACTCAGCAATATATACTGGGGTGCCCAGTAAAAAGCGGCAAATTTATTATCACTGTTTTATCTTTCAAGACTAATTAACCTTGAATAAATATCTTGAATATTCATGACCTTAAATAATCATTCATCTTTCGCGTAATTATTTAACTCTTTCTCCTTTTACGATGATGATTCTGTTTGTCCATGAATCATGTTAGGTAAGTAAATTTATTCTTGAATGTACCGCTTTTTTTACAGCGCACCCCGTATATGTATAATTAGGCAGCATGTTTTCCTTTGAACGTGTTTTGACATATTATGTCTACTTATTTTTATACTGATCCTTTTCATTTGCCTAATTAGCTTCTTGATATTGAGATGGAATCCATCAAAAAAGGTGCAGGAGTCTTTTTTAAACCAAGTAATTTCGACTTTTTCTAAGATAATCTTCAGTGGGAAGTTGCAAAGGCAAACATGCTATTGTAACTGCGATAAACCGAAAGATACACGTAAACATGTGTATATTTATCGTATTTTTACGTACAATTTTGGCACACGACCGAAGGGTAAGTGGGATGAGACTGGTCGTCACTTACTATCCTAAACCTTTGATTAGTGATCCATTCATTCGTTACTATTTACTCATTCATTACAAGAACACATCCCTCTTCACCCAATCCTACATTTACCAAAATACGACTTACAGGGTTGGACGGGTCCTACTAACATCAGTTATGTTTATTTTTGCTTTGTTTTGATATTTGGTTTGTTTTGGGGTTCACCTCTCCCCTTTCATGACCATTCATCCGATTTGTATATATATAAACAGAGCATTTACTTAAATACTTGTATCTATAAAAAAAAAAGAACGTTAAACATAAAAATGTCTTTAATAAATAAATTGTCGGACTTTGTCCATTTCTTAATATATATATATATATATATATATATATATAGAAAAAGTTTCAAATTAAAAATTATAATGTTTTATTTTATGAAAGTATTTATTTATTTATATTATATATATATATATATATATATATATATATATATATATATATATATATATATATTGTAAATAATATTTATCATCCCATTGGGATGTTTTTTTTTTTTTGTTGTTTTTTTTTGTTTTTGTTTTTTAGCCATTGAGTGTCTGTGGTATTATGGTATATGAAGGATTGATTGACGACGGATGAGTTTTTATGGTGAATGAGGAAACTGTAACGAGTGAATGGGTCGTGAATCCGATTAACGAGGTATAAGATAGTGAAGACCAGCCTCAACCCATTCCAACTTTTTGGCCTCGTGCTATAATTGTATCAATTTACAATAAATATCAATATGTTTGTGTAGTTACGCTATTTATTTTTAAATAAAATCAGCGTTCCGTTGTCATAGTGATTTTTAAACACGTGTCAATACGCTACGTATATTTGAGGATTGAACGCAGGTGACGAGTTTGGTTGAAAGCAAACGGAAGTTGTTTGATTCTTTTATTTAAACTTTCTTCGGGCCAGTTTTCTGGTTTCCGAAGACAATTTTAATATAAATCTCCCAGGGTCTTCTGTGAGCTTTTGGCTTTCAACGCCACTGTCAAATTTCGCTGTGGGCACAGGTTTTTCTTGTCTACAGGAATCCATTGTAATGTTTTGGTGCTTTTCAAATGTCGCGTCTTCACTATAAAGCGGATGTTGCGTTGAGTTTTTCTTTATAAGTATCATATTTTCCCGCAGCAGTTTGTTTTGGAATGTCGCTTTTTTTATTTTTAATCTGAAATATATATATATATATATATATATATATATATATATATATATATATATATATATATACGTGTGTGTGTATTTAGGCAGCACATTTTCTTTTAGGCATGTCTGATTGAATAATTACAGACAGTATGTCTGCTAAATTTTTTAATAAAAATCCGTTCATACTCACGAATAACCTTCTGTATATTGAAGTTAAAGGAGAAGAGAAATGTGCTATAGCTGTTTAAATTTCTTTTATTTTCATTTCCCAAGTAATTTCGATCTTCTTGGACTCATGAAACGGTATTGAAGAAGATCGAAAACACTCGGGAACTGAATAAAAAGAAATTTAAAAAGTCCTAATATACTATATATATATATATATATATATATATATATATATATATATATATATATATAGATACACCTAGTGAGCCAGACAAACCTACCTAGGTTTCACCTAAACGGATCGTCAGAAAATATATATATATATATATATATATATATATATATATATATATATGTATATATAATTTATTATAATTTATTTAAAGATAATATATTTAGTATGAAACATATATTATAATACTATACTATTATTTCTTTCAAATTTTTACACATTTGCAATGTTTTTCAGTATAAGAATTTTTTTTCTGTTTTTATCTGACAGACCTAAAGCTCGTTTGTCTAAATTTTACTTTCTGTTTATGCTTGCCAAAAGTTATATTCATCAACTTTTTCTTCTTTTGTCCATTTTTTTACCAATTAATAATTAATGTGTTAGTACTGTCCAAAAGGTAATATAAATTATTTTATTGCATGTACTAAATAATGGCTTCATATTCTTCAAGGTTTTTAGGCTTAAATCACGATTTATATTTTCATTTTTTTCTGTCTCCTGTCTATCTCAAAAATTAACAAACTTTTCCAATAATATATAATAATATATATTTAATGAAATATATTTAGTATGTTGATTTGCAAACTGAATGAAATTCTTTTAAAGCTTGATTTTTTTGTTGTTTGTTTTTGTGTTTAAGCCTTCTTATTGTTCTAATCGTTTTTTTTTAATATTTTTTTAATATTTTATGGGGTATAATGTTTTTGCATTATTGATAAGTATTTGTTGGGTTAGTCACTATATTTTGTTGTCCTGTTGGTTGTTGATATGTGATTTTATTAAACTCATCCCTTATATCAAATAAATAAATAAATAAATAAAAAGCCGCAACATGATCACCACCAAAGATAAAACGGAAAAAATGGAATCTTCAACAAACTAAAGTTTCTACGAATACACTTCCCCATTTGGCGAATGTGTCTCTGATAATAATAATAATTCAAACAACACATATAATGTTTAGTTAATTGCCATTTATTTAATGATAACACAATTGAATCGAATATCCCCAACCAACGAGGCAGAATATACAAGACGTTTGACACATATTCATCAATAATGCAAATGCAAATAATACATCAAATAAACTGGTAAAAAAAATTCTATAATCATCAGCAGCCTTAAGCATAAAACAACCCAGAAACAGAAAAACTGCTTTAATTTTACGGGCAAGCTGACTAGATGTATGACACAATAAGAAAAAAAAAAAGCGATACATGAACAAATTAGTATGGAGTACGAACAGGCGGATTTGGAAAGCCACTAAAAATAAATCATACCTCGAGACACAACCTTCTCACGTACAAAAAGGTTTGACAATGGCTTCTGAAATCCGAAAGTGCTCCGAAGATATTGGACATTTGTCTTCAAATTCTTAGTGGAAAATTAATCCGACCATAGAATAATTACAGCCTCTACGATGGTCTACAAACATACATATTGTTATCCACAGACAGACTGTTTCACAGCTCCTGGTTTGAGGCTTAACGTCCGATTGCTCAAGCCGGGATTTAACTGTTAAATTTTAACATTTGTTAGATATCTTACCTCTAGGCCATCTGCGTACGGGTATTTTAACGTTTTTCTCTGTACGAAATACACCAGAGCCTCGGAGAACCCAATTCATTTTATTTGAAAATATCTATTCAGATTGCATTTTAAACAGATAGTATCTGGGGCATCCTTTCTCCACCTTTCTGCAACTCCAGTCAGATGCGAAAAACATCATGGCCTAACCACAGGTCTCTCCATTTTAATTCATAGAACTGTGAAAGTAGTAGTTACTCTAAATAAATATACTTAAAAACTCCAATTGTATTTTCAAGTTATTTTTCCTGTAAATTTTTCATTTTTTATTTTCTCATGTGGAATTGTTGTCTTGCGAATTATTTGGTGTCAGCCACAAATAGCACGGCTCAAAATAACTATCCCTTCATGATAGAAATGAATATTTTCAATTTGTCAAAACCTCCTGAGATACTTGAAGAAAATTGAATAATTATTTTGTTTCACTGTGAGTTGATAAGGATGACTGCCATTTTCGTACGTTACGTACATATAAAGTACTTTATACAGAAATGATCAACGCACGCACATATAATATACGCACGATCACACATACATACATACATAGTAACATTTCATTTGAACATTTTTTGTTACATATGGCACACAAGGAAAATTTAATTTTTTATTCAGATTTTCCAGCGTTTTTACGTTTTATCCGTTTGGTGGGAGTCAGAGAGTTAAGAAATATTGCTTAATGTCCATTTTCATAAGTGCTTTCGGGCACTTCTTTAGCCATTTTCAAGAGTGTTTTGTTTTAGATATTGTTAGTTTATATTCATGTTTTGACTATTTAAGATCCATTTTATTTGTGTGTTGTTTTGAATATATATATATATATATATATATATATATATATATATATATATGTATATATATATATATATATATATATATATATGTGTGTGTGTGTGTGTGTGTGTTCTTGTGTGTTTTCATGTGTGTGTGCGTGCGTATTATTGACTTTTTTTTTTTAAAGCAATCCACCCCCAAGGAAGGCGGGAGTGCCACTAGTACGTGAGGGGCTACAGAGAGTGAAAGGGAAAGACTGGGAGGAGGTTGAAGAAAGGATAAAAGAAGAACGGGGATCAAGGCAACAGAAGATGTCAATTGACATGACATCTAATATTTTGAAGATTATAGTTCACGGCGAAGCAATTAAGAGGAAGGGAGTTTCACTATCGGGAAGTGCGAGAGAAGAAGTTGTTGGAGTAGAAGAGGCTGTTTCGACAGTAAACGAGTGGGATCGAAATGCCGACCTAATGGCACGCTTAAATTCATGCAGTTGTGGCACCAGCGAAAATAGCTCGTCAGAACAGATGCCATGAAAATATTTGTAGAAAAGACAGAGGGAAAGCAGCTTATATCGTTGGGAAAGTGACTGGAAACTCCAAGTCAGGACCGATCACATTGCGTATCCGTGTTTGAATTTTGTTGAGAAGATCTAGACGAACAGCCGGGGTACCAGACCATATACGGCAACAGTATTTGATGCATGGACGAATGGTAGATTTGTATCTGTGAAGGATGGACTCAGAGGAGAAAAAGCTTCCGGCGCGACACAGAGAACTAACTTTCCTTACGATAGATGCAGCAATTGATTCAAGGTAGTTGTTTCACCTCAGGTCAGTAAAGAACGTAAGACCAAGAAAGCTCAGTGAGGCGCTCTCGTGGAGTTGACTAACAACCGTGCTGATAGGAGGCACGGACGTTTCTATATGGGGAGTAAATGACAACAGTTTCGTTTCTTTTCTTTTTATGTGCCGTGTTATTTCAGGACGTAGGAGATCATGGTTCTCCACTTCCCCCTATCCCTCGTGGCTCTCAAAAGGTTTTGTGTTTCTGCCAACTCTCCCAGTCGACGCTCCGCCATGCACCTGCCCAAGCCCGCCACATATGTCATCCTCTGCTTTCCCCTGTATCTGTTTCCCTCTATTCGTCCCATGAATATCAAATTCTCCAGGCCTTCCTTTCTCATCATGTCCCAGAAATTTCATCTGCTTCTTCTTTATGTTAATCATAAGCTTTCTCCTTGTTTGCATCCTCTCCAAGACCTCATCATCGCTCACATGCTCGGTCCATGTTATCCTCAGCAGCCTTTTGTAGAACATCTCCGCTGCTTCGAGTCTCTTCTTCAGCCTTGAGTATAACGTCCAACATTCGCTCCCTATAAGAAGACAGATATCAATTAACATTTCATTATTCTTTTCTTTGTCCCCATAGAAATCCTCCTGTTTCGCAGAACTCTACCCAACTTCTGAAATGCATGCTTGGCCATCCCAATCCGTTTTCGTATCTCAGCGTCGCACATACCGTCCTCCGTCAGAATACTTCACAGATACTTAAACTTCCGCAAAGGATACATTAAAATTCACAACCTATTTCCTGTCCCAGTCAACCACAGATTGGCGGTCATTTTCGTGACCAGCGGCCAGGTTAATTTTGTCAGCAATTGAGACAGGCTGTGTGTATGTGATTTATAAGCGATATATTTGAAAAAAACTTATCGGAGGTCGACTCGGATTTTTTTGATTTATCACTCATCTTGAATCCGTTAAGAATGATTGCATCTATTACTGAAATATTTCTATTTACCTAGAATAGAATAAATGATCTAACAATGTATTTTACTATTTTAAAGAACTGTATGTCTCAATATTTGATTCTACCATCAGTGAAAATCACAGATAGTGTGCGGGATACCGACACAGAAGATGGAATCCACGAGTTCCGAGCTCGACTGTTGTGTTCAGTTTCTCTGACTTTAATACCATAGGAAAGGCATCTCTTTTCATCATCAGAAATAAGGTCCAAATAGCAGCAAAGACTGGGTTGTCTAACCTTGATGGCATCAAGTCGGAAAGAAGAAGTAATGTCAATTCTAAACCATGGAGAAGGCAGCGGGAAGCCAAGCCAATATTTTAACCAAGGATGTATGGCAATTCACAGATAATAAGGAAAACGGATTACACATAGTCATAGTCGACTGCATCATGAAAAAAAAAACAAACATATCAGAGGCGGAAACTCGATACCCGCAGCAAAATTCCTCCACATAAATCTGAATACAGGCACACAACCATTCCTTCAATAATATAAAATCAAGATCTTACAGGTGCTACAAAAATATATCTATAAATAGAAATCTTACTGACCAATTAATGAGGAGCAGACGCTTCCTGATACACAGATTACGAAGAGGTGCTGAAACTTTCTTATCTAGACTCGCTACCCCAGAAACAGTATTCTTAGAGTTGTCATTTGAAAAAAAAAAAAAACAGGTTTGAGGATGTGATTGAACCTGATCAGCAGCTCGGCTTCAGCCATTTACCCACCGCTGTAAGGTTGCCTCTCTGCCTTTTTTTATAAATACTTTCATGCTCGGATGAGCTCTTCACTGTGGTGAATAGACTTTATGAGACAGGCTTCGAGATCTCATCAATTCACAGTTGACCTGGCTAGATGTAACAGTAAGTTCTATGCTAACAGTTACTTTTCTCGCACTTCTCGATTTTGAAACTCGTTTCCGACTCCATGATTTCCAGCCAACTTTAATCTGCAAATATTTAAATGCAATGCCAATTGCTATCTACTGTCCTCCTGGTTATTATTTTCTCTTCCTGCTCATTAGAAATCTTTATGTTCTTCCACATCCTGTAAGATCTCGTGTTTTAGTGGCTTAACTACCTTGCTTGGGTTGATACCGATTTAAAAAATGTGGGTCGAACAGAAACAAATTGTAAGAACCACCTCGTATAGATTAAAGAATATGCATACAATGACTTCAATGGAAATATGCAGTTAGAATTACACTCTTCCGTGCATTTATAGGATCATACGCACAATTTTTTACCTCAAATATAGAAACATACATATAACAATCAAATAGACTTCACTATATCCAATATACATATATATTTGTGTGTGTATTTTAATGTATAATATTGTTATATGTTATTTATATAGACACAAATATTTAAGTAAATGTTCTGTTTATAATAAGCAGTGTTTACCGGCCTGAACGTCTGATAAATTTTCAAAGAAAATATGTATCCTCCGACAGAAACCGAACGTGTATCCTACACGGAACTGTCATACAGCCTGACGTGCTATACCAGTTTAGCTACAGAGGAGCGTGCGGTTAGCAAGGTCGATTTTACTGCTTTTAAACTACAATCTTTCCAAGATTTCCATCGAACTGTCATATCTGATCGAAGCGGGTCTAGACAAATGGCGTTACACACTACGACAATTTTTTAATACATTTTATTGTTATATGTGATTTATATAGATGTTTAGGCTGGTAAATGTTGTTAATACTGCTTATTATAAACAGAGCATTTACTTAAATATTTGTGTCTATATAAATACCGTATAACAATAAAATATATTAAAATAATTGTCAGACATTTTCTATTTCGTAATATATATATATATATTTTTTAAAAAGACATTTTATTTATGTTTAATTTGTTAAATTTTTATATTGAAAATAAAATTTAAGCATAAATAAAAAATGTCATTTAATAAATAAATATCGTCCATTTCTTATATATATATATATATATATATATATATATATATATATATATATATATGAATCCATTGACTGGTCAGATGCTAAGAAAGGCGTTTCAATGTGTCGTGCTAATTTTTTTTTTCTCTCCAGAATCTATCTTGGGTATCTATAAGTTTGCCAATCGCCTGTGCATAGAATATTACTGCCACATATGTTTTGTTGATTCTGCTATATATCTAGAGATACTTGATAAAATCCAAAGAAAAATAAGTAATTTTATTGGTCATGATTTGGCGGCTCGGCTTCAGTTGCCTCCCATCGTCGTAAAGTTATCTCGCTCTGCCTTTTCTACAAGTACTTTCATAGAAAACTGTTTGGATGAGCTTTTCGCTATGGTATCTAGGCTGTTCTTTAAATTAGGAGTAGTACTAGTCTGGCAACGAGGTCTCACCATCGCACTTCTCGCTTGTGGGACACACTTCCGGCTTTATGCTTTCCCGTGAACTTTTTACCTCCAGTAACCACTTGTGTCTTAATGGTTTTACTGCTTTGCTGGAATTAATATATATATATATATATATATATATATATATATATGAGTAGTTGATTTCAATGTTCACCTTTGTATTTACATACGCTCTATCACTGATATTGAGCACTTTATCGCGTAAATATAGCACACCTTAAAACCATGTTTCTTCATATATATATATATATATATATATATATATATATATATATATATATATATATATATATACTCATTTCGAAAGAAGTACTGGGCCTTTTTCTTTTCTTAATTTAACAGCTTTTCAAGTCGCTAGATTGTTTAATAAATAAACGCAACCTACATCAACATAACAAAGAAATGCCTACTTTGCCTAAACGAAAAGGTAGCAATAATTTCCCACACCCAACAAAATAAATAAAATTAAATGCAGACAGTAAAAAAAAATACACATTATCACAATGTATACGAAACGGATAAAAAACAACCAACACTGCTACATAAACCACCATTGACACTATGAACACTTACACCATAACACCATCAATTATTCAAACTACCATCATAATAATTATAATTATTGTTATTACGATTCCACCACCATTAATACAATCACTTCTACCATTTAACAATAACTATTTTTTGCTACAATTGTTATTATCACCGCTCCCCACCCAACATTACTACCACACCACAATTACCATCACCGCATAAGCCTGCAATTACTACCGTATCACAATTGCGACTTGGAATGGTGTTCCCTACACAATCCAACATTAAAAACAGCGACCAATTGCATGCGTATGCACGCAATGACACATGGTTGTGCATATACGTATATATGTTTATGCTAATGTGAGCAGCAATGCGTGAACGTGTGTGTATGTATGTCTGCGTATGTATTTGTGGCGTTCCGACGACAATTTTTTTCCTCCAAATATCATCAAACACCGATAATACGCAGCGTGAAATTCAGGGTCACAAACTCACATTAACCCAACTAAATATGTTAACTCTATCAGTGATATTGAGAGCTTTTTATTATGTATGCTCATATATAATATATAAATAATATATATAAACATTGCATATGTATATATATATATATTTATATATACACATTTCACACACACACACACACACGCACACACACACACACACACACACACATATATATATATATATATATATATATATATATATATATTGCACATATAGTTGGCACTAATAAAATAATCCCACAGATAAGTAGTAGCAGTCGCCAGTGGAGCTCAGTGAGTTGTGTGAGTCAGTCGATGTCGGACATTAAAGTATGAGCCCCACAACGAGATTGCTGCGTCATTAAATATTATTTCAAGTTCCTAACGTTTTGTACGTCGAACCTAATTTAGGCCCGACTTCGTGAAATACAAGCATCCACTGTGAAAACTACTCTACGACACACTCTCTCTCTTTATATATATATATATATATATATATATATTACTAGGTGTATCTATGTAAACAATGTTTATAAAACATTTTGTTTTATTTATTCAGAGTTTTTTATCATCTCAAATATGCAAGCTAACTCGAAATGGATATTAAATTTATTTAATTTTCATACGAGAACTGTAATCAGTTGAAGTCTACAAGAATTGTATATATATATATATATATATATATATATATATAGAGAGAGAGAGAGAGAGACAATTATATATATATATATATATATATATATATATATATATATATATATATATATATATACCGCAATTCTCCAAAGCGTGTAAAAAACAAATTAAGCATTTTAAAGATTAAGGTTTCAATCGTTTTATCTTAGAAATGATTAAAGTTATCTGACTGGCATTCTGCGATGTTTTTAATTATTTTCGAAGCGTAGCTTAGATGTGGCACAGTAGCAGCACCCTGTTAGGATCGAACTCACTACTCAGTCATAATTGTCCTAGCGAGACAAGATTGCTAACCATTACACAGCCTCGAGGTCCCGAGCCCCGAGGTTTTTATAACACTACTGGACTCTACGTTGAGCAATAAGAATGTATTTACCTTTCCAAGACTAACACAAAAACCTTGATGAAATCGATCACAATCGAAAATGTCATGTCCATCATTAATTAATCATAGCTAAGGATCAGAGCTCATGAAATGTTATATAAAGTTCATATATATATATATATATATATATATATATATATATTATTCCAGGATCATTTTCCAAATATATTCAAGATGATCTTCGTCTGCTCTAACCTTCTAAATTTCTGACAAGTTGCTTCACAAGTTTCACATACGATTTCACTTTCCAATTTTTTTTCACTGCTCTTTGGACTGTCATATCTGAAACTATTATAATTATTTGAATTAAATAAGCTCTGTTCCATCTTCAAGCGAATTTTTTTTTTTTTTTTTGAATAACTTATTTCTGAAATTTACGTGTTTTAATAGCATATTCATAATTGAAATCAAAATTTCCATGGTAACAGCCAGGGTGATTGTTTAAATAGGGGGATGTTGCGAGTTAATGATTTGTATCAGTATAGAGTTACATTCATTTATGTCAAGTCAGGGTAAGGTGGGGGTGTCTAAATTTAAAACGGAAGATGTTTTCGCCTAGTCTGGTTTACGTGTCTATGGAGATTTATTTATTTTTTTATTTTATTTCTTTATGAAAGGGTTTTGTGTATATATATAAAAAAAACTGCCGTAACATTTGTTTTTTGACGACTTCATAAAGAGTTATCATTTTTTGTAGGTATTTAAACTATTTATTAGGGCTATGGATTATAAAAATTATTTTATTGTATGTTTGTTTTTAAGCTAATTATTCAATGCAAAAATTTGGTGATGTCGGCAAAAAACCGTTAACTCATGTCTATTGTTTAATAGATTTTTATTATTTAGAAACTTAATAATGTGCAGTTTCTCATGGAGGCACAGAGCTTACTTTAATTCAATTTAATTCAAATAATTATATTGAAGTTTTCGGCACTTGTTTTGAAACATGAGACCGCTTATGTAGCGTGTTGGAATCATATTTTAAATAAATAATCATATATATATATATATATATATATATATATATATATATATATGCCAAATTGTATCAATATTTACGTAGCTCAATTTTTACTTCACTGTAAATTTTTCAGTGAATGTGATTAATCAAGAAACACTCAGTTTAAACTTCAACGATAATGAGATTAAGTTTTAACATTAGTTTTTAGAAATATTTTAAATGAGGCACGGACTTATTGATCTTGTTATATAAAGAAGTTGACGGCGCAAACGCATATCCATGTCCACATGAATCTTTTTAATTTTTGTCGACGTAATTTATATGTATTCAGTCTTTACCAGACCTAGTTATGCTACTATTTGTAATTACTGAAAGTAATTTCACTCTGACATGATACGCATAAATATAAATTTCTCTTTAATTTGACGGCAACATCTGACTGGGTTTTCAATAGCTTCAAATTCAGTTATTAATATTTTCACACACTAATCATAAACAGTAGATGTAGAAAATATTTTTAATATGAGTCAGGTTTATAAAATTTAGACAATTCTTTGCATAGAATAAACATATTTTTGGAGAAGAAATTGAATTGAAAAATCACATATAACAATTCGAAACAATTTATTTTGTTCAAGATTTTTTTATGATTTCCTTTTAGTGTGTTGATTTGGCCAAGAAAATATTTCACGTATTGTCTTTTTAGATTTTTAATTTCATTTTTAATTGCTCGTATAATTATACATTAATGACTCAGTTACAAAAACAGAAATAACCTGGAATTATTTCAAATCATCACAAAATTTTGTCCAATAAAGACGATCAATGTTTCTTGATCGATTTATTTTCATTTTCACTTTCTCTTATTACATTTTTTCGTATATATATACACTTTTTTTATTACTTTGAAAACGAAACACGCCTAAAACACTACATTACATTACATCGCCACCCTTCTTTGAATTCGTCCTTAAAGAATCTAACTTATATCTAATACAAAGAGTACGTTCATAAAAAAAAAACAATTCCAGATAAAACTGGAAATCAACTCCAGTGCTTCGGCTGATCGCGCAAAGTTGAAGACATTAGAACTCTTCCTACTAGACAGGCACACAGACACAATTATGAATACACTTTAACATCTGATGCCCGCTTAGACATATGAGAACCATTACAATCTGACATACATATAGAATTATCTACTGTTTTGATCCAAATAATACGTGACTGACCAATGAAAAATGACCCAAATATCATTAAAAATACCAAAGTTCTGTCTATCTGTATTCTCTCAATCTCTGACGAAGCTTTAATAAAAGTGAAACATGTCAGATTGTTATACGTTTTCTATCTATTATCATCTTGTCAAGTCGGATTCCGTTACAAATTTGATCTGCATTTGATATATATATATATATATATATATATATATATATATATATGTGTGTGTGTGTGTGTGTGTGTGTGTGTGTGTGTGTGTGTGGCGGGGGTGTAAGAAAATTTTAATAAAATATTATTCATTTTTATTAAAATTTTCTTGCATATGTTTTTCATGTCACTCATTTAAACACACACGTAGACCTACTAAAGTTTTCCCGCAACATACTTGTAGAAAATGTGACGATAAAATTCTCATCCATGTGCGAAAATCGGTTTAAATTAATGACTATGAACGCAGTAACAAAGTAGTGACCGTTTTCGTAAATAAAAAATTTCCATCCCCATAGAAACATATATAAAAATGTACATTTCGTTTCAAGTTAAAAAAATAAATGCATGATTATGACTAGAAGATAAGCCGAAAGCGCTGGGATCCATACAAAATTCGGACAATTTTTACACACTTTATGTCCAGAAAAGAAAATACGATTGCAAGAAACAGGTAATGAGAAGATTAATTGCAGTCCCTTCTCATTAGTCTGAAATGAATCTCATATCTATCTATCTATCTATCTATCTATTAGAGATGGGTCCTGATGAACCGGAAAAATATATTTTCTGTGGAAATAAATTATAGTCTTGGAAACCTAAGATTATCTATTTCTTAATTAATTAATTGAGATATATATATATATATATATATATATATATATATATATATATATATATATATATATATATATATATATATATATATAATTATAGTGATTGAAAATTAATTAACTTAATTAAAACATTTGTTAAGCTAATATTAAAGTATATAAATTAATATGATTAAAATTAAAATTATGAATTCATAAATTATATAATTAAATTTATATTAGATTATATTTAATTAATATTGAATTAAAATAGTGAAGAAATTAAAATATTAAATTAAAATATTTTATTAATTAAATAGCGATTATATATATATATATATATATATGTCTTAAGTAGATGAGGTGATTTTTTAAAATTATAAAGTGTATTATTTTTGAGATTTGACATGTAGAAATTGTAAAATGTCGGACCCAGTTTCTCATACTATTTTTCTTTTTCAAAAATAACTCTTCACACATCATAATTAGCAACCTCCCCTAGAGCATAAACGTACAGCGCATGGCACAAAAATTACCTGTCCACGCGTAAAATTATAACTTACAGATGAAAATCACTTCTTTTTTTTCATAATGAACAACACCTTTTTCTTTTAAAAACACACAGTGAGGATGACATTGTGTCAATGTTGAAAGTACTCGGAAAAAACTATGTATCAACACGGTAATTTTCTCTCTTCTTTTAATAACGCCACCAAAAAGTCCATCCGAGAATATGAGCGGAACCTATTGAAAATAGTAATATATATATATATATATATATATATATATATATATATGTGTGTGTGTGTGTGTGTGTGTGTGTGTGTGTGTGTGTGATAGCCCAAACATTCAGTGGCACTCTCTGCATTTAATAATTAATAACTTCCATACCTATATACAGTAGCGTCCAAAACTAAGGGACAAAATTTTAAAAACCTAATATTTGTTAGAAATAAAAACTGTGAAAAGCTGAAATTTTGACAACTGGTAGTCGTTATCATCCATAATAACATACTATATATATATATATATATATATATATATATATATATATATATATATATATATATATATCTTTCATTGAAAATCGCCAAGGAAGATTTAAGTAATTTTTATGAGTTTTTCCAGCATTCTAGCATTTTCCTGTCTTTCAAGGAAGAATGTAGAAATTGTCCGTAATTATTATTGTTCCGAGCACTTTCGTTTAGTTCTATAAACATTATCAAGGATATTGCTTTGAGATGATGAATTTCCGTATGTTACCTTCTACATATTAGTTTAGCTATGAGGACTACGGGGATATTATGATTTTTTTGTCGGTCACGTACTATTCGCGACCGGTTGACAGTGTCAGATTGATATCAGGGCAAGGTATTTAATCAACATTGCTTCCCTAATTATAATTATTCTGCGAATACGTGATTTCAAAAAGTTCTTGTAAATTATGAGTTAATAAATGTTTATTAATCACACTCTGCTCCGAAACGTGACATGTATGACGTCTATTTAAGGAGGTCGTGGTGTGCCCCATATAGTTAATTTACTTTAGACCAGTAGCAAAATCTTTAGTCTATAGTGGTCACTGCGAGTTTAGATTTTGTAGGGTTATTTCGGTTGGTGACGACAAGGTTTGTGGTCTTCCATTTTCGATAATATGTTATTAACTTTACTTGTTACAGCAGAAATATGGTGTTTAATCATTTTCATTATAGTAAATTCATACACCTTATAATTATTGTGGATCTGATTGCAATAAAGTAT